>CM025850.1:7774231-7947122 GCA_003952965.2 Morella rubra | reverse complement strand
GTGAATTCATTTATAAAGATTGCAATTTGAATTTATTTAAAGACTTAAAAATGTGAATTTATTTAACTCTTACCATAGTTTGCTCATTAATTTGAATATGTGAATTTATTTAAAGATTTGAAAATTTGAATTTATTTAAAGACTTAAAGATGTAAATTTGTTTAAAGACTTAAAAATATGAATTTATTTAACTCATTATTATAGTTTGCTCATTAATTTAAATATGTGAATTTATTTAAAGATTTGAAAATTTGAATTTATTTCTTAAAGATGTAAATTTAAAGACTTAAAAATATGAATTCATTTAACTATTATTATAGTTTGCTCATTAATTTGAATATGTGAATTTATTTAAAGATTTGTGAATTTATTTAAAGACTTAAAAATGTAATTTCATTTAACTCCTACCTGTAGATGTGTTTAAAGATGTGAATTCATTTAACTCTACTATAGTTTGCTTATTAATTTAAATATGTGAATTAGATTTAAATACTTAAAAATGTGAATTCATTTTAACTCCTACCATAGTTTGATTAATTTAAATATATGTATTTAAGAAAAATGTTCATTACTTAAAAATGTGAATTTTTAACTCCTAATTTATTTAAAATGTGAATTCATTTAAGATTTATAGATGTGAATTCATTTAAAGACTTAAAAATGTGAATTCATTTAACTTACTAATAGTTTGAATATGTAAATTCAATACTTAAAAAATTTAAAAATTAAATTCATTTTTATGATCATCATATATATAAATAAATAGCACGTGATATTTTATAAGACATATAATTCCTATTTAAGTTGAAAAAATTAGCTAGTATTATTTCTAAATGATTATTGAATTGTAAAGTTAAAGTAAAAAATGGATGATATTTTTGATTGTTTTGAATGATAAGTAAATAATAAATTCATTGCATTTTTTTTTTCTTTTTTTCTTTTTTTTTATTAAAAAAAAAAAAAATTTATATAATGCGGTCCGATCCGGTCCGGACCGCATTTTTAAAAACCCTAGACCGGACCAGACCGCATTATCCAGTTTATAAAATCCGGTCCGGACCGGACCGGATTTAATTTGCAAAAACCACAAAACCGGTCCGGTCCGGTCCGGTCTGCGGTCCGGTTTTGATCACCCCTACTTCACACGCTGCAAATGAACACAAAACCGACTGGAATGAGCACTGTTTTATTGGCAAAGCAAGTTCAAACCTGAATCTGAAAATCAATCTGAAATGACAATTGCTCATTGCTATTATTAATTATCCTGAATTTTTCCAACCGACTACTGCTATAAGTGATTTATTCGTGTTTATGGTCCTATATTATGGTAAAAAATAAGCTGCATAAGTTTTTTAAATAAAGAACGTCAGAGTACAGAAAAAGGAAGTTCTTATTTCAGCTGCCGTCATGCATGATTTTCTTTTGTTTTCCGCAATAAGTGCAGCAACTTTCCCTATTGGTAAACCTGACTTGCTGTTAGTTACTTTGTTAGCTACTCCTGTGTGTTCTATTTGCTGGAATATCTAGCAAATGGCCTGAAAATGTGGCCCCAAGTGCTTGTACGGCCATTGCAGAGAGAAAAAGGTTACTGAAAGTGTACCACCTCAAACCAAAGCAACTCCTCTTGCAAAATCAGAGCAGGGCCTTTCATCCTCCCTGGTAAATAATCCTTTACTTTCAATCCAGCTGTATGCAGTATGGAATTGCCTTCCTTGTCAACTTTTTGCACCATTCTTTTCATCGGTACTTCCCTTTTTGCTACAAGCTGAAAAATCTTCAAGTGGCGGTACTTGATCGCTATATGCAATATGTTCCTCCCTTCCTCATCAATATGCTCAATTGCCTGGGGATATATTTTCAGTATTTCTTCGACAATCTCTGCACAGCCTGTCTTAGTTGCTAAAAACAAAGGAGTTGTTGTTTGCTGTTCGCCTTGACCAAGTGAAATCACGGTATGTTCTTCTCCGACTCCCTTCTCTGCATTAGGACTACCGCCATGTTTGTAGAGCTTAGGCTTACCCTGGTCAATTCCAGGATAAGTAGTCTCCCACGATGTATCTCTTTCTACTAAGTATTTGGCAAGATCCAAAGCTGATCCGTATCTTTCAGCTTCTACCCCTCTGCATATAAAAATGGTTGTTCTACAAAGGAAGAAGTTGCATTCCAAGGTGATGCAAAGAAAAAGTTTTGGAACCAAGAAATTGAATCAAATGTATCGTTCCAACTATGCGCATTTAGAAGATTAATGATACAGTTTCGTATATGATCGATTCTTGAAATATGTGGTGTGAGTTATATAGTATAGAAACAGATCTAAATAATTACTTCTTATACCTTATTACATGATCTTGCTTCAGTGACACGGAATTTCTTCAAACTTGACATTCATTGCAAACTAGCATGTAGTTAAAGAAGCAAATTAAAATGGGATCATTTTTTCATTTGTCATGCATATTAGGAGGATATGATTGGAGAATTTTGTTGGAGAATATCATATTACAGAATTTTGTTGGAGAATTTTGGCTGAATGATGACCAGCTGAGATGATAAGAACATTCGACAAACATATTAGCATCGGAAAAAAGCTGATGACATCTCCGGAGTAGTACTGGCTCTTTCTTAATGCTAGAATTTTGACCCTCTTTAACTTTTCCTGCTGCATAATTTATTCATAGAAAACAACTCGGAACTCTTTTCCATTCACAGATACCAAAAAATTAAGTGGGTACTTGGATTCTTCTAAGCAAGAGAGATGGGCCGGAAGATCAGAACCAGCCCACCACGAGCTTCTGCTTGTAATAGAGATTGAAATTTATGCAACCTAATCAGAAAAGAAAAGAAGGAATCTTACTCCCTCAAATCTTTACACTGCGTAAAGAATTTTTTTATTTAATTTCTTTCAGAACAATATATAGGATCAATTTCTAGAAAATCATGTCCAAAGATTACCACGTGACATTTCTTCTTTGTAGGAAGTTCATAATTCTTTAAGCATGAGAATTTATAATCAACGTACGGCTAAGTCATGCCCTCAACTGACGAGTTCGTCACTAAGCGATTTAAGAGCCTCATCTGCTATGATCCTATACATTTTCTCCGTTGGATGAACCGCATCCCAGAATACGTATTTCGACGGATCAGTGCACGTACTTAAGCCCTTGCATGAATCCCCATATTCTACTGTTCCTGTCCCGCAACAACCCTTTGATGTTTCTTCCAAATCTGCAATTTGTAAGAGAATATCTCATTTCAAAGACAACTTTCAAAGCAGGAGCGATGATAGTTTAGCCAATGTTAGAATCATGGAGAAAAATTTTTATGAAAAAATAAATTGTGTAAAGTCGTGTAAAAAGACAACTATAATTTAAAGAAATAAATTAAATATTTTAATATTTTCTGCTTCAATGAGATAATAAGATAAAATGACGTAACTAATTTTAACTTGACTTATTAAATGATGTAGTTAGTTTTAGAATGTTAGATTTGTTTTTTATATCACATCCATCTTTTTGAAAGGCTTTACATCATTTATTTTTCCACGTAATCTGTTCCAGTTGGAGTCATACATGTTTCTGTTTGGTGGAAATTTGCACAAATAATTCATTGTTTGATGTACTGACCGTATTTCATGGGATGGTTTACCGCATCCTCCACAATACCGTATGCATCGACATAGGCGATTTTCATCCCCAACGATGTCCTTAGGGTTGCCAGTTTTTGTTGCATCCTGGAATTGAAATACGAGGCTGCTTTGTTATAACTTTCCACACATGTTGTCTTGTCCATTATTGTCTTGACAAGTGGCATGCACCCTAAAGGAGGGACGCCAACGGCCACCATTCTTGTGGCCCCTTGCCTATGCAGTGCCTGCAATTCAGCACATTCGAGAATTATTTGTCCCCGCAATAACTTAAAAAAAAAAAGGATTAAATCTATTATATATATTGTTATAATCATAAAATTTGACCGCGCTAAGAAAAAAAGGAAATAATTTGACCGTCAGAGAAGCTTAGAAAAAAAAAGTTATACAAAAAAGAAAAAAAAAAGGACCTCCACTTCACTAGATAGAGAGAGAGAGAGAGAGGACCTCGATGTGACGAGACATGCAAGAAACCAAGTAGTTCTGGTACCCTAGCAGGCTGAATTGCTCAGAGCGAACAGAATGCAAGAAATAGTTCTGCAGAAAGTCATTTGTGCCCATGCTCAAAATAAACACGGCATTTCTTATAATGTCGTTTGTTCTCTTTTCGCCCACTAACTTTCTCAGGAGGATTTTGTAATGCATCAAATACTCCAGCTGTTGGGAAATGGGTAATACATTCTGTTTCATTGCAAAAGAAAAAAGACCAATATTGAAGAACAAGGGGGAAAATCGTGTTAGTTCTTATGACATACTGGACCTTCTAATTATGGTGAGAAGTAATTGGAGCAAAAAGGTTCAAGGACTTTACCGAGAGATTAGCAGTAAGGTCATCGTAACCTGAAGCAGCCGACGCAAAACTAGCGCCATGTAGTAGATCCAGCGGCTTTGAGTTCGAGTCGAGGAAGGCTGGAACGAATCTTTTGTAGCCAATGGCATCAGCTGAAAACAGGCCAGACAATTAATTTAGTGCTTGGTAGGAAAATTTTGTTAAAATTTTATGTTTGTGTTAAAAAAGAGGTGTATTAGTGAATGAATGATAAAATAAAGGTAAAATTTTAAAGTGTGTTTGATAAAGTAAAAATTTTATTAAAATTTTTATAAAATTGTGTTTTTCCAAACGCCAAGTTAAAGTTTTTTGCTATTTTACAAAGATAATTACATAGAATTATATTGATGGATATGCTCGCGCATAAATTGGGGCGCGGATGACAAGTCCACAAACCTAATGCACAATAGCCCGATTGGTACAATGGACGTGCCATAACTTTTTCTAAAGATGCGAAAGCCATGGCATGTTAGAGTTATGACTAAAGAGAAGCAGCTTTCCCAAAAAAATCCTCAGTGCTCGTACTTAATTTTGTGAAACCCAAACAACCCGTCTCCTTCCACCATCCAACACACGCATATTTTTCAGAAATCCAGGGAAATAAAAAAGCAAACAGCCAGCGAGACTAAAATGGGTTCCTCTTTTGAGTTTTGAGCTTGTTTGAAGAACCAAAGAGAGCCCACGCCAGGCTGCCAGCATGAGAAGTATTAATCTTCTTTCCAAAAACATCACGGACTGCTACTGAAAATGTAAAAGTTGTGATAAGAAGACCACCGTTGGGGTGGGCGAAAAATGAGGCTGTCAATTACCAATGAAGTCTGTGGGAAGTCTCCCATCACAAAACCTTCCAGTCGGACGGCCATTAAAGAAGTCCTTCCCATAAGGAGGGAAGTTGGCCTTCATGATCGTACGAAGAACGTTGTTGTTTCCAGGATCAACGCTCGAATCTCCAAAGACTAAGATACTTGTCACGTTATGTCGAGCTGCCAGCTCCCTCACTTGACCGACTTCTATAGCTCGTAAGAACAGCGGCATCAAAGCCAACGTCAACACTATCACCATATTTCTCACCCTCCCCACCATGTCTAGCAAGCGAACTTTACTGGAATTTGGGAAAAAAAAAATGGAGTACTGGAGAACAGAGAAATATGTTGGTTTTGAAATGTCATTGAACTTCATAACCCTCTTATTAAATAGCCTTCTGGGAATTGCTGATATTGGTGTAGCATTTATCATATGTCTGAAACTTGTGCAGGATGGTTGGTTATATTGTCAGGGCTTGGTCTGTAGGTTGATGCTATGGATATAATTCTAGCCAGGTACGTGCATGATAGTGTCTTTATTCGGGGGCAGTAGAATCTGGCTGACCTCAGCTTTACATAATTTCATGTACGCTAAGACTAGTTATTTAATATTCCAGTAAATTCGGACGATGACCCAACTAATTTAATTAACCAGTGTCTCTAGAATCTACTGTAGGGAGTTAATTCGACCTCCGCCATAGGAGAGGTGCAACTTCCCGTTTGTCCCCTTAATTATAAATACCAGTTTTAGGCCAAGTTGCCATCGATCCCCTTCATGCGTACGCGGTACTATTATTGCATTTTTCAGGCTGCCGGGTGTGTCACGCTGAACGTGTGTTTGTTCGCACTAAGCAAGATTAATCAACTTCCCCTAGAAGAAACAAAAAAGACTGCTAATTACCCTCTGAAGTAGTTCGTCATTAGGTCCCATGTGTATGTTAACGTTTCTTCACGTATGGAGGGAATTAGAGCTTGTGGTCCTCACGTGCAGATCATGTATATCTTTATCGAGAACTTTCCAGAGGCATGGGTCTCGATCCATAGAGGCCATGCATGCTGCAATAAAAAGAATGTTGGAATTTAGAGTTAAAACGGGTCAGTATGTCATCTGTCGTTGGTCCAAGTTTCAAAATCTGTAACATATATATATTCATAGTCACATCAAAATAGGTTATCTTGTGTAACCGTGTTAAAACTAAGACACGTTCGTTTTCATAATTATTCTAGAATATAAATAGTATTTATAAAATCAACATCTGAAATTTTAAAAATTTATACACAAATATCAATATATTTTACATAATTTCTAATAACTTTTCACACAAATTCTAATATCTTTTTTTATTAACAAATCTTCTCTCTCTATACTTTTTCACCTAACTCTAATATTTTTTATTAAATAATTACATCAAATCATTTCTCTCTACATTTTTTTATAAACTTCAACAAAAACTAAATATCTTTAAAACTTTTCACTAACCTTTATACAAAAATCTATAAAATTATAATCTACATAAATATTCATAATTCTACCAAAATCCTACAGTTTTTTACAAAAAGAACGCCCCCTTAATTATTCGCACTATTTATGTCTCCCATTTTATGAGTTAGTCCGACCCAGAGTTTATAATTTACCATAACAGTACTGCAACTGTGTATCTGAGCCCCCTTACACTCCACTCTCCTGTCGTTTAAAGTTACAGGTAGAATAAATTCGACCGTTTAAGTACACCCCATACTTAATTAGACTCCACTCTTCTGTTGCTTAAAGTTACAGACAGAATAAATTCACGATTGATTTGCCATAACTTCTATATATATAAGCCACACATGAATAAAAAGCAAACTGAAGCAAAAAATTCTAAGGTACGTTTACAGGCCCGAACAAATACTTCAGACTCAAAAACCATACCTTAATTATAACATGGACCCTATCCTCTTCCTTTTCTGGGGTTTTCAATTTATTTATTTATTTTTTTGAATCTTGGACCCCATTATTCATACATATCACGTAGCCCATCAAATTTTGCTCACGGCTGGGAAACTCATGAGATTATATGTTATTCGACCGTGATATACGGGTCTTGCTAACTACCAGCTAGCTAGGCTGGAATTTTTCAGTGAAACAAGGTCTATCACATTCATTGGAACAGCAATCGGCCAGCCAGCTACCTCGGTGATTGCAGGGAACCTAAATACCTGATAATGGACGAAAGGCTATCCTCTGTACGCATTGACGTTCACGCTGTACAAGCTGGACATGACCTCCCAATTTTTCCTTTTTTCTTATTCAAATTTGATAAAAATATTAGAGCCACGCCGTTGTTAAAGTAACATGGAGTGTTAAAATCAAAGGTATGTAAAAAATCTCAACTTAATCACGTCAAAAATAATAAATAAGAAAATAAATATATCTAGTTAGATTTTTTTATCGTGAATGTAGATCTATGAATCGAACTACTTAAATCTTTTATCTCATTTATCTATTCTTTTTCTTTCTTAGTATAAATAATTTTTTATCAATTTAAATTTTTATTTCTAACATAGTATCAGAGCCATTTCAATTCTTTGGCCAATGCTGGCCAGTACTCTTATTGGCTTAGTTTGACCTAGTGTAGGTCCAGTCTAGTTTGGACTGATTTAGTTATTTTCTTGGGCATTCCGACGAACTTCTGGCAACCTTCCAGTATTATTCCGGCGACTTCCCGTCATCAGTCCGACAAAACCCTCCGGCATTATTCCGGTGACCTTCCGGCACCACTCATGCGACCTTCCGACGTTTTTATTTTCTCTTGAATTTTTTTTTGTAAGTCCAAACTCAACGTGTGTTCACCTTGAATTTGCGGAGGAGTGTTAAAAATATTAGAGTCTCGCATTGCTAAAGCAATATGGGCTATTGAAATCAAAGGCTTATAAAAAGCCTCAATAGAACCTCATCAAAAATAATAAATGAGAAAACAAATCTGTCCAGTTAGACCTTTCCACAGTAAATGTAGATCTATAGACCGAATCACTTAAATCTTTTGTCTCACTTATCTATTCTCTTCCTCTCTTAATATAAATAATTTTTTATCTGTTTAAATTTTTATTTCTGACAAAACTTGTAATTTTATAAGTCTGAGAACAACATGTGCAGGTTCGTGTCCACGGAGAGGGACACGAATAAATGCTAGAGATTAATAAATTTAGGTATGTAGATGCGTGCTGAGCCGGTAATGTTGACTGGGGTGGTGGGGGGTTGAGGGCATTTAGTCCGACTGGTCGGATCCATTAAAGATCTTATCACGAAGATATGTACTGTTAACTCTAACTTTTGTAAGTGAATTCCTCGAGATGATCTCTGGCCTACCTGCATTTCGACATCATAGATCAGCTTTTTTTCCCGAGCTGCAATTTATATATAATGTACAATATTATATATCATATGCAAGATATATAGTTGTAAGTATCGGATCCATTTATGAGCTAGTTTATATGATATAATCTAATACCTAGCTAGTGGCAAAAAAAGAAAAAGAAAAAGGTGTGAGTTGGCTAGCGAAAACTCCTGCCAAATTAAATCTGATAATCTAGGCCCAAGTTATTGCCCTTGTCTATCATTTTGAAAATAAATTAAAGAAAACTCTTAACAATTATAATTCCGAGATGGGCATTGAATTCATACATGAGATGTAGTCTGATTTACTTGGATTACCCCAAATTTGGAGCTAAAAGATGTTGGGATTCCATTCTCCCGTTCAAATAGTTTGAACCCAACGTAGCTAGTGAGTATAAGGCAGGCAGATAAGGAAAATAATATATAGAAATATTAGAATATTTAATCTAATAAAACAACTTGAGAGAAATAGACTTTGCTCCCTTTAACTAACATAGTCTTTACAATATAAATCAGTAAATATTAAATCATACACATTTCACGTTAAACTACTAAAGCGGTTAAACTTTGTACCTTGTTTTACAATTAGACCTTTAGAATTGTGACATGTGACACATTTTAAATTGATTTTATTAGTGAGATCTTAACATAAGGTGTAAAGTAAAAATTTATTGATAATTTTGAGTTAAACGTGTCGGTTTTTGATAGTTTAAAGTGTAAATACAAAAATTGCGTATTTTTTTAAAATTTTCCAACAGTCGGTTGCATGGACTGTATAATCATGACTTGCTTTATTAATGATCAATAAATAGCATGTAATAAGCAGATATATATAAAGGCGCACACGCCGCAGGGGCTCAGCGTCCCCTTCACTGTGCCATACATCATACATGAACTTGTCTCCTCTCCTTGTTCGACGATTAAGTTATATGCTGGCGTCGGTGACATTTGGGCAGCGGATGTGGGCGTTTTAATTTGTATGATCCCAAAAATTTATTGAGGACCGGCATTTGGCAGCATGCTTTCTCTGATTGCCTTTGAGCTATACGCGAACGTTGAATCACATAGCATTGTCCTTATTAAAGTGCCATTTTTTTTTATCTTCAAGCAATAAATAGTTGGGTTCTCCAGCATTATTAGGATCTATTTATTAGAAATTTGAATTCGATACATTTTGTCGCTTCAGATTGCAAATGTCTGCTCTGAAATAAAATGCAAATGTCTTTTAGAATTTTTACAGTATACCTAAAAGTTTTTCATAGTTTTTATTACCATAATTGCACCTATGGCTACTAAAGTATTTGAAAGTGACAATTAAGTCCCGAAGTAACAAATAAACTATTTAAATTCCTGAGTTAATAATTTTGGAAAAAAGAGGCTCAACCTCCGGTGAATGCTGACATATCAAATTAAATTTCAATCCAATCAAATTATGCCAAATGCCCAATTTAAACGCATCAGTCCACAAATCATTGCCACATCAACCAAGCTTACAAAACAAAACAAAACAAAACAAAAATCTAATTTTTTTCTCCCTATCAATCTCCACGAACCACTTCTCATATTCTTTTCCCAAAATTCAAAACTCAATAGAATCCATACATATCAGCATTTATTGTTAACAAAGAGGGACAGAGTTAAACGAAAAGGCTTATTTTTTTCAAAATTATTACTTCTGAAAGCTAAATGATTAATTTATCATATAAGAAACCCAATTACAACTCTTGAATATATCAAATTGGGTCCAATTTCGACATTTTTTTCCCATAAATTCACTCTAACAAAAAGTATTATTATATAATAATTGATGAACTGCCGCTTGTGTGTTCCGTTGTAGTCTAGGTGGTTAGGATACTCGGCTCTCACCCGAGAGACCCGGGTTCAAGTCCCGGCAACGGAAGATCTTTTTCAAATTTTCTTTTCTGCACGCTTTAACAGAAATTAATTGAGCTTGCTGGCACTTGGCGGGAGAATGGAACAAGTATTTATTTCCTTTGCCCTTTTCCATCAGGGTTTTCTTCTCTGAAGGACGATTTAGGGTTTAAAATTTTTCCTTAGAGAAGTGGATGATGGAGAACCCTATGAGTAGAGGAGGAATCGAAGAGAACATCTTGGCTATTTTTGACGCCTCGGAGACTAAAGACACTCGTGACGCAAACGATGATAGTACGTAAATTTTAGATTTCCATTTTCTGTTAATTGCCGGGAGGAAAACCGGAAGTGAGTTTGATTTCTACGTGTGAGCCCCGTTTCGGTTTGCTTAAAATGGAAGGTTGAACTAAACTGAACCTGATAATTGTGTGTATAAGTAGAGTGGAGATTGTCATGAGAAGTTTTTTTTTTTGGGTAATTGCCATGAGAAGTTTTGAAACTAGAATTGGAATCTTTTGAACTTTTCCTACATTGTTTCAGCAATCAAACAGAGGTTAATAGTACAAGTAAGCACTTATCGAGTCTTTCGTCGCTTCATTATGGTGATTGATGCACAGGGATTGCTTTTCTGGAAGCTGTTCGTGCTGCTTCGATTTTCCCAGAAAGTGGAACACCTCCAACCAGGTAATTCCTCACAAGTCACATTAATTTATTGATCGGCACTCCGTGAGCCCCCGAGTGTTTATGATGATTATTGTCTTTTCTCAATTTACTGTTTTTAATCAGCATAGGGATGCAAGAAGCATTGCTCTTCGTTGTTGTTTTGGAAATAAAATAGCCTTCATTTTCTTCATATGTAGTTAGGATATCAGGTACTTACTACTGTCAGGTTAGTACTATCATGTATGCCAATATTTTGGGACGGAAACCTATCTCTTCTTTCCGGGTAGACAATCACAAATGGATATGAAACTTTTTGGTTTCATCTAAATAACCATGTGTTTTCCCCTTTTCATGCGAATTTGGTTGTGAAGCAAAATGCGAGAGGCGGTGTTCCAGATATTGAGGGTGGGGAAATCTCTTGAACTGATTATGGAGAGTTTTCAGCTTTTGAATGAGTTAGATAAGGTGTGGTATTGATCCCTCTATTTTTCACTATTTATATTAGCATCTGCAGTTGCCCCCATAGTTCTAATGAGTCCATCTTGTGTTAAATTATTTTTTAATGCAGCGCTACCCTCGGGTTTATTTATCCAATTTAGATAAATCCAAGTCATCTTCTAGTGCTCCGCTTGAACTAGTTGTGGCTAAAGAGGTAGTACGGAGAGTATTTCTATTTAGTTTGTTTCCTCATTTTGTGTATTGAGAACAGTGTGGTTTTATGTTATACGTCTTGGATGAAACTCACATTAGTTTCTGTTTTCTCGTAGGCTTGGTCACCATTTGTTGCGGGCTTCGGTACCAGTAGTAGTGAGAGGGAAGGGGCTGACAAAAGCTCTGGTGGACCACTTGACTCCTCCGTAAGTTCATTGCTATAACTGACCTACACTAATCAGCACTTGTCTTTGTGACTAAGCAAACTATTTAAGTTACGCCATAAATTGTTCTCATATACATTCCTAAGGCTGCTTTGGGTTTTGGGACTGATGAAGAAAGTGAGGTTTGCTGAATTGCTCAAGAAATCAAGTTAGTTAAGCATTTGTGCTCTTTCCTTTTACATTTCCTCTTTCTCCTGAGATTCAAATAGAAGCTGATAAATATCTTAATATTGCTTCTTCTTTCTTTCCTGTTATGGTTTAGGAAATTGTTATCTTAAAGAGTGACATTCACATGCTGATTGAATTTCTGAAACATGCCTAAATGTGTAACAGTATAGTGGTTTTGAATATCAATTGCATGTTTCTGTTGTGGAAGCTGAGGTAGTGGTTAGTAGTACATATGTACTGAGTTATGGATGAGGCTCCTTCATGCTATAGTAAAAATATTAGTGAGGAATGATGTTTTCAATTCTTATTGTATATATACTTGAGTGTTTGATTCATTGAACTTGACTGCTATTCGGTCTTTGATTTGAGTGTTTCTGCCAACACCAGGGTTTTCAGCTTCTGATACAAGATCTTGCTGAAGTGGCTCGTGAAGCAAACTTTCAAGTATTAGACACCAAGGTAGAAATTGACTTGTTTTCTGAGTTTGTTTGAAGAGCATGGCATACTTGATTTAGTCGCGTGAAGAGATGGATGCTTATCTGGTTGTATCGTTTTTTGAGTCCAAAAGGATCTTTTGGCTCTAAACCCTATGTTTTCAAGGGTAAACTTGGAATGCAAAAATTTAAAGATTATTTAGAGGAAAACTAATGGACAAGTCATTTATTTGCATAAAGTATAGAACTGGTGCCTCCATATAGCTTGCAGCGCTCAATTTTCCTGTTGATGTTTTGGGGAACTCTTCTTTTTGTCGCATTAAGCCTTTGGAAAAGGCACATATTGTAAGTTGGTAAGGTTGAGAGGCACTAACTTCAAGTACCACTTTATACTAAGGCACATATAACATTAGTTAACAAGACCAAAGTCTCACTCTGGGACTACGTTGTGCCTGAAAACTTGTGAACCTTCATCTTTTCTTTTGGTGTGAAAAAATACATTTTTTTTCTAGTCTTAGACCTGATTTTGAGGCTTTCTTCGTTAGTACACTATATTTTTTCAACATTGTAGTGTATTGCAATGTTTAGCTTGAAAATTCTGTTGAGAATGCCTAGTCAATATTAAGCATTTTTTGGGTATCTCCAAGATCAGAATGATCAAAAAAAAAAAAAAAAAGAAGCCATTTTATGGTGGTTTTTGTAGCACATCCTAACATTTTTATAGTAATTTAAAAATCTCTCTCTCTCACCAGTCTGTTAAAAAGATAGTCTGTCCTCTCATTAGAAGCTTTTGATGATAATGTATGCCAGTAATTTTTCAATTAGTCCATGATGTGGTTTTTTCCTTAAAGGTTTCCGCTATTTCTTCCCTGCCTTCTGCAATTTCAGATGTTTGAAACCATTATTCACGTGGCAGTATGCCTATTGACATAGGAATTGTAATCAAGGTCCCCTACTGATTGTATTTTCATGTCAGATTTCTTGATTTCATGATCCGTAGTTCCTTCTCTGCTTTAACTGTTTTTTGGTACATAGTCTATATTCATACAGGAGAAACTATTTGATGCTGTTTTATGATTAATTCCTTAAGACGTCGTAGATTTTTGCTATCATGGAAATGATTTATCACTTTGCTTTAGCAAGCATTTTCAATATTCTTAGTGCTTGCATTATCTTTCTGCAGTCCCTGGGAAGCATGTTGCTACTCCAGTATCTTGTGAATTTTCTTGAAGGAGATATACTACCTCGTAGTGATGTATATGAAGGTCAGCTGATCTCACCGTTGTTATTCCTTTCCATCTTTAGATGGTTTAACTTTTAGTGGCTTATTGTTGTACTGCAGAAACTTTGAACTGGACCCTTCTGAGAGAATCTTCGCTCCACATGCTTCTGGTATACTCTTGTCCTTCCAAGTCATGGACATTGAAGGATTTTTTGTCTTTCATTTATTGATACCCTGGTCATTAAGCGATTTGCATATAGTGGCTCTTGCATTGTCTTTCTCTGCTCTCAGATTTAAAGTCGCAATTCCATTTTCTTGGGAACACTATGTCATGTATATTTGAGAGAATGTGAGGCTGTTCAGACTAGATTTCTTTTGCAGGGGTCACGAAAATTGAACTACAAAGCTTTAGTGAGGGACTGCTTGAGCATTATGTGTGGCCTATGTCAAATCCAATCTGCATTAAGTAATGATCAGATCTATTCTGAGAACTATGTGGCAAAGCAGTTTGATAACCATGATACTGCCATGGCAATTGCTTTGCCTGAAATTGGAAAGAATACCTGCATTGCTATGCAGAAACTTTTGACACTGGTAAGTTTCTCAACATCGTTTACTTGAGGAATGTTTGCATCAGAGTCACCATGGGCTCCAATATTTTGACATATAGATTATGGAGCTCGATAAGTCAAAGAAGAAAGCTGATATGCAAGGTCATACTACCAGAGCCGATGGTGTGAGGTTACATCTCTTATACGTTGACATTCATTTTGTGTGCGTGTGTCACTTGTTCGATGAAAGTAACTACAGCAGTGGAATTCAATGCAGAACCCCAATGGTAGAAGTAATTCTGGATGAATTAACTTACAATAAGGAGATTCTTTGCCAGTTTCTCCAGGTATTCATCCAAAGTGTTCTTTCTCTCTTGCTCGCTCCCTCTCTGCATTCCATTTGCAACACTCAGGCTTTCCAACAAACATTCGTGCAAACAGTGGTATTGGTGTCAAGTAACAACTCTGCCCGCATAAAAGAAAATGAATATCTTCGATGAAATGTCGAAGATAGAGATTTATTGAAGTCACCATGATGTACACCATTAGATGACTTGTAGACTTGTTCTAAGTGGTTTAAGAACAGTTCGGCTGAATATTTAAATTCAAAGTTGTCAGACTTTTTCTATAGTATTAGATGACTTTTATTTATTGCATCATTAGTGTTTCTTTTGAGTTCGTAAAGGTACATGTTTCCTTACTTTCTAGTGACTAAGGAGATGAGCATCCTTTTGTTTGTTTGTTTTTCGTGCCAATAACGAGCTTTGCAGGTCTTCAATGATCCAAAATGGAAGCTGGAAATAATTTTGCAGTATTTCTGGAAATACACAGCCAAAGTAAGTAAGTTGTCATATTGTTTATACCTCCATTTAAGTTATCTGAAAATATTTATGTCTTTGGTGTTTGCTTCCTTTAATTGTCCTGAAGTCAAGTAGTTTCCACTCTAATAATATCATCTTCAGAAGGTTAATTTAATTATATCCATTTTCCCCAGCCTTCTGTTCGCACTCGGAGATCAAATGATTCTACAGAGGATGCAACACTAAATGGAGCCTTGAAGTGCTTTACAAATAGTACTTACACAAAAAGCATCATAAAAAAGATTGGTATAGAAGTTATTCAGGTTCTTTTGGCACACGCTTTTAAGGTGATTTTTTTGTATTTCGAAAATACATGTACTAATATTCAGAAAATAATTAACCTAGGTTGCTGCCATTAGATTTTTCCCCCTTGGCAGAGTGATGCTAATTGTTGTCTTTGTTCTTTTAGCATTCCTCAGTGCAAGACTGGTTATTGGATGAGATGGCATGTTTAGTACACGAGTCATTCTGTTGTATAATCACCAGGGTTTATATTGTATGTTTGACACCTAGCCTCACCTATTTTATAGTTAATTGCCTTGCCTTACGCTTATAGAAAAAAAGAAAAAAATGTCCTGCCTTACTATTGGTCTATTCTTTGTTCACTCCACAGTCCTCTACCATTTTTGTCTACGTAGTTTGATTTGCTTAGATTTCACCCTCTTTCAGGCTCACTTGTCGCTATCGTCCAAACAACATCATGCTCTAGGCATCTCTGATTCCAAGGAAGACACAATAGGCAACTCTCTTGTGGAAATATGCAAGAATATGATCTCCGCTTTCAATACTTTGAGAAGAGCAGATGAGTAAGGCTCATCAACTTTCAGCAGTTTAACTTGATTTTGCTTTTGCTTTTGCTTATTCTCTTTGCATGAGTTTCTCCTTATGTCTGGAGTGATTTGGTCATTTTGAGATCAATAATTTAAGTAACCAAACCCCATGCTTAAACACTGGTACCTCACGTGACATCAGACATCTCATTTTACTCAGAGCATGCTTCTTCTTCCTATTGTGATTAGACCATAATACTTGAATGCAACTGGAATCCCGTATTTCTATCTTTTTCCACTATTACTATCATTGGTTGCATCGTATAGCTTTTATCTTTATTAGATTTGGTTAATGGGTATGGGATCACGAAATATTACTACAGCCCAAATCTATCTCATAGAAATCTTGTCAAAATTTATAGGATTTGACTATCCAATTGTTTTCCAAGCGCCCTACCAGCTTGTGTCTGTCCTACGTAGTTCTCGCTGAGATCCAAAATGACATGCTTTCTAATGGAAAATAGTGATCACCTCTACTGGTTTTTACTTGCAACATAAGAGTGATATCTAGCTTTTACCCAAAAATTTAAGGACATGTTCGTTTGGATGAAAATTTTAGAATTTGAATCTAATTTTCTAAATTTTCAATTCCAACATTACTCCTATATACATACCAATACAACTCAATATTATTTTTTTTGCAAACATCAATATAACTCAACAACTTCTACACTCATGCCTATAAAACTTCAACATCACCTAAATATTGACACAATTCTTAATTTTGAATCAACCTACAAGGTAGGCTCTAAAACCTCCATATGAGCCAGTCACTGTTTGGGGTTGGACAGGGAAATGCAAAGGTATAAACAGGATAATACATTTACCTTTGACGAAATAACTTTTTTGATGCCTTTATTTAAGGTAGGATGCATAACGTCTAATTAGCATATACTAGGTTTACTTTCTCACTACTACGCTTGTTAATCATCTTAATTGTTATCGTATAGGCAAATGGAGGTTTTGTCAATTGGAAAAGAAGCACTGTTTACAGCGGCAACAATCCTCTCTATGAAGTCATAGGAATTGGAAGCATTGACTCGTGAGAGATGCCATCCTGCAGGAAACCTGATTCTCAGCCAGCAGCATCTTTGCGTGTAGTTGCCGCTTTAATTACCTTGCTGATTTTGTAGTGTCCTATGAGTTATGGAAGTTATTTTCTCTCTCTCTCTCTCTCTCTCATATCTCAATTCATTTTTCACCCTCGGTATGTCTCTGGTCTGTCGTACTTGCGTGCTAATTTCATTGTTTAATCCCCCTGTATTTATCCACTGAAATGCCGCTGATATGGCAGATTTTGATTTTGCCAAAACTATTCGGGAAAACTTTTCTAGAACCCGGGTAAGAACATGTTTTAAAATCTGAAAAGGACATGGAGTTCCACTTCCGTATTGGAATTTCAAAGATTTATCATCTTACCTGCACGAAAGGGAGTTGAGGACTTGGCATGTTTTTTTTTAATGGGATAAATACAGATTTACCCATCAATGTACGGATTTTGATACATTGCACGTTAAGCGACCCTCTTTGCCACATTACACTCCAACATTCTTCTGATTTTAAAGAGCTCTTGTTTTTGGGACAATTTAAATTGGTTGGGAGCTCATGAGAGGCCTAAGCATTGCATATCTCTACTACGCGTAAACTTCTCACCTCGTTTCAACTTCATTCATCACGAACAATATGAAGTATGATTACCGCAGGTAAAAAGCAATAAAGGGAGATCCCATCAAAGGTCAAAGAGCTTTATTATAATTAAGTAAATTCAAGTCCAACATCCCTCCAAGCTGCTTGCCATGCGGACTATATAAAGAAGAAGCATAGGCCCGCAGAAAAAATTTCGGTTGATCCAGGTACAATCAAGCATTATGATTCCTCTACTGTATCATTTGAATTCCTGAAAATCATACAACCCTCTTTTAGATAATTAAAAAGTGTAATTCACAAAGTAAAACATTACCTTGGAGAAAACTGAATAACATGCAACTGCTATATTCATTCCGGGAGGTGGCACTCACTTTGGGGAATGTGAGTCGAGCTGCATAGTAACTGGTCCATCATTAACCAAACTGACCTGTATGCCATTGGGAGATCAAAGTCTATGAGGTGTTTTCAAGAAAATACATGAAACGAAGAATGGAATACACAAGGAAAGAAAGGAATTGAGCAAAGGTATTGTGACCTTCATCATCGCTCCAAATACACCATCTACACAAATTAAAAAGGTAAAAGAGATATAAGAAACCAAATATTACCATGATATCCATTTTCTATCATATTGAAATGTAGATTTTCTCGAAGATAATACGAAAGTTTCCCTGCACATCCATGAGCAATCCTCCATAAAATTTCAGTCATAGAGTAACCCAAAACACAAACTTCCCAGCCAGTGGAATTATCATGCAAATATTAATCCGAGTAGTAGAATCCTTAATACTAAGACAACTGAAACAAATATACCTAGCAACCATACGTTTACCTTTTATCGCGCTCGGATTGTAGGATTTCTGGAATCTCTCAACTAGCGATGCATAGAAGGGCTTTGCCGTCTGGGGCGGCATTGCTACGTGAAAGTCCGGCTTGTTACCCTTCAAGAATCCACACAATGTAAACTGACTCACTGTCAAAACCACCATACAGCATTGTAATTTCAAACAACTGCCACTTCGCCTGTAACATTACTTTCTTCCTAATCCCTTATTCAACTAATACACCAACAAAACAATGAGAACAAAAAATTCGCAAGATTACCTAGTAGAACTTCATAATTTCTCTGCATTACCTGCATTCCAAATTTTAATTAAAAATTCGTTTCTTTATTGTACAAAAGAAAAAAAATTTGTTTCAAGTGTAGTTAATAGTTAATACAGTTAAGCTGGCAGTAATATAAGCGCAGCAAAAAAGAAAAAAGAAAAAGAGGAGAGACGAGAAATTACGTTTTGGTCCCATCCTCTGCCGCTGTTTTCGTTAGGGAACAATCTCATATTCAACACTTTGCGACAACTGCACAGATAGAGATCCATGACTTCTAATCGTCCTTTTTGGCATCGAATTTAAAATTAGGAAAAAAAAAATGAAACCAAAAGATACAAAGACGACGAGAGAGACCGAAGTAGGTTTTACAGCAACATACATGTAGTCGGCATCGGAGTCGGAGTCGGACTCGTGGACTCCGACGAGAACGACCAAGCCCGGACCAATTTCTGACACGACACGCCCATCAACCTGCAAAGATGCTGTTATGCGCCGACGACGTAGAATAATAAGGCAGACAGAGAGAGACAGAGAGAGGAGAGCGAGACCTCGACGCTTGCAGCAGCGACTCGCTGAACCACAGCTCTCATTCCTCTGATTGGTTGGGCTTTCCTGGTGTTACCCAACTTTGTGGACTTCGCGCTTATAGTTGCAATGGAAGAGAAAGCCGAAACGGCGTTCATTCTTTTTTTTTTTTTTCCTTTTTCTTAATTATTTTCCCACTCTCACTGTTCTATTTTATAAATTCTTTTTAAACACGACATTTGGATCTTTTTCCTTTGGGCCGTTTTCCTTTAACGTTAATGTCGTAGGCTTTTTTTTGTTTTGGGCCTTCTCAAAAAAGGGCAGCTTAGATTATTTTAGTATAAAAAATGTAGTCGGAGCCCTTTTACGACGGAAACATCGCGTCGCAAAAAATCATTCGCCCTTTTCTTTAAGCACTCAAACCAAATCACATCGACCAAAAAAATAAAAAGAAAAAGAAAAAGACCAAGAATCTAGACCAACAAGAAACTGAAAAAACTCATGAACAGCCATCAGGACATATGCACACTACAATCTTTCCTTTTCTCCCCATGTTTTCTTCCCCTCTTCACTCCAATTGAACCCATTTTCTCCATAGCCGCAGCAAAAGCTTGAAAGAATTTGTTCTTATCATTTGCCAAACCTTGAACTAGTGGTTTGGTCCGTGGGTCCGAAAACAAAGCTTGGTCCGAGGCTAGTAGGCCAAGTTTAGCTGCCAAATTGCTGTAGTAAGCTTGGTCAAACAGGAACGGGGTGGTTACGTCAAATGGTTCGACAATGTCAATATTGCCACCATTCTTCGGGCATGACATTCTCAGTGCCTTTAAAAGTCTCGGGTCGATTGCTGGATCAGGCTGCTTAGTGCCACGATAGTCATAGAGCCTGCTTAAGAAGTTCTGACAGTGGGCAAATCCAATGGTATGTGCACCCGAAAGGACGACGAGGTCCTCTTGTGTTAGCCCTTTTGATCCAAAGAGTTTGAGCAGCTGGTCGACTGTGGAGTTCGCGCGAGGGATATTGGAGGATACTCTTGATGCCATTGAGATTCTTCCATCCCACCTTCCTTGTTTCACTTGGTAATAAGGACCTCCCGCCTGCAACCGCATGAATTTGAAAATCATTAAAGAAAAGTTTCTAAGAACATGTCGTTTACCGCAAAAGTACTGAAATACGGTGCTTATGAAGTATTCATGTGGAGTACCAAAGAGGCAAAAGTTTGGTCGCCAAGCTGCAGAGTGCATCAGCCAGGCTAGGTCTAGTAATGGGCAACGACGCTGACGCATATGGGAAAGCCTAGCACAAAGTCCGAAAATTGGGAAAACTGGCATTCTCGCTTCTCAGGGAGCCCCCACAGATTTTACATAAAGTTTCCCAAGTGGGACAGAAGCCAACATATTTCTACGAAGTAATTTGTACTGTACCTCCTAATTACTGGTGCGTTTTGCATTACTATAATATTAATACAGACGAGAAAATAATTTTAATGCCCATTGAGATTATGGAAATAATTGATCTTGACTTCCATAGCTACTGACAGGCACTTGTTTTGGAGACCCGAGATGTTAAATCCAAGAACAGTACGTGGGACAAATAACCAAAGCGACAAACTGCACATAGAAATCTGCACTAATCCAGTTGTGAGTTTACTTGTTTATCAGACAAGGACTAAAGCCTTCTGCCATCACTCTTTCTACTTCGGAAGCATCATCCATATCGAAAAATATATGAGCAAAATTACTGACCCTACAAAAAAAACTGAAAACAAATAAGAGAAAAAAAAATGCAAGAGAAATTGTTTCAGCATGGGCTACAGCCTGCACTCGAGCCTTGAGCACTGTTGTCAAGCTCAAGTTTTACAGACAACGATAACCCAAAGCTGTACATGAACTAGGACCACATATGGTGAACAGTTGGGGTGACTGCACTAATCCAGTTGTGAGTTTGCTTGTTTATCAGGACAAGGACTAAAGCCACATCACTCTTTCTACTTCGGAAGCATCATCCATATCGAAACGAGCAAAATTACTGACCCTACAAAAAAAACTGAAAAGAGAGAAAAAAAATGCAAGAGAAATTGTTTCAGCATGGGCTACAGCCTGCACTCGAGCCTTGAGGGCATTTTATTACAATCCTTCTGTTGTCAAGCTCAAGTTTTACAGAAAACTTATTCACTATTATAGAAAAAAAAATCGCCACGAGGGGTCCATTTGTCTCGTACCAACACAAGGGTACCTGTACATGATTGACATTTGACAGTGGCTGCTTCTTCTTAGACCAGTAACTGATCAATGGTGAACAGTTGGGGTGACTTTATTTGGTTCCACCAGCAACCTTTTGGAGTCAAATTGCTAACGCAATTTGTATAAATTGGTTTAGCATGATTGAGGTTTTTATTTTTGTGCTTCAACTATTCAATTCTTCTTATACTCGACCAAATGAAACAAGACTAAGAAAACCAGAGAAGATGGGTTGGGGGCTTTCTTAAAAGTCACACGCTACTTTGAGCATATTTTAGGATTGAGGCAATAACAAGGATCATAAAAGGTCTAAGAATGTGAAGGGAAAGGAGACACCGAGAGTCTGAGACACTGACCAAATGTACGTAGTCTCTGGCTGCAATTGCAAGAATGTCTGCACAAGACACAACACCAGGGCACTTGCTCTCCACCAACGCTTTGGCTTTACTTATGGTCTCAAAGGCCTCCACTCTAAGGTCCTTGTTGTCCAGTGCATCTTTCTCCGCCAACGTGTTGCTTCCCGGCTTCGACGATATTAATATTGATGCATCACAGCCCTTCATTTACATCATACATAAGTTGAGAAAACAAAATAAAAATCTTCAAATGCCAATAATTTTTTAAAAAAATATTCAAATCATGAAAAATAAGAGACATAATTGCATTGAATGAATAAGCATTCTCATATTCTAAGATGCATCGGGGGTATGGTCATCATGGTGTATGCATGCTAGCATCATGATGTGGTGTTATATGCCAATTACATTGGCAGTCATGAAAAACCAAGGCATTCATAAAAAAAAAAAAAAAGCATTCTGTCGAGTATTGCATACTTCTACAAAGCAGTTGGAAGAAGAGACGAATAGCAGGCCCTGAGACAGGTTCTTCTTTGAAATGTTGACTGGTAATGGACCCGATGAGCTGCTCGAGTTGAGGGCATGACTTGGCGTAATAACTAGTGGAGAGTTGGCGGGGACGGCGAGTGGCATTTGTGGGTTTGGCAATACAATTTGAGGTGTGGAGGGTAAGGAAGAAGATGATGAGCAAGCAAGTGAAGACAGAGGAGGAAAAACAAGAAGAAGAAGAGGAGACAGGTTTCATGGTTTGGACCGCGGGCAGCTTAGGACAAAGGAGAAATAGTGGGAGAACATGAAAAGTGAAGACCAGAGGTGTGAACTTCTTTGAATTGCCGGACAAGTTGGACCCGATGAGCTGCTCGAGTTGAGGGCATGACTTGGCGTAATAACTAGTGGAGAGTTGGCGGGGAATCAGGACCCAAGTGAAGCCCAAAGTGGCCAAAAACAAAAATTTCTGGGGGGAAAGAGACACGCTGTTTGTGTGTGTAGACTAACTACGGCGTGGAGATCAGAAACATGACGATGGAGAACGAGAAAGAGACAAAAGAAAGCCCCTTCAAATTATTGAAACAAATTTAAGCTGGATCCCAACTGATATGGCTTGGTGACAAATTTGTGACTTCGTATACGGATGAGGTCCGGTATATAGATGCTTCTTTTCACATTATAAGAAATTGTATCTATGACCTTGATCACTCACGGGTATTATCAATCGATAATTATGTCCAATCACAGTCTTGATTGACGAAAAAATTATGACCCACGCTCTCTTATGTTTCTCTTTTGGACCACGGAAAGTGGGCGGAAAAGTTTGATCAAAGTGCAAGACATCTAGCAGTCTAAAAGTGTCAAGGGGTTCATTGAGAACGAGTTTGACAATCAGATTGAGGGCAGTCAAGAAACGCTACTGGCCGTGATTGCAAAAATAGAAGGCTCATTAGCCCTCGCATGAGGCCACTGCCAGCTCTCGCGTGAGTTCATAAATGCAGGCATGTGCAGCGGGGCACCTCAGCAAGAAAGTAGCTCACATATACATGAAGAGGGATGGCCTATTTGCTTTAAACTTTCTGAGCAGTACTTAAGTGGAGCAAGCTTTTCGTTGTGAAACAGAGTAAAAGCTGGTGGACCACGTTACGTTGATTCCTGTCATTAATTAATACGGACCAGCTATATATATATATCCCTGAAAAAAGAGAGGGGAGGAGGAATGCTGCATATCTGAAAGCTTTCCGGTGCCATCTTCCTTCAGAAATATTTATCTCGTTGAGGGCTAGGGCTGAACTCAATGACTTTTTTTCTTATCCATTTGAATCTAGACTTTGAACATCTTAGCATTTCATCTTAATAAGGACTTTGTCTAATTTACTGACTACTTTGTGCTCTATTGGATCCTCTTGTCCTTAAGGATATAAATGTTTGATACAGTGGTTTGCTATTCTGTTATGTGAAGTGTGCAATTTTTAATGACATTTTTCTGAATTCATGTGCGAGCTCATTTTCTGAATTATTTCTTGTCCATTTACATCTTCTGCCATCCTGAGGGCATATGAACTAATGCTCTCACAGGCAGATCCAGAAGCCTAAAGAGGCTAAAGGAAGAGCACCTGGGATATCCATGACCATAATTTTGTCTTGCCATTTTTGACAGAAGCCCGCAACCTACTGCTTTGTACTTCTCTTTGACTAAAAATAACCTATTATTTCTTTTGTGTTTTTTTTAATCAAACATTGCTATATATAAATAATAATAAACATACCTATTATTTCTTTTGCTTAATTGTAGTATAAAACGATTTCCAAGTATTTCAGGGGCCAATGTTATAGAGATAAGATCACGGGTGGTTGGATTTGCCCATCAACTAAACTAACAAAAAGGGAAAGCCTCCGTTAGCTGCCTGAATTAATGACAGAGACCCTCGTATACGGATGAGGTCGGTCATAATGCTCATCACATTAGATCCGGTGATGTCACTTTCCTTCCTCACGGTCTTGCCAACTCACAGTCGCTTACTGCTGAATACTAGACCATCTATAGCTCATCTTACTCTTTGTCACTGGAAAGTGGCGGAAAATCCTCATTGTCCTTAGCAGATATAAATGTGAGGTGGTTTCTGATATATGAGTTATGATGAAGTGATTGCAGGATGACAGTCTTTTCTGAATTGGGCATCAAAGTGCAAGACATCTAGCAGTCTAAAAGTGTCAAGGGGTTCATTGAGAACGAGTTTGACAATCAGATTTTACTGGCCGTGATTGCGCTCATTAGCCCTGAGGCCACTGCCAGCTCTCGCGTGAGTTCATAAATGCAGGCATGTGCAGCGGGGCACCTCAGCAAGAAAGTAGCTCACATATACATGAAGAGGGATGGCCTATTTGCTTTAAACTTTCTGAGCAGTACTTAAGTGGAGCAAGCTTTTCGTTGTGAAAC
Organism: Morella rubra; assembly: GCA_003952965.2. Classification (NCBI taxonomy): domain Eukaryota; kingdom Viridiplantae; phylum Streptophyta; class Magnoliopsida; order Fagales; family Myricaceae; genus Morella; species Morella rubra. The sequence goes on along the minus strand of CM025850.1, from coordinate 7,922,198 downwards.
AGAGTAAAAGCTGGTGGACCACGTTACGTTGATTCCTGTCATTAATTAATACGGACCAGCTATATATATATATCCCTGAAAAAAGAGAGGGGAGGAGGAATGCTGCATATCTGAAAGCTTTCCGGTGCCATCTTCCTTCAGAAATATTTATCTCGTTGAGGGCTAGGGCTGAACTCAATGACTTTTTTTCTTATCCATTTGAATCTAGACTTTGAACATCTTAGCATTTCATCTTAATAAGGACTTTGTCTAATTTACTGACTACTTTGTGCTCTATTGGATCCTCTTGTCCTTAAGGATATAAATGTTTGATACAGTGGTTTGCTATTCTGTTATGTGAAGTGTGCAATTTTTAATGACATTTTTCTGAATTCATGTGCGAGCTCATTTTCTGAATTATTTCTTGTCCATTTACATCTTCTGCCATCCTGAGGGCATATGAACTAATGCTCTCACAGGCAGATCCAGAAGCCTAAAGAGGCTAAAGGAAGAGCACCTGGGATATCCATGACCATAATTTTGTCTTGCCATTTTTGACAGAAGCCCGCAACCTACTGCTTTGTACTTCTCTTTGACTAAAAATAACCTATTATTTCTTTTGTGTTTTTTTTAATCAAACATAGCTATATATAAATAATAATAAACATACCTATTATTTCTTTTGCTTAATTGTAGTATAAAACGATTTCCAAGTATTTCAGGGGCCAATGTTATAGAGATAAGATCACGGGTGGTTGGATTTGCCCATCAACTAAACTAACAAAAAGGAAATCCAAAAGCTGCGAGGAAGAAAGCCTGAGCCCCCTTGAAAAGGTGGCATACTGGTCTGCTCACCTGTCTCGAGGTTAGATCTAGGTGGAGTCACTTTCCCCCCACTTGGTCTTGCCACATCAGCGCTTACTGCTAATTACAGACATTTCCTATAGTTTTCAACCTAGACTTTAAGGGGTCTGTTAAGATTTGAATTTTGGTAAAGTTTTAAGTTTAAAATTTTATAAGTGTTATTAATTTTTTGAGACCACCTCAAGATCTTTAATCTAGCAATTACTCAATTTATATACGATGAGAAGACTCTACAGATCCCAAGATCAATCTATGTGCGCAAAATTTGACCAAAAAAAAAGGTGATCTGCGTACTTGCATGGAACTTGGAACATGTTTTGGTTGTCATCTGCTCGTTTCGTCCGCTTCATGCTCGAAGACAATAAAAGCAGCAACAACGAGAACCAGAAGGCGTGATACCTTTTGTCAAAGTGGTTAGACTTGACTTCACATACCATATTTGTGTATTTTATTCTTTTTGTTTTTTACAGGTTTGTCAAAAAAAAAACATGCTTCAATGTTAAAGTTGTATTTGTTTTAATTATCATTGATTATTAATTGTACTGTAGTCTTATATTAAGTTTGTATTTGTATTTATTTTAGTTTTATTATTATGTTTATATAGAAAAGACAATATTATCAATTAAAAATAATATATTAACAAAAACTAGAATATAACATTTTGATAGATAATTTTGCATCTTAGTTAGAAGAATAGTTTAAACTAAATTTTATAAATATTTTATTTTTTAAGTATATTATTTTATAAATTATTATAAAATGCCTCATTTTGAAGTTTCCCCCTAAGGCATCAATTATCTTAGAGTTGTCCCTGTGTTAAACATGGGATATGTCATACATTTGATTTTTTGAAGTTTACTATTGACTTAAATTACAACTACACGTATTATCAATCTAATAAAATATATGATTGATTTTTTAACATTATATAAAATAATCTCGATAATAAGTACATCACTTTAGTGAGAGATTGAGAAAGATGTCACATTTGGAAAGAAGATTCATTAATAGTTGAAAGAAGCATTTTTCCACATAGTGAATATGTAGTTTATGTTTGAAAAAATTAAATTTTTGGTTGACTGCAATTTTTCAAAATTTTCTAAACATTTGAAAGTATGAAAAATACTCTCGACAAAGAAAAATACACAAAACAAACCTCATCTTAATCAGATAAATTATTAAATTATACCACTCGAATACCAAATATTTGATCAGATCAATTTGTTTTCAATTTTTTTCTGAGCCGGATCAATTTGGATCAATTGATTTCAATTTATGTCTATTCTCAAACTCTTAACTTTAAAAAAAAAAAATGAACAATAAATAGTACCAACGGTAGTAACCGGCTGGCTAGTTGTGGATAAGTGGCCAAGTGCTGCACTCCGTTTAGTGATCGTCTCTAAATTTTGTCAGCCCGGTTATAATTTCTGGCTGCAGGTGAAAAGTTTTCCAGCCCAGCCCACTGAAAAGTTCAATGCTTGAGGGCCTACGGCCCTGCCAGGCCTAATGATCATTCTCCACAAAGGCACAAACGCGCTCACTTCTAGTCTGTCCCTTCTCTACGAGGTCTCCCTCTCTCTCTCTCTCTCTCTCTGCATTCTTCGCTTTGGGGAGCTACGTGTACTGTACTTTACCTGTTCGATAAAATTCCTCAACAAGCCCCTCATGGTCTTTTTCAACTTAGGATGCTTAGGAGCAAAAAGTCATGATCACAGATAGGATGAGACCGCACTTACTCATCTGAACTCATTCCTTTGAATGCCGAATTCCCAACTCGCAATCAGTCACAGTCGAAAGCATCGTTTTACGGTTTCCAATTGCAGCATTTAAAGCCTGAAAAAAACAATTCATTTCTGTCAAATTTACTTTTGACCATGCAACGTTTATCATCACTGGCTTTAAGGACCACGGCTTCTTCTTCTACATTGACAACACTACTCAACCATGCTTCATCAACCTGTGTTATCCCGAAACAATCGTTCAGTGCCTTGTCTTTGCAGTCGAATCTACAAAAACTGCAAGAGGGAGCGATCCCGGGAGATTTTGTGAAATGGGGTTCGCTTGGTTTCTGCAGGACTTCATCGTTTGCCACTGGGTTCACGCCATTGCAGCGGAAGCCGTTGGACTCTATAATGGATATCGAGAGGGTTAAGGATCGCTCGCCCGAGGACATCGCTTCGATTTGGGATGATGTAATGTCTCAAAATGCTTTGTTTATTATCTGACTTTTGTTATGATGCTTTTTCCATTTTCTTTTATGTGTGGGTTTGGGTCTTAGACTCTAATTTCTTTGATTTTTATGCGTGGTTGATGGTTCTAGATCTTTTTCCTTCTCATCTTTGGAGTGGGTTTGGGTCTTAAACTCTACTTTCTTTTATGGATGCGTGGTTGACAAACTCGAACTTATTTTAGACGACAAATTTCTGGTGGATGAAATTTGCTATTAACATAGAGGTTGGTCTTAGAAAAAAAAAGTCTGTATTATGCATCAATATTAGATTCTTAGTCATTCGGCTAACTGTATAAATAGAAAAGGCTAACTTCTCTACCGTAGGTATATTTGTCCATATTGTTCGTTTGTGTGCAGATTTTCCAGACTGAAGGAAATTTTAGATTGGATGTTTGCTAACTTTGCTCGCTGAAAGAATAATGTGAAGCATATTTTCATAATACGTAGTAGATCCATGTAATTATGATTGTCATTTGTCTCACTTCATTGACTTATTCTGATAGGGATGGACTTAAAAGATCTAGACAAACTTTTAGTACATTTTGGAGCTTTTATTATGTGAAGTTCAGCGTGTCCCAGTAGCACTTAGGGGAAGAGGGTTAAGCCAGATTTTGACTGTTCATACCCTCTGGCTAAATTAGTACTTCTATATCTCTTACAAGCAAAATGGTCTAAAGTTTTGGTTTGAATTCAAGTCTAGACTAGTATATGTTCGTCTTAAGGCCTTTAGCGGAACATGGTTAGGTGATCTTTGCTGGAGATTTAACTCCTTAATCTTTGATGTTATTACCTTCTTTCTGGCATCACCAAGATATATTTTGGAGAACTAACAGGTATTTATCTTTTGCTTCACAGGAGAAGATATGTCTTTGTGTACACAACTGTCCATTTCTTGCTTACGCAAGGGGGAAAAAAAAAACTCTTCACTTACTCATTTATTTGCTTCTAAGCTTAATCAAAATGTTTAGGAAAACATTGCCAAAATGGAGCAAATTTTCATGATTCCTTCTAAAAATATAAGCCTTTCTAAAATTTGTTGTCCAAACTCAGAAAATTTATTGGAAAGAGTTTATTTTCCTTGAAAAGCTATATCACTCGGTAAAGTAGGATCTGAGAAGTCATCTCGTGTATCTTTTCCATTGACTGTGTCTGCATTCAGGATAATGTTTCTTGGGAAAAACAATATTCTTTATGACAACGGAATTTTGATGATTGAACTGAATTCCCTTTGTTATAATACTCTACGACCCTAGCTTATGAAATATTTTTCCGAACTACATGGTTATTTTGTGAGGTGTTATGTTTTTCAGTATCACTTGGGAAGAGGCCATATTGGGGCATCTATGAAAGCAAATCTTTATTACTTGTTGGAGCAAAGAGCTGTGGATTGGTAACCCCACTTTGATCATGTTTTTCTCCCCCTTTGGAACCCTTTTGTTGAATCTTATCTTTGAAAATAAAAGATCATTATGTTTTTTGTATGTTCTCTTTCTATATTTGGTCTTCATACTTCTATCGGTCCTTGCAGCCGGTATTTTGTTATTCCATTGTGGAAAGGAAGTGGTTACACTACGATGTTTGCTCAAGGTACTGTTTCTAATCATTGGCTTCATATCATATATGCTCTCGTTAATAATTGCTAAGATGTTGCCTCTTCGTTGCAATTGATTTTTCTCTTAATCTTGTTGGTGGAGTTATAGACCCAAGGATGTGAATTCAGATAATTAAGGTGATGTTTGGGTGGGGAATATATTCAATTTTTTGAAGAAATTCTTTCAAAAACTCAGAATTTTTACGACATCAAAATCTCAAGTTTTTCACACAAATCCCTCAATTTTTCACACCAACTTCAATACTTTTTCATTAAAAGAAAAACTACATCAAATATTTTTTCTCCTTACTTTTTAACAAACTCCACTACTTTTTCATTAAATAATTGTTCACTGAAATGAGTATCGTGATTATCTGTTGCTATTGCCCAGTGCTTTCGTATCTAGGTTTTCAATTGATAAAGTTATTCAACTGCCATACTACACGATACCTAAGAAATGTAACTAATTGACGTACCCAAATGTCTTCATTAAACTTGTTGCAGTGCTGATGCCACACATTATTTTCACTGGTCTTGAAGATTACAAGGCAAGAGGAAGTCAAGCAGCTCCCTACTTCACCGTATCTTACTACAAAGAATTTGCTGAGAGCAAGGGCTTGGTGCTTATCCGTGGCGATGTTGTGTTCACGAGCAAGCTAAGTGACACGGAAGCAAAATGGCTTTTAGAGACCGCCCAATCATTTTACTTGAATGACGTGAGGTACAAGCTGGTTGAAAGGTTCAACAAAGAAACACATGATTTTGAGTTCAAGGATGTTTTGCAAGCATTAGACATGCCTATGCTGTGATCTACCAAAAGACGGAGCTTGGGCTATTGTGTAACAGAGGCATTGGCATTGCTTAAATCGCAACAGAGGCATTTGCTGCACGGGAGTTCTATCTAGCACAGCACTTTGTATCATATACTAAGCAACTGAACGGGAGTTTTTGAAGCGTACTTCATGTTGAAGAGCCCTTTTCTGGTTTTTTATCGACGAAGAGAAGGTTCTGGTTTTTGGGTTTTATCTTTCTCCCGAAATGAATATACATAATGGTTTCTGCATTTTGATAGTCTTGAGATGAAGTTGTTGACTTTTTCTTTCGTTTGATTTTCTAGAGCCGCGTTGTTTTTGGAAATCTTATTTTATTGTTTTTTTTTTTTTAAATTTTTAAAATCAGAATCTGAGCTTTCGGGTTATACAGGATGTGTTATCGATTGGGATCATAAAGATTGATAAAAAAGGATGAGTAGTTCGAAGCAAAAGTAGTTATGCACCTGGATAGGCCCGATTCAGCAAAGTTGATCCTGATGTTGGGAATACACAGGTAGATGCTCCATTAGCTAGATTAGGAAAGTGTTGCCGGGGTACTGCAAATTCCAGGATGTTCAAGTTCAACCCAGCAGAGAATCAGAGATGCCAGTTATTGTTGTTCTTGAATTGAATATCGTTCGAGAAAGAGAGAAGGTGGAAAATAAAAAAAGAGAACAACTCCAATTCAGGCAAAATGTGTAAAACAAAAGAACGTGAAAAAGAAAAAGGGCGCAGAGGACAAGTGCAAAATGTGGGCGCCGCGCTTTCACGACGGACCAAGAAACGACGTCGGTTTAGGGCAAGCAGATAAGAATATGCTACATGGTATGTATATCGACCCCCCGACGCAACAAAGTCAAGACGCTTCTTTCTTTCCACTCGAATCCAAACCCTTGTCAAGCTCTCTGTACTTTCCAAGTAGTCATTGCATAGCCCAAGCTCCGCACCCGCCACACTACCCACTCGCTCGCGCTCTCTCCAAAGCGACGAAAATCCAGTTAACAAGTAAAACCTTCTGAAAATCCTTCTCCCACGTATTTGTGAATTTTTGTCTTTCGATTTGGCTCTCTTCCCCTACGCAATGAGCGACTCCTCAGCTGCCGATGACTCGAAGCACATCGAGGAACTCTACCATTACGTGGAGTGTCTCAGCGAGGCCACGGACAAGTCTCAGGTCCGCTTCCGTAATTCCCACTCTCCTCGCTTTTTCTGCGTTTCTAGGGTTTCCCAGAATCGCGACCTACCTGGGCTTCCCGTAAGATATGAGACCCTTCGGGCTTTTTCGGTTGTTTGCAGAATGTGAAGGACTACCAGGGAATCATTGACACGGCCAAGTCCAGCATTAAGGCCAAGCAATTGGCTGCTCAGTTCATACCCAGGTTCTTCAAGTTCTTCCCCACTCTCTCCGGCCCTGCCATTGACACACATCTCGATTTAATCGAGGAAGAAGAGCTTGGGGTCAGTAATTCTCTATAATAACCTATAAGCAGCTATCTCTATTTCGTTGCTGAGATAATGTGCGGAAGCAAAAGAAAAAGATCATACTCTCACGTCACATATTGAATATTTGAGTGTTTCTTTGTTGATTGGAATGGTGTTCTATTTTTTAGTTCGGAAATGTTCTCTTTAACGCTTGTCCATCATACAGGTTCGGGTGCAAGCCATTAGGGGACTTCCCCTTTTCTGCAAGGATACACCAGAACATATTGCTAAAATTGTAGACATTCTTGTGCAACTCCTTGCAGCTGGTAAGTTACGGATTTTGCATTGATTTTTCTCTGTGCTTTTTGGAGGGAAGGGGAACGAAAATAACGATGACCAATATGCATATAAATACATATATTAGATATGTACATATATACACACGCACAGACACAATAAACACAAAACTCATAATAAATACAGTGTAACCAGTTGCAAATTTTATTGATAAAAATATAAATAGGAAAAAGAAACAAGAACTGTGATAAGTTAGGGATGTGCTTGGATTGCAGCACTTGTATCTCTTGTTGCTATGCGATGAGAAGCCTAGAAGCTGAGACAAAAGTAACTATGGTGATAAATTGGTCATAGAAATTATTTTGATCACGAATCGACGTAAGGTAATTAATATAACAGCTTACTAATGACAGGATTGCGACTTTATTCAAACTGAGTGATTTGCCGCTTCCTAAAAGAGCCTTGTATTTTTAAGAGAGAAATAAATGGTGTTAATAATTTTGACTGGGATTGGGTTACTGGGCACTGCAAGCACACTTTTTGGAGCTCTTTTAAGCATATATCTATAGAAGTTTCTCCGTGGGGCTCTGCTCCTCGCATAATATGTATCTGATGTAGATTTTTTCATGCTTTTAGAGGAATTTGTGGAGCGTGATGCGGTGCATAAAGCCCTTATGTCTCTGTTGACACAGGATGTGAAAGGTATCGTACCTTACTTTCCAGGTTATAGTACCTGAGTTTGTGTTGTGTTATGCAGGAGTTAGGAGATGAGCTTTGTTCCTTTTGATTCTGTAGATGATGAGTAGGATTATTTACTTATAGGAGTGTGTCCATGACAATGTTTTTTCCCCTCAATGTTAATGCAAGATACCGCACTATATTGTGTGAAGTAGGAAGGACATTTTCATTTTTGGGCCATTGTTCTTAGGTACCATCTTGAAAATCTTGGTATTTGAGTATCTTTTTGTTTGTGTTCTATGTGAGCATCTTTCGTGGGGATGGAAGACTGGCTTGAATGGAAGTTTATACCATTGTTAACTTCTGTGTAGTTATTGGCAAGAATGGGTTGGAAGTATTTTTACCTTCACATTAATTGCAGTAATATTCAGCCTCGGTGGTAATGCACCTTGTAGTTGGTTTGAATAGATGTAGAGCCATATGAATAGAATAGTTTGCAATGGGGTTCGTAATACAATTAACTAGTGAATTGTTAGTTATCACTGATAACGACTTGTTAAAAGCTAACTTTGAAGTAAAATTGGTTTTGCATGGAAAAATGAAAGTGGATGGCAGTAAAGTCGTTGTTAAAGAAATGCGTTAAGTTATTCAAAACTGTTGGGGCATGGTTGCATTCTTGGTTTTTCTAATTGGAGGATCCACTTGAACTAGAAAATGGTTTTTTTTATATGTTTTAAATTTTCTTACTTCTTGCCTCAAATTTCATCCCACTTGATTGCAAAATTTATCTTCCAAGGACATGTTTATTTATGCCATACAATTATTGCTCCTCATTGGAAGGCTACCTGTGGAATTTTATTGCATTTGGTGTAAATTTTGGTGGTGGAAGCTTGTTCATGTATAAGAACATAGACAACAATGAAATGCATAGGATCAAAACTGGAATGAATAGATTTTGGTGAACATACATGCATAATCATATTAATGCTGTAATTGCATGAACATCACATCAAAACATGTCAGTCATTGCACATGGTCCTCGTCAGCTTTATTGCATGCATCTTTTTTGTGTTAATTCTTGGTGGACTTAAATCTTCTTGTTGATGCAGCCTCTTTGACGGCTTTATTTAAGCACATTGGTAGTGTTGATGAACCGAGTACGGATGAAGTCATCCGTGAGAAAGTTCTAAGCTTTATCAGAGATAAGGTAAGATTGCTGGCTTGTATTGTGGCTTGTTGCAACTTTTGCCCTTTATCTCTTTCTGATTAGTAATTCCATCTGCAGGTTTTTCCCATTAAAGCCGAACTCTTGAAGCCTCAGGAAGAAATGGAAAGACATATAACTGATTTGATAAAAAAGGTGTTTTCTTGGTTCTACTACTAAATCAAAATGCCTTTTTTTCATGTCCCATTTAGAAGATTTTGAAATTGTTAAATCTGAGTTGTCGTTTTGTTATTCTGGAAGAAGACTAATAAATAAAATGATTTGAGTTCCATGGCAGAGTTTAGAAGATGTAACTGGAGCAGAATTCCGAATGTTTATGGATTTCTTAAAGAGTTTGGGCATTTTTGGAGAAAAAGCTCCTCCAGAACGGATGAAAGAACTTATTGGTATTATTGAAGGACAAGCTGATTTAGATGCACAGTTTAATGTAAGTACTCATTTCGTAATGTTGACAATGTGGGTATTGTGAGAGAGGTAACTTTTGAAGCAGTCCACTATCTAGTTTATATTGGCTTGGAGTTTTCTGGAAGTAACACCATGACGCATTTGTTCAAATCAGTACTATTCCAATAGCCACGTGTGATTCCTATAATTTATATGGCATTTAGGTTCATGTTTTAATAGTTCACATTCTTTTGAAGGAGACTTCCTTTATTGTCTCCTAACTGATGCATTTGCCTGTGATTTTAACTTAGACTCTCTTTAAGGAATTGGTATCTATGTATATTTATATATACATAGGTCTAAACTGAATCCAAGCTGGCCTGTGTTACATCCTATGGCCAAGTCTTTCCTGTTGTCAATGGTGATAATCATGTTGGCGAATACTCATTGCCGATTGTTGTTGTACCTTTGACTAGTATATTCCTCCTTTTCAAATGAGATTGTCTAACCTTGGCATATAATATTTTTTGCTTTTTAATTCTACGGCTCCAAAGATCACAATTTCATTTCATTGACTTCCAAAAGCAGGTTTCAGATGCAGACCATATTGACAGATTGATATCATGCCTGTACATGGCTCTTCCATTTGTTGTGGTATGAACTTTGTTTGATATTACTTTTTTATATGAAGGGTTCATTGCATGTGTTTTTGACAGCAATAATGCCTTTGGTATGTCACACAGAGGGGTGCTTCAAGCAGCAAGTTCCTTAACTATTTGAACAAGCACATTATACCAGTATTTGATAAGGTGATACTTCCCTTTTCATGTCTTGAGCTAGTAAGCAGGTGTCTAGAGTTCCTTGGCCTCTTGGATACTCTTATCCCAGTATCCTCTGGATTTGGTTCTAATCTGTGCTGTTTGTGCTTTTTACATATATTGCCTGCTGTGCATGCTTTGCTAGTTATGTTCTCAGTCACGGGATTAGTATAGTATAAACGATTTGCCTTTGAATAGTTGGACTTGGAAGAGCAACCCGGGGAAAAGAAGTACTGTTCAGTACCCTTAATGCTTATTTGTGATAGTGTCAGTATGTAAATTACGACATGTTAACAATGTTCAATTTGATTTTTATTTTAAGTAAATTTCATCCCACTTGATTGCAAAATTTATCTTCCAAGGACATGTTTATTTATGCCATACAATTATTGCTCCTCATTGGAAGGCTACCTGTGGAATTTTATTGCATTTGGTGTAAATTTTGGTGGTGGAAGCTTGTTCATGTATAAGAACATAGACAACAATGAAATGCATAGGATCAAAACTGGAATGAATAGATTTTGGTGAACATACATGCATAATCATATTAATGCTGTAATTGCATGAACATCACATCAAAACATGTCAGTCATTGCACATGGTCCTCGTCAGCTTTATTGCATGCATCTTTTTTGTGTTAATTCTTGGTGGACTTAAATCTTCTTGTTGATGCAGCCTCTTTGACGGCTTTATTTAAGCACATTGGTAGTGTTGATGAACCGAGTACGGATGAAGTCATCCGTGAGAAAGTTCTAAGCTTTATCAGAGATAAGGTAAGATTGCTGGCTTGTATTGTGGCTTGTTGCAACTTTTGCCCTTTATCTCTTTCTGATTAGTAATTCCATCTGCAGGTTTTTCCCATTAAAGCCGAACTCTTGAAGCCTCAGGAAGAAATGGAAAGACATATAACTGATTTGATAAAAAAGGTGTTTTCTTGGTTCTACTACTAAATCAAAATGCCTTTTTTTCATGTCCCATTTAGAAGATTTTGAAATTGTTAAATCTGAGTTGTCGTTTTGTTATTCTGGAAGAAGACTAATAAATAAAATGATTTGAGTTCCATGGCAGAGTTTAGAAGATGTAACTGGAGCAGAATTCCGAATGTTTATGGATTTCTTAAAGAGTTTGGGCATTTTTGGAGAAAAAGCTCCTCCAGAACGGATGAAAGAACTTATTGGTATTATTGAAGGACAAGCTGATTTAGATGCACAGTTTAATGTAAGTACTCATTTCGTAATGTTGACAATGTGGGTATTGTGAGAGAGGTAACTTTTGAAGCAGTCCACTATCTAGTTTATATTGGCTTGGAGTTTTCTGGAAGTAACACCATGACGCATTTGTTCAAATCAGTACTATTCCAATAGCCACGTGTGATTCCTATAATTTATATGGCATTTAGGTTCATGTTTTAATAGTTCACATTCTTTTGAAGGAGACTTCCTTTATTGTCTCCTAACTGATGCATTTGCCTGTGATTTTAACTTAGACTCTCTTTAAGGAATTGGTATCTATGTATATTTATATATACATAGGTCTAAACTGAATCCAAGCTGGCCTGTGTTACATCCTATGGCCAAGTCTTTCCTGTTGTCAATGGTGATAATCATGTTGGCGAATACTCATTGCCGATTGTTGTTGTACCTTTGACTAGTATATTCCTCCTTTTCAAATGAGATTGTCTAACCTTGGCATATAATATTTTTTGCTTTTTAATTCTACGGCTCCAAAGATCACAATTTCATTTCATTGACTTCCAAAAGCAGGTTTCAGATGCAGACCATATTGACAGATTGATATCATGCCTGTACATGGCTCTTCCATTTGTTGTGGTATGAACTTTGTTTGATATTACTTTTTTATATGAAGGGTTCATTGCATGTGTTTTTGACAGCAATAATGCCTTTGGTATGTCACACAGAGGGGTGCTTCAAGCAGCAAGTTCCTTAACTATTTGAACAAGCACATTATACCAGTATTTGATAAGGTGATACTTCCCTTTTCATGTCTTGAGCTAGTAAGCAGGTGTCTAGAGTTCCTTGGCCTCTTGGATACTCTTATCCCAGTATCCTCTGGATTTGGTTCTAATCTGTGCTGTTTGTGCTTTTTACATATATTGCCTGCTGTGCATGCTTTGCTAGTTATGTTCTCAGTCACGGGATTAGTATAGTATAAACGATTTGCCTTTGAATAGTTGGACTTGGAAGAGCAACCCGGGGAAAAGAAGTACTGTTCAGTACCCTTAATGCTTATTTGTGATAGTGTCAGTATGTAAATTACGACATGTTAACAATGTTCAATTTGATTTTTATTTTAAGTAAGCTTGCATGGTTTACTACTTATTTGTGAGTGTTGGATATATGTTGTGACAATATGTTGGCAATGTTCTGTTTGATTTTTGGTATTAAGCTGCTTCATACTCTCGATGTTAATTTTTTCGTCATCAATGCACTACAGTCCCTATGGTATAAGAAAGTTACAAATAAGTCTCTGAGGTAAAGAAAATTGCAAATTAATCTTTGTGGTAAGGTTTTTGTTAGAAACACATCCCTTCGTCCATCTCCATCTCTTTTACTAAGGCAGATGCTAGTGAATTACGGGGTCTACTTGAGCACGTAACACGCTGCGGTTAGTGCTGATTAGCATCTGCCATTAGTGAAAGAGACAGAGGGACGAGTTTTTAAAAGAAACCTCACTGCAGGGATTAATTTGCAACTTTCTTTACCTCAAGGACTAATTTATAACTTTCTTATACCACAGGACTGTGGGTGCATTTATGCCTAATTTTTTTTTCTTTTGAAGAATCCAATGTCTAACTGAAATCTGAACTACATTTATTAATTGAGCAGTTTTAAATCTCTGTTGATTCTTTCAATTCCCAGATTGCTGTGCAAGTTTTATGTTGTAATTGATGTCACAATTTTTGCTGTTCATTCTCTATTGCGTTCATCAGTTTGGAAAACGGAAAGAAGTAATTACAGAAAAGGGGAAATAATATAAGAATATAATTTGCAGAGACATAAATGATAATGGAAAACCTGTTGGTGAACTAATAAGTATCTCAAGTATTTAGGACAATGAAAATTGGTCTGGAAGGGTCCTGGTTACTTTAGAAGGGTTGTTGGGAAAGATAGTTTCTGGTGACTATTAGCTATAGTGAAAATACATCTTGCAAGACATTAATTCTTTTTAATATTTGTACCAGCTCCCTGAGGAGCGGAAGCTAGATATGCTCAAAGCCCTTGCAGAAGTGTCTCCTTGCACAACAACTCAGGATTCACGGCAGATTCTTCCTAACGTTGTTCAGCTACTAAAGGTATGCATGTTTAAACTGTTTGACAAATACCAATCTGTTTATGTAGCAGTTCTCAACTATGTATTCAGCTCCAATGTTTACGTTACTAATGAAATTGATATTTGTTTCAATGTCATAACACGTTTCTTGTGCCTTCTCAGAAGTACATGCCCCGGAGGAAGACTGGAGAAGAAATGAACTTTACTTATGTCGAGTGCTTGTTGTACACATTTCACCATCTAGCTCACAAGGTTTTTGGTGTCCAATGATTTGCCTTTGTCAAAATAGTATTGCTTGTGTCACTGTTGCACCATACTTAGTCTACTTTTTGTTATTTTTTAGGTTCCCAATGCAACAAACAGTCTATGTGGTTACAAGATTGTGACTGGCCAACCATCAGATAGGCTTGGGGAGGACTTCTCAGATATTTATAAGGAGTTCACTGAAAGGCAATTGACTATTTCATAAGATCTTTTTCCTTATATATTTTTGTAATAAAAGAAATATTTTTGTCATATCATTAGTGTTAGGGCAAATGCTTATTTTTAGTTCCTCAGAAGTACATTAAGTTGCCATTTGGTCCTTCAAATTTAAAAAGTCCCCAACAAAAATATTTCTGTTACTCTCGGTATTCTCTCCCCCTTTTACCGGAAACTACTTTGTCAATGCTTTCCGTCAAACCTGACAAACATATGGACCTAAAAGTTACATTTCAAATTGTTTGATGTCCTGATTGCTACTCTTTGAACTTCTTGGACCAAATTGGAACTTCGTGTACTTCCCCGAAGCCAAAGTTTATTTTCCCGTATCTCTGTCCGTGATGTGTTTATCATATTGAGGGGGACAAATATAAAATTTCCGACCTGATGTGGATAGAAACACAATCGGTTCTTCATGTTTTTATTATCTGTTTTTGAGGGGAGTGTCCTGTATCTGTGTGGTTTTAAACATCTATGCTGTCGACTAAAACCGTTACCTGGGTCTAAATTTCCACATTGTGGCTGAAGGAATTAGACCTTTATCTGTTTATAAGGTCGAGTCAAATAGGATGTGTAGTTCTTTAGTTACTGAAGACTACTAAGTGGAATGTGGATCCTCTTGTGATAAAGGGATACTTCTTAATTGGGTGTTTAGCAATTCCGTTGCCAATGGACTGTAAAAGGAGGCAAGGTCACTCTGATGTGAGGCTGTAATGGATTTTGTAGAGTGGTAAGTTTTGGTGTATAGGAACCAAAATCATAGCTGAACTAAGGTTTTTGTGCTCACATTCATTAATCGGCCAGTTTTTTTGGTCATGTGGTCAAATCTTCCACTTGCATGGTGTCCTTGTACCTTATGCGTTAATGGAAGTGTGCATGTACCTCTTGCTTTAGTAATGTTAATATTGGGCTCCAATTGAACAGGAAATGTTTCTTCCAAATCTACTAATGAGGATTAAATTCCAAGTGTTCTGGTAGACTCCTACCTGTAAGAGGATATGTGGTCTCCTCATAGGGGGACGTTAATTAAATGGGTCTTGCCGTAATAAGTGAATCAAGGAACCATTGATTATTCCTTCTAATTTATAATGAAATCTTGGATAGCTCTTTCCCTCGTCATGGAAAATGGTATTAGAGCCTGGTTATTATGACCTTGTGTGTATTTAAGGCACTGCAACGTGATACCGGCCCTAGCAAGGATATCAAGGATTTGAGTAAGGGAGGTTGTGGTATGAAGATCTTGTTAAGTCCCATCTTAGGTGGAGGAATTGTATAAGCGTTGCAGATGTTCAGTCTACATGGGATGTTACTAGATGTAATTGGGCTTTAGAAGTGACCCCAAAAACCTTCAATTGTAATGTTAACTAGTCTTTTGGAGTATAGACATATGAGCCATGTGCTTTCTCTGGATCATGATAGAGCATATTATTGTCAAGAACATATTCATTCACTGCTTAACCATATGCAATCCTGAACTAGTTAGGCACAGAAATTGGGGGTTTTCAATATTTTATTCTTGTTTAGATACGTCAGCAGTTTATTTTACCTGTCCCCACTTTTTTATAGAGAGAGGCTTTGCCCTCTCTCTAGAATATCCCCCGCCCTTGA
The DNA here is from genome assembly GCA_003952965.2 of Morella rubra. Classification (NCBI taxonomy): domain Eukaryota; kingdom Viridiplantae; phylum Streptophyta; class Magnoliopsida; order Fagales; family Myricaceae; genus Morella; species Morella rubra. The sequence goes on along the minus strand of CM025850.1, from coordinate 7,906,519 downwards.
CTGCCCCCTTGCCTGTTATGGGTCATCTCAACTCTCCGCCCGTTTGGGTATGTATGGCCGTTAGGCCCCCTAGCTCATTGGCCTGCTGCGATACATCATAAGTTGGCAGTGCTATTACTGTATCTCCTATGGGCAATATAAAGATTCTTTTCTTAATGGCTTTCTCATGGTGATTTATGATTGTCTTTGCAGGTTAAGTAATGTTGAGGAGTTAACCAGGGCTACCATGAAGAAACTAACTCAGGGAATGGCTGAACAAAACAAAGCTATGGCTGCCGCCAAATCCGATGAAGCAAAGGATACCATTGTAAGTTTGGTCTGAAAGAGATCCAGGTCTCTCATTAAGCTTTTTCTTTTTGTTGGTTAACATTTATCCTACAACTACCTTTTTGTGTGCAGAGGACTCAAAAGCAGAATACCACCACTGGGTTGCGTACCTGTAATAACATTTTGGCGATGACGAAGGTGAAAAGACACAGTTTTGTGCCTGTAACTTTTTGGTCCCTTATTTATGCACAATAAAAACTTATATTTAATTTCTTATCCAGCCTTTACATTCTAAAACACCTTCATTTATCGGAGATAAAAGCATCAACCTATCTTGGAAAGAAGCAACAAAACCTTCGGTTCCGGTTGCCACAGTCACAACTGGGTAGGATATTTTCCTGGTTTTGTCCTCCTCTCACTCTCTCTATCTCAGAAGAATCATATCCTAGCTTTTATTTGTTTCTTCTTTCTGTATGTGGTTGCTGTCTTGTATCTGTCCTTCATGAAAATTATCTGCATTCAATTGGCATGAGCAGGCAGGAGAGTTGTCTGAGTTTATCCGTGTCTCGTATGGTGTTTTCCCATAGTTGTGCCAATAGCGTATCCAAATTTGCAGGATAACCTTGCCTTCTGCAACTCTGGTGCTAATGAAATAGATCTTTATGGTGATTAAGATTTTGGTTTTTAATGAACTTTTTATATGCAGAGGAAAACGACCTGCTACTAAAGCCAACGGGTCCAGCAATGTGACATCTAAAAGGGGCCGTGGAGCTGGCGGTTTGCAAAACCAGCTGGTTAATAGAGCATTGGAAGGTTTGTCTCATGGTGGTAGAAGTGGGACTAGGGGCAGGGGCAGGGGTTGGGGTGGACGAGGAAGAGGAAGAGGCTACCGGTAGCCATGGTGTGCGGCAGACATGGATTGAGAGATTCACCTTCTGCGAGACATCTATGACTAGAAGCCATTTGTTTATTGGAGTTCTGTTGGAGCTAGATTTGATCAAAATATAGGAAGCAGAGTAGTTTCTAGATTGTTTGTGGTCTAGGCACTAGGAGTTATAATCCTCTGGACTCTGGAGCTTGTCCAGCAGATTTATTGCCTTGTGTTGTTAATCGTTTCTAGTTTAGCTTATGAGAAATCTGCTGCAGGGTTGACTCGGGAATCTTTGCATGCCTGTTACATGTGGGTGTGCATGGAAAACTGTGTATTGTAATGACATTTAACTTGCACTCAAGAGGAATGATTTCAGAATTCTGACAATTTGTGGATTATGAAGTATGTTTGTTTGAATGGGAATTTGAGGAAAGCTCAGCTCCATTCATTGCTGAGAATCGATGCTAGTGATCCTGGCTATAGCCCAAGAAAAATGAAAAAAGATAGAACAGAAAAGACGAAACAAAGAAAGAAAATGGCAGCGAATGCGCGCGTGTAGGAGCGCGGATGGATGGAGAGGTTTTTACCACCTTTTCTTCTCGCCAGTACTCTCGGACTGATCACTAGGAAGGAAGATCGGGATCTTTTTCTTCTGGCCAGTTCTTTCGTCTCAATTTCAAACTTAGCTTTGAGCAATCTATGTTCGTGATCTCGAATATTTCGCTTCTCCGCATCTTACTGATGAGTGATTTCCCCGTATATTTTTGCAAAAAGCTGCTCCATAGTCCATGGAGGTAGAGTCTCATCTCGTGCCTAGCCAAACCTGAAATGAGAGGTAGGATAACACCGGGCAAGAACGCCAGAAAGCATGTTGCGGTACCAGTGTAGGAGGGCTACTAGCGTTCGTGTCACGATTCTACGCAGGAAAATTCTAGGCTATGAACTATTTGCTTTTTTTTTTTTTTTGGTGTTTTTTGTAGACTGAAAAAAGTTGGACCGAAAAATTGTTTTTTCTCGTGGACCAAAACTTAACCACTTGAGGTTGAAAATGGGCTTCAGAAGCACGAAGAGATCATGTGTGATTTTGATGGGTAAAAACTAGGATGTATATTGAGGATGAAATTTTGTATGACATTCGCGAATTGCTATTAGATAACACTGTTAGAGATAATATTATCATAATTAATCTACAAGATTTGATATGATATTATTGTTATCAAGATTGATTCAAATTTACAATGAATTTAAGTAGACCGAAACACTTTAATCTATGTCTCCTCTCAGTCTTTCTCCTATCCTATCCACATTATCACAACAATGCAGTATAACAACGGCTCCTATGATCTTGGGTCTCAAATTACAGCACTATATCTTATTCTGTGTGTGAGGCTCTTTCTGTACAGATGAAGATAGCAGGGAGATCTGTTGCATGAGAGTGCTGCTGTGCTGTCTGAGACACTGCTGATTCTTGTATTTGAATAACATCATGTACATTTGCTGCGTCTTCATTCGTACTTGCTGTGTCTGCCATAGTTGGATTTCTTCCCGAATTCTTGATATGAAAGCATCTTGCTAGTCCAAGACCCTTCGTCCAAATGCTCTCACTTGTTTCTGTTACAGCTGCAGCTCTTCCTGGGATGATACGAAAGTTTCTTACCAGTTTAACCACCTTCTTCCAGACGATCTCATCATCTGGAGTAAAGTTTCCTTCACGAGCTTCTTGATTTTGCTGATGACTTCTTGATTGTATTAGTGATAGTAGGAAACAAATGGCAGATGTGGAAACAGATATTAGATAAAGAACCCCAAAGCTCTGGAGGCTCAGGCTTCGAGGTTTGGTGGAAGTTATGTTGGTTGAGCACTCATGTGAGGGAGTCAGGGAGTCATCCGCCAGTTGCTGTAATTCTCCATTCTCCAATAGCTGTAGAATGGCTTTAGAAAAATCCCTGGCAATTGGTGACCCTTTCTGGAAGGCCTGAGTGGCGGAGCAAGAGCAGATTTCCATTAGTTTTGTTGAAGGATATGAAACAGATGTTAACTTCCTTAGAAGATTCTGAAAGCATAATCAAGAGAACAATACAAAAGTTTAAGGAGTGAAGTAAACTTAAGGGGGAATTCTTATTTGGCTCAGCTGAGAACTCAGACAACTATGGTTTTATGGAAAAGCTACAAACAAACACATGCAACAACATATTTATGTATTGCAGAAAAAGCAGTGGATCCAATAAGTATTTAGTAGAATGGAAATGAAAAGTATGAAATTAGTTTTGGCCTCTATAGACTCCTTGTAGAAGTGTTTGTCCGTAAACTGGAATAATCTTGTAGATAGAATATGTTTTGATTTCAGCATAATACCACATTCTATCTACAGAGTGATAAATTCTAGAATAGAAAAATGAAGCAGCATTCTACTTGGTGGACAAATTCTTTTCCACACCAAGCACCTTATAATCCAGTCAAGTGTTCTTTATGTGGTGAGGTGACGGGTTTTCTTCAGCATAAATTTCAGAAGTCTCCAGAATTCATGATGTTTTCTGTATTGTTTCATTACTATGACAATCATCACCACATTACAGATTAGGGGTGTTTCAGTTACTACTCACAAAGCCCAGTCCTCCGTATCTGTTGAGACTTGCTGTGCCAGAGTATCCCTTGCAGTACTTATTGAGGAAAACTTCCTCATATGGGCGTTCGAGAAACGCTGCAAATATAGTTCTGTTTTTGAGTCCCTCATAGTACATATGTTCCTCGGTGATGTTCACGATATTCTCTGACTTGAATTGATACACATCCTCCAAGTATCTCTGTACGAAGGAATTGCCACTGCAACCAACTTTCAAGTTGTTCTTCTTCAACCAATCAATACTGGTAACATTTGGCTGTAGTTGTTGCACAGTAAGCATTGAAGAAAGACTAGCAGTGTAGCTCGAGGTTAGGACCATGACAACAAAGAGCCACACTACAATCACCAAACGTGTCAAGTTGTTGTCTATTTTCTCCCCTGCAATGAAAAGTCATCTTTCATGAATGCTTTCAACAAGTAAATCAATGTTACTTTTCAAAAGCTTTCTTATGAATTTTGACCATTCTTGAAGAGCTCAGAAAGGGAATGCAGGTGCATGATATTAGGACAGTATTACTGCTGTACTGGCTGCTGCAGAGAATATGATTCGCACTCTACTAAAAGTTGATACTTACTATGAGCAAAGAACAGAGAGGAGAAGGTAAACCAAAGCGCAGTGCTAATCTGATTCTTCCAGGGGCCACTAAATTCTGGATTGGATTGGCGCTCCAGGAACCAAACTATGAGCATAGTGTACATCAAGATGGCACCAGTGACCACCCATAATCCGCCGGTGAAAGGCTTCAAAAACATCAATGCTGATCCTTCAGGTTTCGCTGGAACTATCATTGCCAAACCTGACTCGGCATATGGAAGAGTAAAATCTACGTACTGCAATCGTTTGGCAAGTATGGTAAAGTCGCCAATGACAGCGTCATATGTCTTATATTGTATTTCAACCCACATGAAAAGCATAATCCTAATCAGAATAAGAAATTGTAGCTAAATAAAAGGAAACAAAGAAAAGGAACACATAATACTAGTTAGATCAGTTCTAGTTAAAGATTCAGTGCTTCTTCCATGGGTCACTACCAAATCAAAAAGCATAGAAAAGGTTCTTACCTTGTTATAGACCAGATAAACCAGATCATCATAGGTTGCATTATGTGCCTCAAACTCATAAGACAGATGATACCCTAAAAGGTTTAGCACCTTAAAGAAAACTTGAATGCAGAAACCATCATATTTGTTCTCATTGGGCCTCTCCCCATACGCAACCTTCACATATTTGTCAAATGTCGCAAAACCTGGAACTCCAATTTTCAGTGGCTTTGAATCAGTAGGCATTGCCCAACCTTTTGGATTTCTGTTCAAGTTCCCTGGCCAAATTATGGGCCCGGATACAAAGTTTCCAGTGTCAAAACCACTGCAACTTCCATTTTTCTCTTCACCTTTTCCCTCAGAAGGGTTCACCGAGAAGCCACACTCTGGTGTCCAGAAGTCTATTTCTTTGTATCTCCTCCCAACCACGTTCACAATCCTCACTAGAGGAGTGTCTGAGAGCTGCCCTGCTTCAAAATGTATTTTGCCGCTTAAACCAGAGAAATTGCTTGACAACATGTTGTCTAACAACTTCTTTGGACTACTGGTATTACTAGTCATTCTCCCTATCGCTTGGACAAAAATTCCAATGCTATCGTAGGCTCGTAGAGCATAGATTCCAGGGTTGGGATTATCTTCGTCTGGATATTCAGCTCTGAATTTTCTCCGGAATTGGGCGTAAAAGTCTTGGTACTCAGAATTGCCTATCTCGGAATAGTAAGTCTTGATTCCTAACGCGCCTTCCATAGATGAAATTACGGAGTTGTTGACAGAATCAAGCAAATTCGCAATACTGTCTGAAAGAATCCAAGCCGAGTCTCTCCCTACCAGTCCCATTTTCTTAGCTTCGCTAAACAGGTAAGTTACCATCTCGAATGACGAACGGAGAACGACAAAAACCCGAGATTGCGTCTTCAGGAGCTTAATCAGCTCTTCTTGGACAAACCTTTCCGGATCGGATACTGAAGAGAATGGTGGGAGAACCAAACGGTGCTCAATCTCGGAACCAACATTTTGGAGAGCCTCAGATAGAAGTTGAAACATACCAGAATCACCGCCATATGCTTCATCTTCGTCTATCACTGTGATCCTTTGCCAATTGTACGCATGAACAATATCCGCAATACATTTTATTTGCTCAGTACTATTTTTAGCCATTTGTATCAAGAAAGGCCACCGAAGTGGCATTAGAGGTGGGTTCATTGCTGGTGCTGCAAAAGAAATGACCGGAATATGAGCTTGCATCCCAACATCGGCTACAAGAGCTGCTTCCGGCCAGGTGTGCATGCCAATAATCACTTCCACTTTTTTCTCTCTTATCATCTCTTCAGCTGCAACCAAAAAAAAAGCCTTTAACTCCGGTAACAGTGCTAAAAAAATATGAATTTAAGGAGTCCACTATGTAGCAAAGTGCAAATAAGGCCAGTTTGAGGGGAGAAAGTGTGTTTTCTTCCCACTGACATAAATGCTGCTGAGATTGGTATGTTGAAAGGTGAGTGATAGATGCAACTTACCCGCAGAAGTGACTCTACGGGTATCCCGGATGTAAAGAGACACTTTGCGAGTCTTTGAACTGTTGTTGTACCTTCGGGTTGCAATTTCCATGGCTGTTTTCTCCTCTTTTCCAACACGGGTGGTAACGTCAATGATTATACCTATGCCCGTAACTTTGTCGCTATCGGCTTCCGCTCTGTAGGAGAGGCGGAGAAGAAAAAGTACTACGAGAGGAAAGAACAGCCGAGTTCGCGGAACCATGCTAGCTGTCACGAGTGGGAAAGGCATTTCCAAAGCCTCAAATTCTTCTCTTCTTCTTCTTCTTTTTTTTTTGTTTCTTTCTCCAAAGCCTCAAATTCAATAAATAGGGGTGTATGAAACCGTTTTAACTGTACTAATGCAGAAACCGCGTAATTTCGAGGAAGACCGGGGTGGAATCTTGTATCTCTGACTTTTGTCTTCTACGTGGCCGACTTTTCTATTCCGTGATCAAGGAAATATGCTGCCACTTTGGAAGCTAATATTTGGCCGGTGGAAATGGTCTTGAAGTCAAAACTAAAATATTTTTAATCTGGTTTCCTTTCCAATCAAACATGTTTGTCTAGTCAATTATAAACTGTTAAAATAAAGAATAATAAATGATTGAATCAACGTCAAGCGGCAAAGCTATTTGAATGCAAACCTTGCTGTTAACTATTAAAGAAGGCTTCGGTGAAAGTGACTCGAATAATGTTGTAAGCTTGACTAGCATCCTTCCTTCCCTACCCCCTGCACACGCTAGCAGCTAAAATTTAACGAGTATACCAAGTCATGCGGAAATGACTGCCGGCTTGTGGTAGAAGTGGGTCGATTCAACATGTCCACGAAATACGCAATGGCAGTCGAGCCCCTTCTGTATTCTTAATACGTGTAAAAAAGAAGAAGAAGACGTGGTCCGCATGTGAGAGCAGTCTACGTAAAATATATAACACACAGACTTTTCAATCTGGAAGGGTTTGACTTCTGATCTCATTCTCGTAGCCTCTATAAAATATTTGAAACAAGCTTTCGTACGTCGGAGACTCTAACTTGAGTCAAATTCCGAACATAATTACTGCTAATTAGTCTGTACTTTTTAAAGCTAGATTAAACTATTTACATAAAGTTAGATTAAGCTGATAAAGATTAACTTTTTACTTTCACACAAACGAACCCATTTCAAAATTTCAAGTCCATTGGATATTTTTGTTGACTTTGTTAAATAGTTAGACTTCCAAGAAGATTCAACTTTGGCAAGATATCGTTCCAGGGTGTTTGAGGTGTTTGAACGTGAAAACTTTTTGAATTAAATTAATTTTAGAGTTAGATTAAGATAAAGTTTATTTAAATAAAATAGTGAATAGAAAGATTTAAAAAATTTTTTAAAAAAATATAAAAAAGATAAAAAAAGAAAAATTTAAATTAAATTATAATAAAAAAATAAATTAAAAAATAAAAAAAATTATTTTATAATCTTTTAATATAAATAAATATTTTAAGATGAAAATTTCCGCTATCTAACACCACCTTAATATATCTACGACATTTAATGTATGTTAAAATATAGTTAAAGTTCGTTACAGGTAATTGTCGTCGACGGGATTGTGATCCTTCTCTCGAGGGAGGGATACTTCACCCTTTCCTGCCAGCTACCGCCTTTTTTCTCTTTCCTCTCCCTACCTGCTACTCCAAGTCTCCATCTCCCTCTATGTCTGATACAAAGATCCTCTTCTCACTCTTTCGACGGTCAACCCAATGGAGCCTAGGAGTAATCCTGTGCCACGCTTGTAGAGCAATCAAGAGAGTAGGAGACGGAAGAATGGTGACAGGTGAAACTATATAGTCCCCAAATATTTATTTGGCTTGCCGTACGTACTAACTTCTATATCGTTGTCAAATCACACAGCTTTCTCTACCAGCAATTCCAAAGCATGCTTCGAGGAATTCTTTTTTGTGATCTTTCCAATTAGTCCTCGTTTTCTTCAAGTTACATTGAATGAGATCCTTGATTAACGATGTATACGTAAAAGAAATATCCAGAAGCAAACTTTCTGGAGTGTTGGGAGAGGACCAACGACTGCGAAAACCAAGTTGAGCATGCAGGACAGAACAGAGAAGCGACTTTCGGAAACTGCAACGAAACTCGAGGTCGGGGGAATTGGAGTCCTTTGTGTATGGCCGTGCATTATTGACTAAGGAATACTTGTCAAGGCAATGAAGAGAGTTATCGTCTGGTTAACTATATGTGTCTGCTCTACAAACAATCGCGTTCTTTGGCATTTTGCAGAAATTAATTAAAGAAGTTAAAAGACTTGCTGTCAGAAGTTCTTCGAGGTTGTGGTATCCAAATGCCAGGCAATCAAATTAGGTGCTCTGCAAACAGAATTTTAGCCGGCTAAGAGGAAAAACAGGGATTTATGTTTCCCTCACAAGTTGTTCTACGATATGCCCCAAACAAACATTGCTTGATTGAATGCAATTATCCTTGGGAATGTAGACCGGGGAAGAGATTATAAAAACCGTGAATACAAGTGGGTTAGAGTTTGATGGGAACGCATTTGGATGCATACTTGAGGGGTTGCTTGTGCTTATTGGCCTTATCATGGGAGACAAATGCATTCGATGATCTGTCAAATGGGCTACGCTTGTGATGACGGATTTTTTTTTTTTTTAATCTTTTAATCGTTGTGTTTATTGGAACCATATGAATGAGTTTTGGTGCCTGGTGGACGTTGTAGATTTATGCTTTTTTCCTTGTAGAACAATGAATGGGCATCCTGCTTTTTTCCCCTTATATGATGGTTCTTTTATTTTTATTTTTTCTGGTTTCTCTATGATTCCATGTTATATTCATTACAGTTACATACAATTGGTAATAGTTTATAATGGATGCAAACAAAGGAAAAATTTCTAAGAGTCATTGTGAAGATATTAGCCGATATACAACGTTTTAGGTCGAAAGAAATGCAGCCTTTAGTCTCTGCTTCATTTCTACATGTATTCCTTTAACAATCAGGAGTCCATATCTTCACCCTAAAAAATAGGAGTCCATGGAAATCTATTTTATGCTGGCTGGCGGTGATGATGGTTTACAGTGTCAGAAGGCTCATGAATTTCCACCTCTGAAGAGCATTCATTTACATTCGCTCTGCCTTCTGTTGTACTCGGTGTGTCTGCAAGAGTTGGAGCTCTTCCTGGATTGTTGATATGGAAGTGTCTTGCTAGTCTAACCACCTTCTTCCAAAAGCTGTCATCACCAGGAGTTTCATTCCCTTCGTAAGCATCATGATCTTGGGGATGACTTGTTGATAAGTAAACTAGGGATATTAGAAGACAAATGGTAGAGGTGGCAAAAGATATTAGATAGAGAGCCCAAAAGCTTTGGAAACCTAGGCTTTCAGGTTTGCTGGAAGTTATGTTGGTTGAGCACTGGTCTGAATGAGTTAACCATTGGTCTTGCAATGATTTTAATTCTCCATTCTCTGACAACTTCAAAATGGCTGCAGAAAAATCCCTGGCCATAGGCGAGCCTTTCTGGAAGACCTGAGAGGCAGAAGAAGATATCATTAGCTCTTTTTAAGAGCAGGTGAAACAGATTTTAACTATTTTCAATTGGCTATATTAATGAAAACCCACAAACAAAAATCCACTATACATGTATTGCAGACGAAGCAGTGAATCTAATAAGGTGCGGTTGCTTTAATGGATACCTAACATATATTTGTGTGTCCAGTTATCTCTCTAGCACCACACATTTTTTAGTTTACTTTTTTTTTTTTTTTTTTCTAAGCAAACTTCCATTCCACCGAAAAAGGGACACAATCATGGCAGAATAGGGAGAATATCAGTGTTCAACATAGCGAAAGGAATACAACTAGAAGGAATATTTCCAACCATATTCGCAGAACACGCCCATTTTGGCAACATTATGAGCTAACATATTAGCTCCTCTTCTGACATGAGAAACCTTCCAGCTAGCATGGAGTTCCTGAAGTGCCAAAGTATCCCGAATAATAGAGGCAATAGACCAATCAGGAGAGAAATAAGGGAGACTAAGGCCTGACAAACTTGCAAATTGTCACCTTAAAACTCAATCATAGGAAAGCTAAGGAAATGAGCCTCATGAACAGCAAGAAGGGCTGCTCGGGCCTCTCCCACAAGGGTAGTACCGGGAGGAATTCTCTTTGTCCAAGCAAAGAGTACCAAGCCGTCGTTGTTCTTGCAAACAGCAGCAAGCATAGAAAAATCGTGACGGATAGACGCATCGAAATTCACTTTCCCCCAATTACCACAAGGAGGAGACCAAACAGAGATCTTGGCAGGAGACACCACACTCCACGCCTGAGAATGCTCCACATAAAGCCTATGAATACGTCAAATAAGAACCCCAATATCGTCCCTTTTTACCATGGTGGAAAATCTGATTCCGCAAGTACCAGATGACATCCATTAAAAGCACTCCATAACGGATAAAATTATCAAACTGGTCAGGCAGTAGGGAGAAAGAGGCAACCGGATCTAATAAGGATATGACCCACTCTCCAATATTACGGCCTATGAATTGGAGGGTCTGAAAACCCCAAGGAGATTCATGCCAAGCTAGGACAGCCTGTGGACAGTAGAAGAAAATGTGTTCAAGAGACTCCACTTCCAGATCGCAAAATAGACACTGCAGATTATCATCCCCCAGAGAAATAGTTCTATTAAGAGCAGATTTACAAGGAAGAATGTCTCAGGCCACCTTCCAGATAAAGAGCTTAAGTCTGTCATGCAATTTCAATTGCCAAAGGGTCTTCCAAAGAGACATCGGTATAACAGATGGTTCTTATAGAATACTGGTCTGATCAATGATTTGTTTGCTCCCGCGGATGCTGACTGGATTTTAAATCAGTGTTCTCATTCTTCTAGTTTGACGGATAGGCTGATTTGGACTCCAAATGATAGAGGTATTTTTTCTGTTCAATCGGTTTATTCTATTATGGACTCGCACATTGATCCCACCCCATCGCCTCTCTCTGCGGTGGATTGGAAGAAGCTCTGGACTGTGCCATTGCATGATTGCTTGAGACTTTTGCTTTGGAAAAGTGCTTCGAATATTTTGCCGACCAAGACTAGAACGTGTTGGTCTGACTCCCCGCTAGAAGAGGAATTGGCATGTTCTCTCTGTCATCTTGCTCCCGAATCTTTAGAGCATCTATTTTTTGCTTGCCCAATCACATGTATGGCTTGGCTTGAATCGCCATGGGCCCTTAATGTCCAGGAGTAAACCCCAAGAAGCATTGCTGAGTGGATCAAGACTATTCTTCACGCTAGGAAGAGCTTCTCCTCCCTTTGGCTAACCAACATAAGTTCATGCTCTACTCTGCTATCCTTATGTACTCTATCTGGTTTTCACGAAATCAGTTTGTCCACCACGGTATCCAACCTGATCTGATTGCTCTTACTACAAAAATTAGATCCCTATACTCTGAGCTTTCGTCGGTTTGGAATGAAGTGCTTAGCCTTGATGCAATCCGTGTTGTCTGGTCTCCACCTCCGGCGACTGTTTGGAAGATTAATTTTGATGTTGCTATTATACCTTTCTGTGCATTTGCTGCGACTGTTTGCAGAAATGCTGAAGGTACCTTGCTCTTTGCTTAGACAACGAGCCTACCTCCTAGCGGTCCACTCGTGGGCGAGGCAAGAGCGACTTTATTCGCTTTTTAGGAGGCATCCTACTTATCCCAGTATGCAGTTATTTTTGAAGGCGATTCAAAGCTGGTGATTGATGCGCTTTCAAGTGGGGGGCAACAGTCTGATTGGCGTATTCGTTCTCTTGTTACTGATATTGTTAATCTTTGCTTTGTTCATGATTGCTGGTCCTTTCATCATGTTAAACGTCAAGCTAATTTTGTTGCCCATAATTTGGCCAAATGGGCGTTTGCTGAGAACCTTTCAGGGAATATTCCTATGTCTGTTATTCCATATTTAATTTTTACCAGTGTCAACCCATGGTTTCCACCTTGACGTTGCATTGGGTTAATGAAGTTTATTTATTTAGAAAAAAAAGAAGGTATAACAGATGGCAACTAGGTGGAATGGTTGTCAAAGAGGGTATAGGCAGATTTAAGGGAGAAACTACCCTTAGGATCCAAAACCCACATAAGACGATCAGGGGAAGAATTGGCAGGAAGATGGATGCCAAGAATGTGAGCAACGTCCTCATCCCGAAAAGTGAGCCGAAGCAAACGTTCATCCCACAAACAAGTCCCAGGGATGAAAAAAATCAGCAACTTTAGAATGCTCACTCATCACAATGTTAGAATCTCGTGGCAAAGGTATAAAGGACTCCACTTGAGGGAGCCATGGGTCGGTCCAGTTGCTTACATTGGCACCAGAAAGAATTTGGAAACAACAACCCAACCGCAAATAAGAGCTCATCTTAGCAATACCCTTCCAAACCCACGAAGGGGATCCCATCGGATCAACATTCCAAATAAAATGGGAGTTTAGATATTTTGCTTTGAGAGCAATGATCCACGGTTTGGCCGAGGCAGAGTGAATATGCCAAGCAAGCTTCAGCACCAAAGCTTGATTAATAGACCACATGCTTCGGAGTCCAAGCTCACCTTAGATATTTTGCTTTTAGTTTACTTGAATATTCTTTTGTAGGGAGGGATTCGGGAGAGTGGGGAAAGGGATTGCAGGATGGTCAACTCAGTAGTGCAATAAAATTCATTAAGGTTTGGCCAAGAGTTCAGTTTCTACTCACAAAGCCCAATCCTCCAAATCTGCTAGCATGTGTGGGGTTGGTGTATCCCTTGTAGTATTCATTGAGGAAAACTTTCTCATATGGGAGTTCAAGAAAGGCAGCAGATATACTGCTGCTTTTGAATTCCCCTGGGTATTTGTATTCACTGTCGACATTCACGATATTCTAGGACTTGAACTGAAGCACATCCTTCATGTATTTCGAAAACAAAAGAATCTCCATCACAGCCAACCTTCAAGTTATTCTTCTTCAACCACTCGATGTCTGTAACAGCGGGTTGCAGTTGCACTGTGAGCATTGAAGAACTAGCAGTGTAGCTCGAGGTTTGGATCAACACGACAAAGAGCCACACTACAATCACCAAGCGTGTGAGGTTGTTGTAGACTTTCTCCCCTGCAACATGAAACCATGCCGTATGAGCGCTTTCAACTGACAAGTAAAGCAAGGTTTCTATTCAGAAACCTCTTGAGGATTTTTCTTAAAAATTTTAGTAAGGGAATGCATGCGGGTGAATTATATTAGTCAGACTTCAACAGAGCATAAATTTTGATGAAATCATAATAATCCATGCATAAGTACACATACATTAATTAATATTGTAAGTCAAAAGAAAAAGATGCATGCAATAGTAGGGTACCTGATTGCTTAAAGAATTTTTCTAGTAGGTACATATATTATTTTGACACCAAACTGTCCAGATATGAAGTTTAATAATTATAGGTCTTACACTAAAAATTTTAGTTATTTGGATAAGTGAAAATAACTGAATTGCCCTTGGAATTCTCTGGGGGCAGTTTTGGCATTTTAGGAAAAGATAGGGGTAAAAAAGTCCAAACATAAAAGCTGGGCCCGTGACAGCTTTAAGCATTGTTTAAAGGTCCTCGGGTAAAAATTTGGGCTCAAGACAAATTAAATTCGAGGCCCAAATCATACGACCTCATTAATGGTCATAATGGGCTCATTAAGCAATTATTAATTAAAATGAAATAAAAATTGGGTTTTAAACAAGGAGCCCAGACCTGTCCAGATTGGGGCACTCCACCATGGGGCCTAATAGGCCTGGTCACCTTTGTTTAATAAGGGAAAATAAAAATATAACTTAAATAGGGACTCTGAGGGTTAAACAGAGTGCAGTAGTGACACTTCTACCGAATCGGAAGAAGAAAGAAAGAAAATGAAATGATCGGAAAACAGATGCATCATTCTGTATTGCATCGCTCATACACCATTCTTTTGTTTATTGTCAATTTGCTTCAGTGTTGATTATTTATTGCTTTGATGTCTTTTGTTTTATATTCTTATGTATCATGTTCTCCTATTTCCCCTTACTGAGTCGGTAGGACTCACCTTTTTGTTTTTGTTTATTATTTTGTATGTAGTGTTGTGGACATTGGATTTGACAGATGAAGACATTTCTGAGTGAACAAATTTTGGAGATAGACCCTTATATCCTAGTTATTAAGATCTGGACCTACGTGATAGATGCCCTTGAGGTATACATGGGGTACGAACCCCAGTGGTACCTCAGAGGTCCACCTATGTCTTCACTTTCCCGTGTGGAAGATTTTGAGCTAGTTGATGTAGATCTGGCCTTCTTGCACATTGTCCCTCCTCCATCGGCCCCACCGGCGGAGGGTATTGGAGAGACGGAGTTTATAGACCTGACCTCCGATATTGAGTCGGAGGACGAGTAGTCCCTTAGTTTTATATTGGTGTAGTTAGTTGTGTGATCTTTTGGTAGTGTAGATCACGGGCATTGTAGTACGGAAAACTTCAGACAGCTTTCACTTTTGTACTTATCTTCTCTTTATTTTTGTATTCCTCGTGACTGATTTTATTTTATAAAAGATAAAACACCGTGATCTTAGTGAAATCATGTCTTTATATCTTCGAAAATTTTCTATTATTCTATTTCTTTTCTTACGCCATATTTTATTTTATTTTCTTAACTTTCATTTCATTACTTTAACTACCAATTTATTTTCTAATTCCATTTCTTTCGTTATCTCATTTTATATTTTTGTTATTCAAGTCAAAATTTCTAACTTCTAGCATTATTTGAAATGTGTCTTTTTGTAAAATTTCTGAAAATATTACTTTTCCTTCCTTCATATATTTATAATTTCTAAATAAATTTAGATTAAACATTTTTGCTAAGCTTTTTCAAAGCCAATCATCAGGACATTATACGATTAATTCGTGCTGTAATTTCGCTTATGTACATACTATCACTGTAGATAAGTCTAGAGGGTAAGTACTGACACGTGACGTGACACTCCAAGTCTCCATATCCCTCTATATTTGATACAAAGATCCTCTTCTCATGACACTTTCGACGGTCAACCCAATGGAGCCTAGGAGTAATCCTGTGCCACGCTTGTAGAGCAATCAAGAGCGAAGGAGACGGAAGAATGGTGACAGGTGAAACTATATAGTCCCCAAATATTTATTTGGCTTGTAGTACGTACTAACTTCTATATCGTTGTCAATCACACAGCTTTCTCTACCAGCAATTCCAAAGCATGCTTCTAGGAATTCTTTTTTGTGATCTTTCAGGCCAATTAGTCCTCGTTTTCTTCAAGTTACATCGAATGAGATCCTTGCTTAACGATGTAGTATACGTAAAAGAAATATCCAGAAGCTAACCTTCCGGAGTGTTGGGAGAGGACCAACGACTACGAAAACCAAGTGGGGCAGGCATATAGGACAGGAAAGAGAAGCGACTTTTGGAAACTATAACGAAACTCGAGGTTGGGAAAATTGGAGCCCTTTGTGTATGGTCCGGCATTATCGAGGGATATTCGGTTTTATAAAAAATTGCAAGATTTTAAAATTTTTTTTGATAGGATTGTGAATATTCATCTAAGATTAGAATTTTATAAATTTTTGTGTAAAAATTATTAAAAAGTTTTAAAAATATTTAATTTTTATTAAAGTTTATAAAAATATATAGAGAGATGATTTGATGTAACTATTTAATAAAAAAATATTGAAGTCAGGTGAGAAAATATGAAGAGAAAAGATTTGTCTAATTTTTTATTTGAAAAGATATTGGAATTTAAGTGAAAAGTTGTTGGAGTTTATGTAAAATGTATTGGTATTAGTATTGAATTTTTTGAGATTTTAAATGTTAGTTTTATAAAGTTTGTTGAATACATTATATTATTCTATAATACTTATGCAAACCAACTTACTTGGGATTCTTGTCAAGACAATGAATGGAAGGGAGGACCAATCTGGACTGTCCAGCATGTTAATCTTAGTGCGAATCTTCAAGAGCATGATTTAACAATTATCTCGGCAAGACGTTCGAAGCAGCTATCTTCCTCGAATTGACAAGGATAAAAAAACACCCCTGTTAAGTTGTCCTCTGTAATCTTAACAACCAAAAAAATAAAAAAAACGAAGAAGGGAGGTTTCGTCTGGTTAACTATATGTGTCTGTTCTGCAAACAATGGCTTTCTTTGGCATTTCTCCGAAATTAATTAAAAAGACTTCTTTGATAATATTAGAGTTAGTAAAAAAGTAGAGAGATGATTTAAATAAATTTTTAATATTTATTATCATGGAAATAGATGATTTGATGAAAAAAATTGCTTATTTTATAATTATTCATTGAGATTGATCAAAATTATAGGACGCAATCACATGTTAATGTCAGAAGTTCTTCAAGGTTATGGTATCCAAATGCCGGGCAATCAAATTAGGTGCTCTGCAAACAGAATTTTAGCTGGGTACTAGGAAAAACAGAGATTTATGTTTCGCTCATAAGTTGTTCTACGACATGCCCGAAACAAACATTGCTTGATGGAATGCAATTATCTTTGGGAATGAAGGCCGGGGAAGAGATTATAAGAACCATGAAGACAAGAGGGTTAGAGTTTGATGGGAACGCATTTTTTTGTTTTTTTTTTAAAGTCACGTTTCAATGCAGAAATCGATACCGATACAGGCCAGAAGTGTCAACAGAAACAGTCACACTGAGTAATGAATACCGGAAGACTTTCTAAGAGGATGGGGACCAAAATGGCCGCCCATTTGCATGG
Organism: Morella rubra; assembly: GCA_003952965.2. Taxonomy (NCBI): domain Eukaryota; kingdom Viridiplantae; phylum Streptophyta; class Magnoliopsida; order Fagales; family Myricaceae; genus Morella; species Morella rubra. The sequence goes on along the minus strand of CM025850.1, from coordinate 7,889,408 downwards.
GAACGCATTTGGATGCATAGTTGAGGGGTTGCTTGCGCTTATTGGCCTTATCATGAGAGACAAATGCATTCGATGATCTGTCAAATGGGCTGTATGCTTGTGAAGACGGATTTTTTTTTTTTTTTGGTAATCTTCGTAGATTTATGTTTTTCTCCTTGTAGAACAATTAATGGGCATCCCGCTTTTTTCCCCTTATATAATAGTTCTTTTATTTTTCCTTTTTCTGGTTTCTCTATGATTCCATGTTACATTCATTACAGTTACATACAAACGGTAATACTTTATAATGGATGAAAACAAAGGAAACATTTCTAAGAGTCATTGTGAAGATATTAGCCGATATACAACGTTTTAGGTCGAAAGAAATGCAGCCTTTAGTCTCTGCTTCATTTCTACATGTATTCCTTTAACAAGCAGGAGTCCATATCTTCACCCTAAAAAAAAGGAGTCCATGGAAATCTAATTTATGCTGGAAGGCGGTGACGGTGGTTTACAGTGTCAGAAGGCTCATGAATTTCCACCTCTAAAGAGCATTCATTTACATTCGCTCTGCCTTCTGTTGTACTCGGTGTGTCTGCAAGAGTTGGAGCTCTTCCTGGATTGTTGATATGGAAGTGTCTTGCTAGTCTAACCACCTTCTTCCAAAAGCTGTCATCACCAGGAGTTTCATTCCCTTCGTAAGCATCACGATGTTGGGGATGACTTGTTGATAAGTGAACTAGGGATATTAGAAGACAAATGGTAGAGGTGGCAAAAGATATTAGATAGAGAACCCAAAAGCTTTGGAAACTTAGGCTTTCAGGTTTGCTGGAAGTCATGTTGGTTGAGCACTGGTCTGAAGGAGTTAACCATTGGTCTTGCAATGATTTTAATACTCCATTCTCTGACAACTTCAAAATGGCTGCAGAAAAATCCCTGGCCATAGGCGAGCCTTTCTGGAAGACCTGAGAGGCAAAAGAAGATGTCATTAGCTATTTTTGGTAGCAGGTGAAATATATTTCAACTATTTTCAATTGGCTATATAACAAAAATCCACTATACGTGTATTGCAGACGAAGCAGTGAATCTAATAAGGTGCGGTTGCTTTAATGGATACCTAACATATATTTGTGTGTCCAGTTATCTCTCTAGCACCACACATTTTTTAGTTTACTTGAATATTCTTTTGTGGGGTGGGATTCGGGAGAGTGGGGAAGGGGATTGCAGGATGGTCAACTCAGTGGTGTAATAAAATTCATTAAGGTTTGGCCAAGAGTTCAGTTACTACTCACAAAGCCCAATCCTCCAAATCTGCTGGCGCGTGTGGTGCTGGTGTATCCCTTGCAGTATTCATTGAGGAAAACTTTCTCATATGGGAGTTCAAGAAAGGCAGCAGATATATTGCTGCTTTTGAATTCCTCTGGGTATTTGTATTCACTGTCGACATTCACGATATTCTGGGACTTGAACTGAAGCACATCCTCCATGTATTCCCTAACAAAAGAATCACCATCACAGCCGACCTTCAAGTTGTTCTTCTTTAACCACCCGATGTCTGTAACATTGGGTTGCAGTTGTTGCACTGTGAGCATTGAAGACAGACTAGCCGTGTAGCTCGAGGTTAGGATCAACACGACAAAGAGCCACACTAGAATCACCAAGCGTGTGAGGTTGTTGTAGACTTTCTCCTCTGCAACATGAAACCAGGCCGTATGACTTATGAGTGCTTTCAACTGACAAGTAAAGCAAGGTTTCTATTCAGTAGCCTCTTGAGGATTTTTCTTAAAAATTTTAGTAAGGGAATGCTTGCGGGTGAATTATATTAGTCAGACAGACTTCAACAGAGAATAATAGAATGTTATTGGCTCCATACTAAAATTTGATACTTACTGTGGGCAAAGAACAGAGATGAGAAGGTAAACCAAAGTGTAGTGCTAATCTGATTCTTCCATGGGCCACTAAATTCTGGATTGGATTGGCGCTCCAGTTGCCAAACTATGAGCGTGGTGTATATCAAGATGGCACCAGTAACTACCCACATTTCCAAGGTGAAAGGCTCGGTGAACAAACGCCGATGTTTCAGGTTTTGTTGGAATTATCATCGCCAAGCCTGACTCAATGTATGGAAGAGTAAACTCGACGTACTGAAACCGGTCGTCTAGTATGGTAATGTCGCCAATGACAGCATCATAAGTCTTTCATGGATCCATGACAAGCATACAATCTTAATCAGAACAAAAAATTCTAACCAAGTAAAAGAGGAAAATAAAAATGGAAAAAGGACATGATACAAGCTGTGAGAGTTCTAGATAAAGATTCAAAACCAAGGAGTTTCAGGAGTTAGAAACCAAAATCAGAACAGAACCAAATGATTTTCATATAGGGATTTGTCGTTTTTAATATTAAAACCCATAGATAATTGCAGAGGAGAAGTTGTTACCTTATTGTAGACACAACGAACCAGATCGGGATACGTTCCATTATATGGGTCGAATTCATAAGGCAAATCATAATCCAAAAGTTCTAGCACCTTGTAGAAAATCTGAATGCAGAAACCATCGTATCTATTCTCATTCGGTTTCTCCCTATACTCAACTTTCACAAACTTGTCAAATGTTGTTCTACCTGGAACTCCGATCTTCAGTGGCTTTGCGTCGGTAGGCATCTCCCAACCTTTTGGGGTCCGATTCAAGTTCCCTGGCCAAATTACTGGACCAGCTAAAGTGGTTCTGTTATAAAAAATATTACCACTTCCATTGTTCTGCTCATGGTTCTCCACGAATCCAAACTCTGGCGTCCAGAAGTTGATCTCTTTGTAACTCTTCCCGACCACGTTTACAATCCTCAATAAAGAAGTATGCGAAATCTGCCCTGCTTCAAATTGTATTTTACCACTCAAACCAGAAAAATTGCTTGATAACATATTTTCTAACAACGTCTTTGGACTACTGGAGTTACTAGGCTTTCTTTCTATCGCTTGGACAACAATTCCAATGCTATCGTATGCTCGTAGAGCATATACTCCGGGGTTCCGGTTATCTTCCTCTGGATGTTCAGCTCTGAATCTTCTGCGGAATTGGGCATAGAAATCACGATACTCAGAATTGCTTGGTTCTGAATTGTAAGTAATGATTCCTAATGCACCTTCCATGGAGGAAATAACAGAGTTGTCCGCGGAGTCCAGCAAATTCGCAACGCTGTCTGCAACTATCCAAGATGAGTCTCTCGCTACAAGTCCCATCTGATTAGCTTCTGTGAACAAATAAGTCGCCATCTCTAATGAGGACTGAAGAACGATAAAAACCCGACACTGTATTTTCAGCAGCTTAATCAGCTCTTCCTGGACAACCTTCTCCGGATCAGACATGGAAGAAAATGGTGGGAGAATCAGACGGTACTCAATTTCCGAACCAATATTTTTTAGAGCTTCGGATAGAAGTGCTAACTTGCCGGAATCACCGCCATATGGTTCATCTTCGTAAATGGCAACGACCCTCTGCCAATTGTACGAATGAACAATATCTGCAATACATTTTATTTGCTCAGAACCATTTCTGGCCATCTGTATCAAGAAAGGCCAACGAAGTGACATTAGAGGTGGGTTGATGGCTGGTGCTGCAAACGAAATGACGGGAACCTGAGCTTGATTTCCCACATCGGCTACCAGAACTGCTTCCTGCCATGGGTGCATCCCGACAAGGACTTTCACGTTCTTCTCTGTAATCAACTCTTCAGCTGCAACAAGAGTTCAGATTTACATCTGTGTAAATGTCACCAACAGTTTTGCAGAGAAGCTATAGAGATGGGGTAAAAGATAGAGATTACTAACCGACGGAAGTGACTCTAGCTGGGTGTCGAACATGGAGAGACAGTTTGTGAGTCTTTGAATTGCTGTTGAAGTTCCAAACCGCAATTTCCATGGCGGTTTTTTCTTCTTTTCCCATACGAGAATCAACATCAATGATGGCACCTATGTTCATAATTTTTTTAGCAATGGCGGCTTCAGCTCCATGGGAGAAAATGAAAAGAAAAGAGATGAGTAACGGGAAGAGTACTCTTGGAATTTTGCTAATTGTCGTCAATGGGCAGGCCATTGAGCAAATTTTTGGGACAGGGAACTAGACACTGGTTTGGCTTTAGTTGGTTAGCTTGCATCTCTGGCTAATTACGTACCACAACTAAATACATGGGCAATATTTCAGAAAACGCGCAAATGGTAGGAAAGTCCGCATGCAATTTAATTTCTTTGACTTTGCCCTTTGGCATCCGGGAAGATAAGCAGATCACCATCATCCGCTAGAACTATACATGGAGGAGGGATAAACTGCCAGTCTACATTAAGGACATAAGCGGAATAAAAGACAAGATATTAGAGCCCAAAATATTCGATCTGCAGTCCATTTTACAACCCGGCGCGCCATTTTGTTTTGCCTGATCTGGAGATACAAATAAGCCTCCAATTGTCTTCCCTTGTAAAAGTCTGCCTTACCGCCTGAAGAACATGCTTCCAAAGTAGACTCAACCTGAGCTTCCTCCTGGTTAATCAGCTCACAGGCTATAACTCAGTTACCTGGACAACACTGCTTTCAAGTACAGTGGGGCAAGAAATTTGGGACCATCAACGTAGAAAGTTAATAAGATTTCGAGAAAATTGAGACAGCCTGGGAGAAACTATGACGGAATTCTTTTTCTTGAAAAAACTAGGATTCAGATTTATTGAAACTCAATTAGTGATAGTTATTGCTCTAAAAAAAGTATATTTATTTACAGTTTCCTCTAAGATCTTCATTAGGAGGGAGGTTAACAATTGAGCCGCGCCACAAATAAGATTAATTCTAACAAATAACAGACCGGACAGGTCAAGCCACCGGCCGGAAATATAGGGCGAGACGGCCATATTTTGATCACCCTACAAAACTTTGTGATGCGGATTTGTTATTATTTAATGGGTTTAATGGGAGGTTTTTCTATTCTATTTGTTATTATTTTATGGGTTTTTTTATTTTTTTTCTTTTTTATACCGGCCGGTTTTATATTTCTTACGTTGCTTCTACTAGTCATCGAATTTGGGTCTATTTAGTAGTTTTAAATCTTAAATCTTATTAGCCATTCAAATTCTACTAGGTAGGGTCGGTCAGATAAAATTTCCGATGACCTTGGAAGTCAAAGTCCTGCTATTAATAGGGTCAAGTGTTATTAGGAATCAAGTACTGTTCAGTTCAGCCATCCGATGGCTAGCTATAGAGATTAGGATGTTCGTAGCAGCTTCTACTATAGGACGTTTTCTGAAAATTCTTACAACCTTTAATTTGATCCTAAATATGTCGCGATGCCGAGAAACCTTGATTAATAATACGTGATATTTTGAGGAACGCGCTTTGGTATATATATGTATCCTTTCTCCATTATATTCCCTCTTACGAATTTTCTAGCACGCTTTGATTCGCTTGTCCCTTGATTTCTCCTTTCTGTATTCCCTCGAACTTTTCAGAGTGAGATTCGACGAGAGGACGTACATTATCTTCCTAAAATCGCGCGTAGTCTTCGATGTACGCTTTAAAGAAGAGATCCTCCAATGAGAAGAGAAGTTTGTCTTGTAAAGAGGAAAACAATTGATTAAGAAATTCCGTCTACTACTGTTGCATGAGTGAGTATTTCTAGTATTTTAAACTCCGGATAGATAAAAAGAATTTTCAACATTGCTAAATCTGTACGCTACGTCATGGTTCAAGCTTTCCTGTTCCCAGCTGCTAGACTACTCCAAGAGTGTTGGAACCGGATCATATTTTAAAGGGAGATCATCTTAAAAAGGACAGGACTTGTTTTTTTTTTTTTTTTAATAAAAGGCCTCCTATAGGCGGGTCAATTACAGACCTCTTGACCCGTTTATACGAGACTTTTATAACCATAAACCATTTCGAATCAATCTTTTAAGACCAATAGATGTATGGTCTTTTGGACCTTCAATGTTGCTGTAATGGATTTTATTATCTCCTGTTATTTGTATCTCATTCATTTGAATTTAGCGCTTTTGCAATTTTTCTAGTAGTGAAATGAAATTTACTAATGCCTAGAAATCACAAACCAACAACCGAGGGCTAGTACACATTTTCGTCTTGTTTTTGTGTGACCATTCAGTTATAATATTGTCGCTAATAAAAACCTGTTGGAAGCATAAATATAAATAAAATTGATCTATTCGCATTTTCGTGGCTTTTCGAATAAATGGTGAAATGAATCTCTACTTACTTTCTATTATTACACCAAGTTGCTTTCACTTGGAATATTAGCAATTACTGAAATGAATTGCTGTCAACATGACAATTAGCACCTATGTTATATTTTTTTTCCTTTTTTTTTTTTTTTTGTTTCATTTTGGGTATAGTTCGCACATAAATTCTTCTTTCTATGGCGCCATTTCAATTTCAGCGGGTGTGGAGACCTGATCAGTAGTACTGTCCAGAATGTCGGAAGTGCTCACGTATTCCCACCTTGAAGAACCCCATTCATCTGCGTCCCTTGTGCGAGCATTAAAAGTTGGAGCTCTCTCTGGACTGACTTTGGTTTCTTCATTATAAAAGTATCTTGCAAGTCTAACCCCCTTCTTCCAAGCACTTTTATGATCACTTGGAGTTGCAATATTGCCCAATTCGTATGCCTGTTGCTGATCTCTTTGATAAGGGTTTGGATTCAATCCATATCGTACGGGTCCAGACACATCTAGACCTACGGTCTGGATTAAATCCAAACTCATCTAATGCCTCACAGGTCTTCACCTCATTTAATGAGGCTTGTGAGGCGTTGGCTCGGTTGGGCTCCTTGTGGAGCCGACCAAGCACGCATCAGTACCATTTCTCTTTCTCTTTAATCGCACTGGTCGGACCACTAAACAAGTTGTGCGACCAGTTCTCCGACTGGTATGACTGGAACACGTGTTTTTTTTTTTCCAAATCCTCCATTTCAAACATCGGCTTCTAAATCCTAGCTTCTAAATCCCCAAAATCCCACTACTCTCCTCCCCCTCTTTCTTGTTGCCGAGTTGCTCTTTTTTTTTTTTTTTTTGAGAGAGACCTTAGGAAAATAAGAAATCGCACGCAGGTCATGGCTCAAATGCATACTTATTACATGTCATGATTTCTTTAATGTATATTTAATCCATATAAAAAAAAATGTTAGAGGTTTGGAAAGCCGATGTTTTGAAGTACTACATAGCCCAAATGCGTACTCGTGTATGTGATGCTATTGGTTGAAATTTGTGAAATCTGTATTTTAAAGACATGCTTTAAACATTGATGTTTTAACGAAATTTGGGAAACCGATGTTTTAAAGTTGTTTCATCGTTTCACTTCGAATAACTTTGTAAAATAGTCGAAGTGCAGAAGTGCACTTTGAAGATGTATTGAAATGGTATTAAAATTGGACTTTTACTATCTGAAGAAGATGTTACAAGCATAAAGGAAGGGAATATGACAATGATGAACACTGTAAAGGCATACCTTCTGGTGAATCCGGATGTTATTCGTATATAATATAACAATATAAGCATATTGATGTCATAAATAGGTTTCCTTGAAGATGTGATGCAATGTTTTTATTATTAGTGAGATAAAATTCTGCTTGTTTTTAAGCTCTCCCTCAACAAAAATAGGCGAACTTTATTTTTTCCTTTTTTTTTTATTAAATAGAAAAAATTTCGATCTCAACTAATGATGCGGTCAGACCACTAGTTTTGTGGCCATTATTTTTTACATCAATGATGCGGTCCGATCACTAATTTTTGGTGAACTGATTTTTCTCTAATGATGTGGTCATACCATTATTTTTACCTCAATAATGAGGTCAGACACGTGTTCCAGTTATACTGGTCGAAGAACTGGTCGCACAATATGTTTATTGGTTCGACCAGTGCGGCTAAAAAGAGAGAAAAAGATTACTGATGCGCACCTGGTCGGCTCCACGAGGAGCCCAACCGAGCCAACGCCTCACAGGCCTCATTAAGAGGTGGAGACCTATGAGGCGTTAGATGGGTTTGGATTCAATCCAAACCGTGGTGAATCGAAACCGTGGGTTTCGATGTGTTTGGACCCTTATGGTTTGGACTGAATCCAAACCCCTTTGATAATTCCTCAATAAGTGGATTAATGCCAGTAGAAAACAAATGGCCGAAATGGCACCAGATATAAGGTAGAGACCCCAGAAGCTTTGGAGGCTCAAACTTTGGGCATTACCAGATGTTGCATTTGCGCACTCATTTGAGGGAGTCAACCATTGATCTTTAAGTCGTTTCATCTAGCCGTCTTCTAATAGCCTTAGAATTGCTTTTGAGAAGTCCCTAGCTATTGGAGAGCCTTTCTAGAATACCTATTAGAAAAAAAGAAAATATATTTTTATTTCCTTGTGAGATTTTGAGATGGCTGATATATATAGAAAGGAAATTAAAAGGTTGACAATAACCTATTTGCAGAGACCATTCTCTGAAAATAAGCAAATACTTCATTGATGAATGAACGTCTAGAAAACATGAACTAGCTAGCTTTAAGCCCCTTTCATGGAAAGCTTGCTCAAACTTTACAACATTGTTTCCAGAGAAGCTTCCATGTTCAACTTCCTCAAAATGACACCTATTTACAATGTTCTCACAAATTACTAATTTTATATATACATTAACACCCTAACCCTATTATTTATTTTATATAAATTATACTGTCAACAAATATTTGACCATTAAGATAGCTGATAGGTGATAATAACCACATGCATGCATCCACAATCTGATCAATAAATAGTGTTAGGGAATATTTTAGTTAGCTATACTTCATATGTAATTTAGTTTATTTCCTGAGATATTAAGGAGTTTCGAAGCTTCTATGAAGAATTGAAGATAGCAGTAAAAACTGAGTTTTTACCCAGAAATGTCAAGTCAGTTGGAAGTCAGACGCAAGTTAGATAGAAGCGCGATTTGGGGCACTATAGGAACAAAATTTGGTTAGTCAGTTTCTAACTAAATTGATGACGTCAAAAAAGACCCAAAAAGCCTTGAACCTTCCACTTTAACCGTGAGTCACCTTTAGCTTATAACCCCTTTATTTCATTACAAAAGGTAGCTTAGAAAAATCGTGCTTTCAACGTGAAACTCTCTCTTGAATCTTTCTGCCCCTTTTCTGAGCCTTCGTGTGTATGAATTGAGAATGGAGCCTTGAAGATAAAACCCCTCTCTTTAGGATTCTTAGTTCAATAGATTGATCACTTGGTTATTTCCCCAAAAGAGATTCAAGACTTTTGGAGGTTGCTGAAATCTTGAAGGTCCAAGTGCCAAGTTCGTACATTTACAGTTGTTGTGAGTTCGCAATGGAGGACGGCAAGGTATGAATAGCTAGGTAAAGGTAGTTAGCTTTTTGAATGGATGAGAGGTTCTCAATCCTGCATTGGAGCAGATCCAAATGGTGTAGTTCGGGCAAGCAAACAAGTGTGTTAGACTAGGATGTTGGGTATTCTTGAGTCTATGGATCACCTTGTATTTCGAGTTTGAAAAGCTAGTGAAATCGTTACTTGGCCTACGGGTCCTGAGAGTTTTTTTCTCTTAGAATTTGTTTCCAAGAGATTTTCTCTTCGTAACCAAAAGATTTATGTCTTTTTGTGGTGATTGATCTGTTAATATTGTTCTTGATTAAAGTATTAATAATCATGAACTACAAGCTGAATTTTCAGATGTTCTTGGTTTTAGAATCTTGGATATAGATTCGAAATTAATTGATTTATAATTTGCTTGATTATTTACATTGCTGTTAACGTGTATTGAAAAATTCTGATAAGTTCTTGTTAATTATACTGCTGTTAACGTGTGTTGAAAAATTTCTGATAAGTTCTTGTGTAGCCTGTGCAGAAAAAGTCTTGTTAAATTTAAATAGTTTGAAAGATTAAGTTGCAGAACCTATTCACCCTCCCTCTAGGTTCAATTGGTGCTGTATTAAGTCTTAAATCATTCCGTTCAATTCGTATTAGAGCAGATCTTGATTCTTTAGACTCAAATTAGTAGAGATGGATAAGAGCCATTCTCTAAGTGTTCCACCATTTTTCGATGGATCAAACTATGCTTATTGGAAAGTTAGGATGCGAGCATTCCTAAAATCCATAGACGAGAGAGTTTGGACAATAGTGACTAATGGATGAGAAAAACCAACTGTTACAGTAAATGAGGTCACTAGTGAAAAGAGTTCACATTTTTGGAGCCGAGTAAAAGAGAGACAGCATAATGGAATAATAAGGGATTAAATGCCATATTTACTAGTGTGTCAGCTGAGGAGTTTATAAGAATTTCAAATTGTGAAACAGCAAAAGAAGCTTGGGACATTCTTTGTACAACCCACAAAGGAACCAAGATTGTTAGAGACTCAAAATTACAGATGATTATTTCTAAATTTGAAGAACTTAGAATGAAAGAGGATGAGTGCTTTGATGACTTTTATGGGAAACTCACCAACTTGGTAAATTCGAGTTTTAGTCTAGGCGAGAAGATGGCTGAATCCAAAGTAGTTCGTAAAGTCTTAAGGTCATTACCGGAGAGATTTAGGCCTAAGGTGACTGCTATTGAAGAGAGTAAAATATTGGATTCCATCAAACTAGATGAATTTGTAGGATCTCTTCAGACCTACGAAATGACTCTTCTTGCAACAAAGAAAGGAAAATCCATTGCATTGAATTCAATAGAAGAGGATTCGAATCTGAAGATGACATGTTTGATGAAGAAGACATGGCCTTGTTTGTTAAAAAATTTAGGAAAGCATTTAAGTTCAAGAAGGATAGAAATTGGAAAGGTCAAAAATCGAACTCGAAAGCTTCTACGAAACCAAGCTGAAAAAGTGATGAGTAGAGGGATAAATCTGAAAAGAAAGAGTTCAAAAAGAAGCAAGAACAAAGGCTACAATGTCATGAGTGCAAAGACTTTGAGCACTTTAAAGCTGAATGTCCTACTTACTTGAAATCGAAAGGGAAGAACGCTATGAAGACAACACTTTCAGATTCTGATATAGAGTCAAATTCTTCAGATGCAGAAACTTTGAATAATGATAAGGTAAATTTTCTTGCATTCACATCTTCTATTAAAATTGATGAGTTTACTGATTTTGATGATGCAGAAGAAATTATCACTGAGGATGTTGATGAGCTTGAGGGTTAAAAGAATCTTATCAAGAGTTATACGAGGAAAGTGTTAAAATTAAGAAGGAAAATGTCTTAACTTCTAAGAAAATAGTTCTTGTTGAAAAAGAAAGAGATGAACTAGCTGAAAAGTTAGTAGAGAAAAATGCTATGATTTAAGAACTTATGACTATGAACACTTCTATAGAAGATCTAGCATCAAAACTATCAAAGGAGCTGGACCTAGCTAATGAACAATTTAAGAAATTTTCATGTGGTACTAGCAAACTTAATAAGATGCTAAGTATAGGACACTCGGATGGAAATAAAAGAGGATTAGGTTTTGATCATACTCAGAAAATTTAGAGTACACTCGCATCTCAAGAGAAGGTAAACAAGGTAGTCACTTCTAAAGCTCCTGTTTTGTTTAAATCTAAATTTTCCAGATTTATTACTAAGTATTTTCATTGTGGTAAAGTTGGTCATACCAAGCCTAAATGTTTTGATCTCTTGAAAAATGGAAAAGACTTGTTTCTTCATTTTCAAATAATGTATCTAAGTCTAAATTTGATAAGTTGCTGAAGTCAAGTAAGCATGTTATCTCAACAAATTCAGATTATAAATCAAAAGCTAAGTCCTGCTATTAATCAAAAATTAGTTTGGAAAAAGAAAGACATAACTTCAAGTAATGCAACTCACATTGCCTTTTAGGCAAGAAATGTTTTGTCAATAAATTCATATGTTTTTAATCATAATTAAATAGATTGAATATACTTTAGTCTTAATTTGTTTTTAGTATAATTGATTTTAGTTATATTCTAATATGTCATTAAGATTAATTTTTCAAATCTGTGATAATTCTGTAATAGCATGGAATATTTTTTTTCTTTGATAGTAGTCTGCTTAGTAATTTTCTAAAGTTTCTTGATAAGTTGCAGGTACTGTTATGGTGATTGTTAGTGATGATGATATAAAAGTCATACGCAAGGGTCTTTTATGTTTTAACTGAGAAACATGTTTTGTTTAAAGCTGTGTGTGTTCTATGGCTAAGGAGAATTCGACAAGATTTGAATTCTTAAGGCAAGCTGTTGGTATTTGTCAAATGCCTTAAAAATAATTTGGTTTTATTTAATGTACTAGTCAATCAATTTTTGCCTAGGAAGTTAAATAATTTTTCACCATCTAATATGTTATAAAAATGTTCTATATCTTATTTTGATGAGTTGATTAACATTCGGTGAATATGAAAAATGTTAGTGAATTTATTTCAATTTTTTATTTCTATGCAAATAATCTGAAGTTAGAAGTGTATGTGAAGTTTATCTGAGGTTTGTGTTATAGTGTATTTTGCTGAAAGAGAAGACTCAAATCGGCAAAAATGGTGGAAAGAGACGAAAATTGTCTAAGTGTTGAATAATGGGCTGTGTGTAAATATCTTAGTGTGCATTCAGAATTACTAAAAAAGTATAAAAGCCCAAGCACATGATTTTTAAAGAAAAGCATTTAAGTTTAGCTTTTATGTTGAAAAAGTTTACTTTTGAAAGGTTGTTTTTTTTTGTGTTTTTGTCTTGTCTTTTTACCTTACTTTCCTATTATACCCTTATGAATCACTTTTGCCCTAACACTTTGATGACACCACCTTTAGTTCTTCTTTTTTTCCTTGCGCCGTTTGTGCTTCTCTCAAGTGTCGTGGGTCTCCTTGTTTCTTCATGTTTTGCTTTGTTGAATCTTTTCCCACTACTTTGTTTAAGCATATCTTAAGTCCACGACAAGGTACAAATCTCTCTATCTCTCTTCATGTTATATTGACTAAATGTGAGATTTATGATTACTTGTGGTCTTGTGGTCCCGAAATTAGTTCGGGTTGTCTCCTAGTTAATGGGTTTTGTATTTCCTTGTCTTATTGCATGTGCTTCTCACTCTATTACATGGATTCATTAATCTAGATTAAACTTGTGTGATTATTTGGTGAAATTGAAATCTAGTTTTTCTAAATGTCCCCCTTTTTCATATAAGCCATTTTTTTTAGAAATTACTTATCTATCTCATTAATAATTGCTTTTATGAAGTGTAGTGGGTTAGCAATAGTCATATTTAACTCTAAAATTCATATTTCATTAACAAAATTATTAGTTAGTGACGATGTGTCTTTGGGTTAAGTGTATAAAATGATTGGGGAGACAGTTTAAATAGTTTTAAAAAACATGTGGGTCAATTAGTAAAAATGAGAAATTTGCAATATTGGAAATCTAAGTTTTGATAACCCTGTAAGCATATATTTAATGGGTCATTCATAATATGTTGCTTTGTAAATTCAGTTGTCATATTCAAACATATATGATATCTTAGTTGCTTGATATACAATGTATCTTGGAGGATTAGATAATTACAATTTATGCTTTGGGTCCCATGATTATTTTATTTGGTATCAAATTTTTTTTCTTTGGTTAGGAAAAAAATAGCTATATATATTTCGTTATTACAAATTATGATTGAATTAGTATAGTATTTCTCTTCAATAATGGGATGGCTTAAAAGTTCATATGTCAAAATTAAGTAAGAATTACTTGATTTATTCACTATCTTGCATAGTTGACTTGGATTTTTTTTGAAAAATTATTTTGAACTAAAGAATATAAATATTTGGATTACATATATGTTAGCCCAAGGTTGTTTTGCAAACAATCCATGATTGATTTTGATGATAACAAAAATTCTAAGTGCTTTGATGACTTTTAGATTTTATCTTGTCAATCCACTATTTCTAAAATATATTTCAAAAGATTGAGGTTATTTCTTTAAATTATTTTTAAGTGTACTTGAACACCATTACATAAGTTCATAAGATCAATTTTTCATACTGTAGGTGTTTAAAGAAGTGTTGGAATGGATTGGACACTTTCAAGATACTGATTTTTCTCTCCAGCACTTGTAAGTGTCGACACATTGCACTTACTCCAGACTAAGTGTTCAATGTGTCGACACATTGAAGACAAGTGTCGACATATTGCACTAACACCCGAGAGCATGTTTCCAGGCCAAGATTTAATGTGTCAACACATACCATCAATGTGTCGACACATGGTGTGAATTTGCAGAAATCCTGGAACGACGCCAGATCATCAAAATGGTTCAAAAAGACTTTAGAACCCCTCCAACGGTACAATAAAGCTACTTGATGACCGTTGAAGACCTGGGGCTATAAGAAGAATGAGATGGAGAGAGAAGCAAGGGATTTGCATCATCATTCAAAATCCATCCTTCCAAAGAGAGAGAAAGCTAGATCCAAAGAAATCACTTGCTGATTCGTTCAAGACAAAAGCTTTCATTGTTGAATCTTCTCCTCTTGCTCTTCATTGACGACTTAGCCTCCAAAGAGAGAGAGATTTCTTGAAGAAGAGACAACACACTTGCTATTATACTTGCCCCAATTTCTAGAGAGAGAAGTGCTTTGAAGAAGAGGGAAACCACATCTACCAAGAAAGCTTGTGCACCCACCTACCAAACTTTAACTTTCCTTTGAGAATTTTGTCTTCTTGCACTCTATTGAGTTTTTCACTTGCTGATTTGGCTTAGAGAGCCATTCCACATGTGAGTTTTCCACTTGCATATTCGGCTTAGTGAGCCATTCTTCATTGTACCCATCTATTGTAAAACATTTGAGTGTTGGGAAAACACTTGGTTCTACTTGTAAGAGTAGAAGAAATCCCTTGGGTTTTAGGATTTGTGAAGAGAGTTAAGTGTGAGCTCGAAAAATGCTTTGTAAAGGTTCCTTAGCACTCGGGAAGCTAAGGTGTATTTGCTATTTGGAGAATAGTGAAGGAAGCCCAAGGAAGTCAATAGCCTTGGGGGTGGACGTAGGCAAGAGTTGGCCGAACCACCTAAAATTGCGGTGTTGTCTCTCTACTCTATCTCTCTTATTTTTGTTCCATATCCATATTTGTGGTGCTTTATGCTTTATCATTATTGCTTATATTTTGTTTAGCATTATACTCATTCAACCAAAAAGGACTAAGTTTTGATATCTAGATCTGTGTTTTCAACCAAAAAGGACTAAGTTTTTGATAAACCCAATTCACCTCCCTCTTGGGTTGTTATTTAGACTCACAATATAGTTCATGAAACTTTTTATTATTTTAGTCCATAGTTTATTCATATAAGTCTGTGCTGAAATACTATATAATTTTCTATGTGAAAAACAATGTGCATTTCTTTATCACTATATTCTCTGTTGGATATATGACTATATATTTTCTGTTGCATTGAATAATATGGTATTTGGATTTCAATAACATGGTGTTTTGTTGTTGGCCGAATTTAATATTTTGTTTGATGTGTGATTTTTATAATGATAAAGTGCTGCTGTAAGTGGGTTCTCTTTAAGTTCTATATGCTCTTTTAAAAATATGTCTATCACATGTTTATTGGTCCACGAATACTATATTGCAAGTGCTCTGATGAATTTTTTGCTAAGTATTTTAACTGGGCTTTTAATGGATGACACGTGTTAGTTCATAGTATTTTCTGCTGAACTATGTTGTTCTGTTTTGATGAAACTCTTAATTGGATGTTCTTGAGTATTGTATGATATTTGTACCGTCATATCATTTGTCTTCTTTGGCTTTTACATATAGTTTCTATTTTGTTTGTAACATCATAAATGATTCTTGGTTTAAGTTTCTGTCTTATATTGAAGTGTATTTCATTTGTTTCACTTCTTCTATTTGGATATTATATTACAAGAGTTGCATATGATTGTATTTTACTAGTTATTCCAATATGAATAATTTGTTTGCTACTGATTCATTTATAGCTATTGTCTTTATTGATGAGAGACAAGGTATGTTGTTTGGAGACATAGTTTTGATTTTTCTCCTTTGGCCTCCTTCTTGACAAAAAGGGGAGAAGTTGATGACAGTACAATACTAAGTTGTTAGCTGTTGATACTAATGGTTGTTTGGCAGATGTAGAATAAAGTACAGATGGTTGAGGGTCCTGAAAGTTCTGACTCGCCTTTTGATGACGAGGACGATGAACCTTCTAATGGAAAGGCTACTGCCCATTTCTATTCTGATGCTGACGACTCCGCCTAGTTCTCTTTGGCTCCCTTCTTGACAAAAAGGGGAGTAGTATGGTTATTTTGTTATTTTTTGTTGGATTATCTGTTGATCTGTTGCACCTTTGTTGACTTTTAGTGTTCCTTATGTTCTGTTGAATCTTGAACTTTTATTGTTCCTTATGTTCTGCTGAACCTTTATTATTCTTATGTTGATCTGCTAAACTTCTATTATTCCTATGTTATATGTTGTTCTTATAAACTAGTTGGTTGGGATTATTACTGGAGTTGGATTGTTGGATTGCCCGATTAGGAAGTGGATACATTTTGGTTGTGGAGTTTAGAAGTGTTTATTTCGCTTGTGATTGGTATTGTGGGAAGTACATAATTTTTTTTATTTGCTGACTTGCTGCATTTGATTGATTAGCATGAGTGTTGATTATAATTTTGCTTATATTGAATAAACATGCTAACACATAGGAGGAGAAGTCCTTCTATCCTCTCTCTATCTTGGAAGGGATACTAGTCTCAGGGGGAGAGAAGTATTCCTAAAAATGTATAATTAACTCCTATTGCATTGATGTTATTTTTAATCTAACAAGATTAAAGATTGTGTTTTGCTGAGTTGTTTGATGCAGGTATTTGGAAATCTCAGGAATTTATAGAATAGGCTATGATAGAGTTCATAGGCTTGTCATATGTAAATGGGTTCTGTGGTGGTGATCAACAGAATCCATGTCCTTGGGGTTGAGATTTTTGTTTGTCATGAAGTTAGCCAAAGGGGAGATTGTTAGGGAATATTTTAGTTGGCTATACTTCACATGTAATTTAGTTTATTTCCTGAGATATTAAGGTGTTTCGAAGCTACTATGAAGAATTGAAGATAGAAGTAAAAACTGAGTTTTTACCCAGAAATGTCAAGTTAGCTGGAAGTCAGACGCAAGTTAGACAGAAGCGTGATTTGGGGCACTGCAGTAACAGAATTTGGTTAGTCCGTTTATAACTAAATGGATGACGTCATGAAAGACCCAAAAAGCCTTGAACCTTCCACTTTAACCGTGAGTCACCCTTAGCTTATAACCCCTTTATTCTATTACGAAACTTAGCTTAGAAAAATCAAGAAATACCGTGCTTTCTACGTGAAACTCTCTCTTGAATATTTCTGCCCCTTTTTCTGAGCCTTCGTGTGTATGAACTGAGAATGGAGCCTTGAAGATAAAACCCCTCTCTTTAGGATTCTTAGTTCAATAGATTGATCACCTTTGTTATTTCCCAAAAGAGATTCAAGACTTTTGGAGGTTGCTGAAATCTTGAAGGTCCAAGTGCCAAGTTCGTGCGTTTGTGTTGTTGCGAGTTCGCAATGGAGGACGGACAAGGTATGAATAGCTAGGTAAAGGTAGTTAGCTTTTTGAATGGATGAGAGGTTCTCAATCCCTGCATTGGAGCAGATCCGAATGGTGTATTTGGGTAAGAAAACAAGTGTGTTAGACTAGGATATTGGGTATTCTTGAGTCTATGGATCACCTTGTATTTCGAGTTTGAAAAGCTAGTGAAATCGTTACCTGGCCTACGGCCCGGAGAGTTTTTTCTCTTGGAATTTTTTCCAAGAGATTTTCTCTTCGTAACCAAAAGATTTGTGTTTTTTGTGATGATTGATCTGTTAATATTATTCTTGATTAAAGTATTAATAATGTGAACTACAAGCTGAATTTTCAGATGTTCTTGGTTTTAGAATCTTGGATATAGATTCGAAATTAATTGATTTACAGTTTGCTTGATTATTTACATTGCTGTTAACGTGTGTTGAAAAATTCTGATAAGTTCTTGTTAATTATATTCGTGTGTTGAAAAATTTCTGATCAGTTCTTGTGTAGCCTGTGCAGAAAAATTTTGTTAAATTTAAATAGTTTGAAAGATTAAGTTGCAGAACCTATTCATCCCCTCCTCTAGCTTCGGTTGGTATTGTATTGAGTCTTAAATCATTCCGTTCAAATAGACATGTTGTAAAAGACCTAGTACATTAATGTTTAAGATTCTAATAATTACTGTACCTTACAAATGAGGAGTCAACATAGAGTTAATTAAGTATCTTGTTTCGTTTCATTCTGAACTGTCACAAAGCCTTTTTTCCTGCAAAGAATTTTTAAAGAGACATGACATAAGTATCGTTTTGGAGAAGTCCAATTCAAGCAAATTAGGCGCCTAAAAAGAGAGCCCTTTTCTGATAGTGATTTCAGGTACTTCTAAAGAAAGCATGGAAGTTTAAAATAATTCATTGATAGCCAACGCTAATCTGTAGTAGTATTGACAAGTAGTACTTATGTAGAAACTGAAAGTGCAGAAGTTGTAATTTCGAACTCACAAAGCCAAATCCTCCAAATCTGTAAGGTGGTGCGGAGGCAGTAAATTCCTTGCAATATTTGTTGATGAAAACTTTCTGGTATGGAAGTTCAAAAAAGGCAGCAGCTATCTTCTTCCTTTCGAATTCTGCTTTATAATGAGAGTCGTTCGTAAGTATAACGATGTTCTTCGAATCAAATCCGAGCACATTCTCAAGGTAACTCCTTACAAATGAATCACCATCGCAACCAACTGGTGAGTTGCTGCTCTTTAGCGACTCGATATCTATGCCTCGCTCTAATCTTTGCAATGTGAGCATTGAAGATAGACTAGCAGTGTAGCTTGAGCTTAAGATCAACACAACAAAGAGCCACACTATCACCACCACCCGAGTAAAGTTGCTATAAATTTTCTCCCCTGCAAAAGGATCATAGACCATGGGGTGACTCAAGGCTGGTTCTGGGTCATCAAAAAAAGGGCAACCATCCCGTTCACAAGCATTCATTAGAAAATTCATGTTGGTTTGCTGTTGATTAGGTCAATGGTTTTCTTATAAAATCCATCTCTGTGGCTTCTGCTTAATTAACACCATACAATACTTGTCATAATGTTGGACATATGCTATTTACTGTGAGCGAAGAAGAGGGTGGAAAATGTGAACCAAAGCGTGGTGCCAATTTGTTTCTTCCATGGGCCACTGAACTCAGGATTGAATCGATGCTCCAAGAACCAAACTATAAGCATTGTGTAAATTATCATGGCACCGGTCATCAACCATGTTTTCCAGGTGAAAGGCTTCAAAAACATCCAAGCGGACCCCTCAGTTGCAGGAACGATCATGGACAAACCTGACTCGGCATATGGCTGAGTAAATTCCACGTATTCCAATCTCTCGGCTAATGGTTAGGTCCCCTACGACAGCATCATACGTCTGTTTCGATCCACATGAAAAGCGTGGTCTTTATCAGGAACAAGAGGTTTTAATTGGAAATTGAAGAAAATAATAATCAAATGAGAAATTTGTTGCGGGCTTTATGTACAGCTGACTTTAGTTTACTCAAAGATTCACTGTTCCAAGCGGCCTCTCGTCTCTTTGAAGAGAATCCATTCAAACACACACAAACCATTGGAAAAGTCTTGCAGGATTTTTCTTGAAGGGCAAGTAAGAAATCACTTCCTCTTGAAAGCAACAAGACATCTTTGGATATAACTGAAACACCCAGTCAATGGTCTTACTTCAATAGCCTTGGGGAATTTGACCCGTAGGAAACTTGACTAGTAGGCCGGCTCTCTTTTATGAAAGATGTGTTGGCGTCAGCTGTATAATTTGGAGAGATTACATAAATCTCTCCATTTGTAATTAAACAAGTTTCTGATCATCCTTATGTGACAAATTAAGCTAAAGGAAATCAAATTCAACCAATGAAACGAGCTTATTAAAATGTGGTCGGCAACAATAAAAACTACAAACGAAATGTTATCTTGAAGAGGCTGATCAGGTAATTAATATAAACTAAGAGCAACACCACTATCATAACTTAAATTGGTTTGTTGATAAGACTATAAGGTCTGCTGTCACCTAAATTTAACAGTAATTAATGGTTTATAAATTAATAATTATTAATTAAAAAAGGCAGCAAGCTTTTCGTACTACTTGTGTATATACCGAAAGACAAAGTAGGAATCAACAGCAAATCGATAAAAAAGGTTCTGATCTGTAGGTCTAATTAGCATGCATATTTATTTATTTATTTGTTCGTTGCCAAACACATAAAGTTAATTAATTGATAAGTCTTTTATTGGCATATATTCATGGTCGTATGTTACATACTGGCCTCCAAGTTTTACACATCATTTTCAATTGGCAGTTTAGACCACCAGCATCGGACCACAAGCGTTAGACCACAAATTCATTCACAATAAACCATTTTAAAGTTAGACCACTAGCGTCAGACCACATATCTTTAAACAATCACACTTTTGAGTGTCACAGTATACAAACAAAAAGCATCAAAATTTCTCTCTCTCTCTCTCTCTCTCTCTCTCTTTACTCTTTTTGTCGCAGCTAATATATGAATACAAATAATAAGCTACAAACAAAAAAATCAATATTTACTCGGATTCTCTCTCTTTTAAGTGAATACATACAAACCTACTGATTCTCTCTCTTTAAGTGAATATATACAAACTAAACGAGACAAAAAGTTTATACCAACAACCTAAATAGATACTTTTGAAACTCACCCAAAGAAAAGAAGATAATAACTTTGAAGCAGAGACAATGGAGCCTTCTAATCCTTTTTGGTTTTGTCTAAGTTTAGGGATTCTGAGGTTGGGGATTTCGAAATGAGATTTCAAATGGGTGATTTGGGAATAAAATGGCTGAAAATGCGTGTTCGCGCCATAGTGGTCAGAGGTGTGGTTGCACCAAAATTATAGTGGTCAGATCGGTATAGATGTGGAGACAAAAAACACGTGCGCCTGTCTGGAGCCAAGCCTAGCCGACAACAAAGAGGCCTCATTAAATGACGTGGTGGCCTCTCTGTCGTCTATTTCATGAGATTCAATCTAGACCATGGATCTGGATGCATCTGGACTGAATCCAAACCCTTTCGTACGTCAGACTTTAATTTGTGTCAAATTCCGAACATAATTAATGCTAATTAGGCCGTGCTTTTTAAAGCTAGATTAAACTAATTACATAAAGTTAGATTTAGCTGATGAAGATGAATTTTTTACTTTCACACAAACGAACCCATGTCAAAAAGACATGTCCATTGGATTTGTTTTCTTCTTTTTCTTGGTTAAATAGTGAATAGGCTTCCAGGAATCTTCCTTTAATTATTTAATATATCTATGACATTTACATAGTGTTTGGATGTAAAATTTTAATACAATTTTGTGTTGGTATTAAAAAGAAGTGGTATTGGAATTGGTAAATGAGAAATAAAAAGGCTAAAATATAACGCGTGCTCCTGTGGTATAACTTTTTCTTGAATATGCCTCTAGGGTTCAATTTGTTGTCTCACTGCCCCAGTGGTGATGTACCTTTCCCAGAAATACCCCTCCGTCCATATTTCGTCTCCAAACTAACGTTAAATGTTGAGTTGTCACAAAATTACACGTCATAGCCAATACTAAGATGACATGTATTCCATTTGCTGACTGGGCATATATCCCTATGGTTCCCGTATAGTCCACGCTGTCCACACTTTTATTGTTCCGAATTACCCCTGCCACATCACAAAATAATGTGCCCGAACACCTTTTGTCAAGCATTGCCCATCCCTTTCGTGTCTCCTTCCACCCCAACACTCGAACATTTCCTCTAAAGACTCGAAAATTTTCCCAAATCGGTGGAACCCTCGAACCCTGACTATTTACCCCAAATCAATCGAACCATGCCCATTTTCCCTAAATCAAGCGAACGATAGGAACAGACAATCGAACCGTGCCCAGTCCACGCTATTTTTGACTCCATAGGTGGTTAACACTGTCTACCTTCCATCCCCCTTCACTCGAACCCTAGATTCACTCACTCCGTTATTTCCCCAAATCCAGCAACTATATATCGAAGCCCCAAATCTGTTGGTGATGTCCCATAGACGCTCCTCTGCAACAAGCACTCTGAATGATGGTAGATCTGCATCTAAGGAAAGGAACGAAGGCAAGTTGGATGTGAGACCTCTATGTTTCTGCAGAATCAGTGCACATACAAGGTTTAGCAAGACGTCATTCAATCTAGGATGAAGATTCTAGAGTTGCTCACAATATTCGGCTGCCACGGTGAGTACAGACATCACTTAATCTCTACGGTAGCAGCTACATCTCTCTCTTCCATATGTTAATGCACAAAGTGTTGCCATCACAAAATGCTTGAACTGATATGGCAATGTTGATTTGCCCGAAAATTTGTTAGCTATGTTTTTTAAGGGAGATCTTTCAAATTTTAAATTGTTGATTGGTGTAGATTTAATGGACTTAGCACTGACGACCTATTATGAAGATAGCAGAGTAGAAGCCTACAGCAATAGTTTCCTAGTCTGCTGTTTGTAGATAATCTTTGATAACCATTTTATTTTGTTTGCTGAAAGTGGGTAATTTAGCTCTCGATCATAATTGTTTGATGCGTGAACCTTATATGTTCAAAGTAATATGAAAAAAAGTTGTTGACTTAGCAAAGGTTGTGGATGTCTTTTTAGGATTGAAGGATGAAAAATCTGAAGTCTCATTGATGTCTGTTCAAAGTACTTGCTTTTGTTTGTAATCACGATGGCATATTGCATATGTTCAATTAGTGAGGAGATGTGAAGATTTGTCTGTTTGTTGTTTTTTCCTTTTTTCATGAGTTACCAAAACTAATGTCGGAATCTTATTAGCCTAATATCGTACATTTCGAAGGGCTTTTCATGTAGGTTAGACTTATCTAACAAACCAGTTGCATGTTATATGGACTCTTGTATCTATGATTTGATTATTGCCTATGGATGAGTGTTTAACTGTTTTTATTCATAGAAGGACAAGGCTTGCGGTTTTTTTGAATGAATTGATCCACCCTCTCAGCAACAAGAGGATGATGAAATGAATAGTATCCTATGCCAGCTGAAGACAATGGAGAAGAAGTTAAAGATTATGGAGGAGCGACAAAACAAAACAGATGAGCTCCTCTTTAAACAAAGCTATATGGAGGAGAAATTAAAGCTATACGAGGAGAAGTTGAAGTCCACGGAGAAGATGTTGAAGGCTATGGATGAGAAGCTGAAGCGGCTTAAATTAATTATGTTGGGGTCATGGGTTTTATTTTGTAGCTATATTTACCTTTGTTTAAGTGGTGATGAAAGGGAGTCAATGTAGTTCTATTTACCTTTGTTGTGGTGCTGAAAGGAAGTCAATGGGTTTTGTTTTGTTGTCTGTATCTCTTTCAAAGACAGATCATGTATTTACATTTAGAAAGTCAATATAGTTGCATATTGCTTGTCTTGGAACGGTGGCAAGACCTGATAGTGTCCTTTCAATGTTACCTATTCAATATTTTGCATCATATTTGATACCAATAACAGAGTCAACATTACAGAATCATTCAACTAACCAATGTGCACAATGACCATAACTAACCAAACCAAAGTAATCATCCTGTAACTAAGATTCAACATTTTATACCAATAACCAAAGTAGTCATTCTCTAAGTAACCAATGTACTCATTTAACACCTTAATCACCACTTCAAAAGCAACATAAACCAAAGTACATAACACCATAATTTTGGCCTAAAATTCAGAACCTGCCCCAACATGGACAGCTTCAAAAATACGATCCAGATTACAAATTATCCATATCCTCAACTTAAATCCAAAAAGATTACATTGGACCCCCATTCTACACATCTAATGTCAATCCCAAAATACATAACACCATTACAGATTTTGCTAAATCCAATGTTGAACTACCCAGAATCATCAGAAGCTATTGGGTGGGTCGAACTGGCAGCTTGCGGGGCGAGCGCCTCAATTGTGTTGGCTGTGACCCACCTATCATCCTCGTCTGTCCCTTTTGTGAAGTGAATTTATAATTAGGCTTAGAAATGTAATGACAACTATTGCACATTTTTTTTTACACTAAAAATGCTTACCTCAGACATGTCTTTCCTCTTTCTTCTACTCGTCTTGGTAGGCAATTCCATTGGCTGTAATCCTTGTCCCTAATTTTCAACAAGTTACATATAAATTTTTCAGTCAAAACTAATAGTATGACTTATGATAAAGAAATACGTAAGTAATTTTTTTTAATGTTACCTCTATTGTAGTTTCTCTTCGAGTCTCTGGTGGCTACGATGGCTGTGATCCTTCAACCTAAATGAATGACATATAATAATTTTTCATTTGACAGATTAGATTCAATATAATATAGGGAGATGTAGGGATTTTGTCGTTACAGAAGTTCCAGATTTCTTTCTTGGAGATCTTCGAGGCTGTGAGGTACGAACTTGTGTTAACTCGGTAGAACGAGCCTGTATATTAAATATGGAAAGCAAAAGTAAATATAGAAGCTGACCATCTCATAAAAAACATTTCGAATATAAGCAAGGAATAGGTACTTGAGAAGAAAAGTAAGCTGGTCCAAGCAGCAATGAATGCAAAGCCACCAAATGGAGCGATACGTGAATGAGTTATGGTAAAACAAATATTACCTAACAAGGTTCTGCAGTTGTTGTATTAGTTCTAGCAGGCTGTGATGCTTCAGCTGATGGTCTGGCCTCAGCTTGAAATCAATCTCATGTCAAATAACTATTCGAAGTGTCCAAATCAAACTCAAGATTCGCTTCATGTCACCTGATTTGTAGCTTTCTTCTTGGATGGCTTCTTCGGGTATATTCTGCGGTTGGGATTTGGCGGGTAATTGTATTTCCTTGCATTATGACCAAGAACGCCAAATGTCCCACAACGAACTGGTAATCCACGACGACTAACGTTGTATGGATGTTGTGGCTCATCATTTGCTCGGACCCTTGCTTTCCTCGGACGGCTAGGCATAGACCGAATCACAGAAGGTCCTATAGGTAATACATCCACACGCGGCCACTCTTCCGATCCAGGCATCGTGTGTACAACATGTGCGTAAGAAGCTGCGTATGACGTCTTCCGATAGCAATCATGGACGTAATCCTCAGGGAATAGCTTGTCACAATAAATAGCAGCGCAAGTATGCGCACATGGGATGCCGTTTAGCTGCCATCGGCCACAACTACATTCCCGGGCTCTAATGTTTACCAATTTATGATCCTCATTAGCTGTATCAACCTCAAAACTGGTCCCATCCGTCCACTAGCAGATGCAATGCCTAGCATCATATTTTCTCTTCTCAAGCTTCCTCTGTATTCGAGGACAGATATCCCAAGTTGCAGTTTGGAGCATCACCTGTTTGTGCTTGAACCGGTTCATCAATAGATGTCTGATATCCTCCATCATCATCAAGATTGGCTTATCCCGTGTATCTTTGATCCACGAATTAAATGTTTCAGCGATGTTACTAAGTAGACAATCGCTCTTCGAGGTTGTACTAAATGCGTGTCGGGACCATCCTTTAGGGTCAACCTCTGTAAGATACTTCCAAATTCTCATTCACCCTTTCCAGTTCTGCCATAGCTCTATCAAACCCAGATCTGGTACACGCACATGTTGCCTTCCATAGGAGGTCCTTTAGATACTTATCTCTCCACCCTTTGCTCTTCAAGTTGGCGTGCAAGTGCTTCACACAATGCCGCTGCTCATCATTCAGCACTAACTTCTCTAGTGCCTCGCAAAGCCCCTACAAAATAGTTTTAGTTAGTAACCAATATCAGTACATGTTTTTTCAGCTATGAAATAAAAGACCAAACAGATGGTGTGCACTAACCTTTTGCCTGTCTGACATCCAACACCATGGCCGCTGATCTTCAGATCTAATATCCTCCATGAGTATCGCTATGAATCACGTCCAAGAAGATCGGCGTTCCACCTCTGCCACTGTATACGCAAGTGGGTACATATCATCATTCGCATCTTTGGCTACTGCGCATAACAACTGGCCTCCAAATGGGCCTTTGAGGTGACACCGATCAAGACAAATCATTGGCCTAACCCCAACCAAGAAGCCATGTTTCAGAGCTTTAAGCCTAACATACATCTGCTGGAAAAGATGTCTGCTTCTCTGAATCTTCACCCATGAACTAGGGTTCCACATATAAACACCCAGTGCATAGTCGCATACATACTTATACTGGTCCGCATGCCTCCAATAGACCAATTCAAGGGCCATATTTTTTGCTCGATACATGTAGTTCTTAGAGACTTGTACTTTATAGTCTCTTCGGATATTCCCTCCCAAAGCTATTGGTGGCATGTTAGGATCGTCTCGGATGTTTTCAACGTACCAAGCAGCAGTAAATTTGGCATCTAACTTGCTGTTCTTATGGTGTGTGCCACAAGTGTGCTTCGACTTAAATGTCTTGATCTGAACCGCTTCTTTACCGTACGTAAAAGAAGCGTGGATCCGCCAACCACACTTGAGTGCACAAACCGTTGTAACCCTCTTCTTGTCACTCTTAAGACAACGGTAGTCATAATTATTTTGAATGCCGTGCAACGTTAAAGTCTTTTTAAACAAGGCCAAATCTCTAAACTTCATCCCCTTCTCAAGGTGCACTGTACCATCCTCCAACCCCTCTTCTCGAAAGTCGGTGCCCTTCCTCTTACGTGGTTGATCTTCATCAGATGCATTATCCTCATTGGTACTTTCCATTACATCATCATCCGAACCCCCAACAATCTTGGGCTCGTCCGCTGAAACATCATTCTTTGTACCTTGCCCGAACCATTCCATCGAAGCCTTCCTAGCATCATTTCCACTCTCATCAGTCTAAACTGTTGGCTTTTAGTCACAATCAATGTTTTGATGATAACAATAGAAGGAATTGAGATGTGAAGCAAAGCGGATCCAAAATGAGCACGAAGCGATCAAGTAACATCCTCCTTCAATGGAAGTGCTCTTAAAGTGAAGACTCAAGATGCTAGGGTAATCTTTGTAACTCTAAGTCTTCATCTTTAACAAGGATTTGAACCACACACTTGCATATTTCTTCAAAACTTGCATGAAATGTTTTACCTCTTGTTTTGAAGATTTAAAAATATTTTTAAATGGCTTTAAAATATCCCAATCAAATTCCCAAACTTTTATATACTTATGGAAAGTTAGTATTTAAAATTGGGTATTTTAAGTTGGTAAAAATTGTTTTAAAACAACCGGATCATGTGCTTAAGTTGAGGAGGTTGACCGGCTCATGTAGCGGTCGACCGGTCTTCGACGCTTGGTATAGCGGTCGACCGGTTGGTTTGAAAAAGTTTAAAAAAGAGCCGTTATGACTTTTGACATTATGACCGTTGTGTAACGTAAACCTGCAACGGTCGACCGGTTCATGTAGTGGTTGACCGGTTCATCGAGATTTTTAACAGCTCGACTCCAACGGCTATTTTTCTTATGAGGCCTATATAAAGCCATTCCTACGCCTTTTAAAAGAAGCTGAAAAACAAAAATCATTTTGCAAAAGCCAAGAGTGATCTAAAACCTTTCAATCCTTGTTCAAACATCATTCACACATAATCAACACTTTCACATCCTTGTTGTTGTGTGAAGCTTAAGAGATAGAAATTTCTCATTGTAATATCTACTCCATCAAGGGAGTTTTAGTGAGCATTTTTGTTCATCCTATACACTATTAAGAGAGTGATTCTCTTGTTTCCTTTTGGTGAGGTTTGTTCATCAAAAGAAGGAGTTTAGAGAGGTTTGTTCTCAAACTCGTTCTTGAGGCTTGAAGAGGTGTTTCTCAAGCTCAAGTGTAAGGAAAGGCTTTCCCTTAGTTGAAGGGAGCATAGTGAAAAAACCTCAAGGCTCGGTAAAGGAGCTTGAGGGGTGGATGTAGGCGGGTTTGCCGAACCACCTAAAAATCTTGTGTTTGCTTCTCTTCCCTATCTCATTACATTGTGCTATTAGTTTCTTATCTAAGTTTTATTTCTCTATTTAAGTTGCAATATATATTCTTGTGTTCAATCTTTTATTGCAATCACTTCTCTTTGTGAGACTTATAGCTAGCAAACACTTTCTAAAGGGTGAGTTTCGAAAAAGTTTTGAAACCCAATTCACCCCCCTCTTGGGTTGCCTTAATCCTAAGATTTACATAAACTGCATATTCGTACAACTCATAATCGACATCAGACTCGTCAAAATCACTGACATCAACTTCAATGTTATCCCCCCCAATATCATCATCAGAATCAACTGCCTCTCCTTCACTATTGACACCCTCTGCATCCCTCATAATATCCTCGACATTAACATGGACATCCTCCGCTTCCCTCACAATGTCCTTAGCATCAACACCCATATCTGTCATACTCCTATCTTCCAGAACGTCATGAAAATCATATCTTCCTCATTCATATTTTCTGTCACATCTGGTTCAGGCACTAAGATTGGCTGACTAGTACCATGCTGAACGTAAATCCTCAAGGTGTCCCGACCTTCAAGAAGAATTCTCGCAACGGTAGTCAAGACATCAGTGTCACATTTTAGAGGGGTCAAATCAGACTGAGAGTCATCTCTCTCTAGCTTACACCACAACTCCACAGCATCTGCGTAGTTCATAGATGTCTTCAACAATGTCCATAGATGTGTGACTGAGATATAGTCAGGGTCGAGGTCCCCTAAATCGCTAATCTGCCCTCCAATGTAGTCACTTTTCAGAAACTCCACTCTCCTTCCATGATGTATAACAATCTTCACCATCTGCAAATTGAAAAAATCAAAATGGTGCATCTCTTTTCCAGAGTGAGCAACATAAACCCAAACGGTAGAAAAAATCAAACCCAAATTTCTGCATCTCTTTTCCCTTTCAAATCCCCGACCAACAATAAAGTGTTCATTTGAAATCCCCGAGCAAGATGAAATAATATTACCCAAACAATATTCATAATTAATATTTTCTGTCCATATCCCCATTTTTAGGGGTGGTGGTTTTTTTTTTTGTCCACATCACCATTTGAATGCAGGCATGCTCATCTAGGACATTCTACATATTACCATCCTATTGATGCTGCTATTTAGATCTACTTCAAATAGTAGTTATACTCCCACAAAGACAGAGTGGAGGTTTCCAACTCAGTGGTGGGACCAAAAGAAAATAAAAATTAAAAACATTTATTGTCTCAATTTGGGAATAGGTAATTCAGACATATTATTTTCAGTTGGATAATCCCAACAGATTACCCATGGTGGAACTAAGAATTTGTTCTGATAAAATGGCAAAATTAGTACAATACTTTATTCATCCACTAGTCCAGTTATCATGAAGCATGCCCAACTATACAATTTAAAACACTGGGCTATAATTGTTCAATAAAATGTGTACAAATAGTCAGCAATTTACGGATAAAGTGAACCAAAATGTAACGTACTTCCTTAATGAGTACAACTAGTTACCCTATCCTATCATCATTTTCTTTTAAAATTTCAACCTGCTTCCTTACTTCGAAACTTAGGGATAAACTAAACTAAAATGTAAACCACAGGGACATCATAAGGAAACAAATGCCACCCTGAATTAGTCAAACACAAATCTCAATAACAAACAACAGATAAAAAGACAACTTGATAGTCTAGGAGGGACCACTTCGTTAATATATGGGCAAACGACAGATAAATAGACAGCCTAAAATTCTAGGAGGGACCACATCGTTTTTATATGGGCAAACGACAAAGTTGCAATTCAACCAAGGGGGGACACATTTATAGTTGACAATATTCAATTCAGCAAAAGGAGAGACATGTATGGGTGGACGAATGCCCGTATATTTTAAACAGAAAACCATTTGTCAAGCTGAGAAATTCCCTAAACATTTTTACTTACCTTTCCAAAACCTCAGGTAGACAACGTTAACCACCGATGGAGTCGAAGACTGCGTGGACTGGGCACAGTTCGATTGTCTGTTCCTATCGTTCGCTTGATTTGGGAAAAATGGGTACGGTTCAATTGATTTGGGGTAAATAGTTAGGGTTCGAGGGTTCCACCGATTTGGGAAAATTTTTGAGTCTTTAAAGGAAATGTTCAAGTGTTGGGGTGGAAGGGTACACGAAAGGGATGGGCAATGCATGACAAAAGGTGTTCGGGTATATTATTTTGTGACGTGGCAGGGGTAATTTCGGAACAATAAAAGTGTGGACAGCGTGGACTGTACGGAACCACAGGGATATATGCCCAGTCAGCAAATGGAACACGTGTCATCTT
The DNA here is from genome assembly GCA_003952965.2 of Morella rubra. Taxonomy (NCBI): domain Eukaryota; kingdom Viridiplantae; phylum Streptophyta; class Magnoliopsida; order Fagales; family Myricaceae; genus Morella; species Morella rubra. The sequence goes on along the minus strand of CM025850.1, from coordinate 7,859,082 downwards.
AGTATTGGCTATGACTTGTAATTTTTTGACAACTCATTATTTCCCGTTAGTTTGGAGATGGAATATGGACGGAGAGGTATTTCTGGGAAAGGTACATCACCACGGGGCAGCGGGACAACAAATTGAACCCTAGGAGCATATTCAAGAAAAAGTTATACCACAGGGGCATGCGTTATATTTTAGCCAATTAAAAATAAAAATAAAATTTTATTAAAATTTTTAATACACAAACGCTATACATTGTTTGTTAGAATATAGTTAAAGTTCGGTTACAGGTTTAGGAAAAAAAAAAGTTCGGTTACAGGTTGTCGTCCACAGGATTGTGAACCTTCTCGAGGGAGGATACTTTTCCCTTTCCTGCCAGCTTCCACCTTTCCTCTCTTTCCTGTCCCTACCTGCTACTCCATCTCCCTCTATATCTGATACAAAGATCCTCTTCTCACTCTTTCGACGGTGAACCCAATGGAGCCTAGGAGTAATCCTGTGCCACGCTTGTCCACGCTTGTAGAGCAATCAAGGGAGCAGGCCGAGACGGAAGAATGGTGACTAGTGAAACTATATAGTCCCCAAATATTTATTTGGCTTGCAGTACGTACTAACTTCTATATCGTTGTCAATCACACAGCTTTCTCTACCAGCAATTCCAAAGCATGCTTCGAGGAATTCTTTTTTGTGATCTTTCCAATTAGTCCTCGTTTTCTTCAAGTTGCATTGAATGAGATCCTTGCTTAACGATGAATACGTAAAAGAAATATCCAGAAGCAAACCTTCTGGAGTGTTGGGAGAGGACCAACGACTGCGAAAACCAAGTAGAGCATGCAGGACAGAACAGAGAAGCGATTTTTGGAAACTGCAACGAAACTCGAGGTTGGGGGAATTGGAGTCCTTTGTTTATGGCCGTGCATTATTGACTAAGGAATACTTGTCAAGGCAATGAAGGGAGTTATCGTCTGGTTAACTATATGTGTCTGCTCTACAAACAATCGCGTTCTTTGGCATTTTGCCGAAATTAATTAAAGAAGTTAAAAGACTTACTTACTGTCAGAAGTTCTTCGAGGTTGTGGTATCCAAATGCCAGGCAATCAAATTAGGTGCTCTGCAAACAGAATTTTAGCCGGCTAAGAGGAAAAACCGGGATTTATGTTTCGCTCACAAGTTGTTCTACGATATGCCCCAAACAAACATTGCTTGATGGAATGCAATTATCCTTGGGAATGTAGACCGGGGAAGAGATTGGGAACGCATTTGGATGCATACTTGAGGGGTTGCTCGTGCTTATTGGCCTTATCATGGGAGACAAATGCATTCGATGATCTGTCAAATGGGCTACGCTTCAGATGACGGATTTTTTTTTTTTTTTTTAATCTTTTAATCGAATCATATGAATGAGTTTTGGTGCCTGGTGGACGTTGTAGATTTATGCTTTTTTTCCTTGTAGAACAATGAATGGGCATCCTACTTTTTTCCCCATGGTTCTTTTTTTTTGGCTAAATTACTCCGTAAGGGTTTGATCAGAGTTCGATTTTCTCTAAAATATTGGGGTGAGGACCCATTACCAAATAGAGTCAACTCTTGGACGGAAATGCATAACGGATTACAAGTGGGTGACAGCTGGATTTTAAAAAAAATTCGCCCAATCGCAATGTGTCAGCGGACTTGTATTGACACGTGTCACATTGCGATTTTTTTTTTTTTTAAAATCCAGCCGTCAACATGTAAACGTGTTTTCCGTCCAAGAGTTGACCAGGATCTATTTGGTAATTCCTCACCCCAGAGATGCTTTTAGAGAAAATCGAATTCAAACTCTTACGGAATAATTTAGCCTTTATTTTTATTTTTTCTGGTTTCTCTATGATTCCATGTTACATTCATTACAGTTACATACAAATGGTAATACTTTATAATGGATGCAAACAAAGGAAAAATTTCTAAGAGTCATTGTGAAGATATTAGCCGATATACAACGTTTTAGGTCGAAAGAAATGCAGCCTTTAGTCTCTGCTTCATTTCTACATGTATTCCTTTAACAATCAGGAGTCCATATCTTCACCCTAAAAAATAGGAGTCCATGGAAATCTAATTTATGCTGGCAGGCGGTGATGATGGTTTACAGTGTCAGAAGGCTCATGAATTTCCACCTCTAAAGAGCATTCATTTACATTCGCTCTGCCTTCTGTTGTACTCGGTGTGTCTGCAAGAGTTGGAGCTCTTCCTGGATTGTTGATATGGAAGTGTCTTGCTAGTCTAACCACCTTCTTCCAAAAGCTGTCATCACCAGGAGTTTCATTCCCTTCGTAAGCATCATGATCTTGGGGATGACTTGTTGATAAGTAAACTAGGGATATTAGAAGACAAATGGTAGAGGTGGCAAAAGATATTAGATAGAGAACCCAAAAGCTTTGGAAACTTAGGCTTTCAGGTTTGCTGGAAGTTATGTTGGTTGAGCACTGGTCTGAAGGAGTTAACCATTGGTCTTGCAATGATTTTAATTCTCCATTCTCTGACAACTTCAAAATGGCTGCAGAAAAATCCCTGGCCATAGGCGAGCCTTTCTGGAAGACCTGAGAGGCAAAAGAAGATGTCATTAGCCTTTTTGGTAGCAGGTGAAACAGATTTTTAACTATTTTCAATTGGCTATATGAAAACCCACTAACAAAAATCCACTATACGTGTATTGCAGACGAAGCAGTGAATCTAATAAGGTGCGGTTGCTTTAATGGATACCTAACATATGTTTGTGTGTCCAGTTATTTTTCTAGCACCACACGTTTTTTAGTGTATTTGAATATTCTTTTGTGGGGAGGGATTCGGGAGAGCGGGGAAGGGGATTGCAGGATGGTCAACTCAGTAGTGTAATAAAATTCATTAAGGTTTGGCCAAGAGTTCAGTTACTACTCACAAAGCCCAATCCTCCAAATCTGCTGGGCGTGTGGTGCTGGTGTATCCCTTGCAGTATTCATTGAGGAAAACTTTCTCATATGGGAGTTCAAGAAAGGCAGCAGATATATTGCTGCTTTGAACTCTGGGTATTTGTATTCACTGTCGACATTCACGATATTCTGGGACTTGAACTGAAGCACATCCTCCATGTATTCCCTAACAAAAGAATCACCATCACAGCCGACCTTCAAGTTGTTCTTCTTTAACCACCGATGTCTGTAACATTGGGTTGCAGTTGTTGCACTGTGAGCATTGAAGACAGACTAGCCGTGTAGCTCGAGGTTAGGATCAACACGACAAAGAGCCACACTACAATCACCAAGCGTGTGAGGTTGTTGTAGACTTTCTCCCCTGCAACATGAAACCATGCCGTATGAGTGCTTTCAACTGACAAGTAAAGCAAGGTTTCTATTCAGAAGCCTCTTGAGGATTTTTCTTAAAAATTTTAGTAAGGGAATGCATGCGGGTGAATTATATTAGTCAGACTTCAACAGAGCATAATAGAATGTTATTGGCTCATACTAAAATTTGATACTTACTGTGGGCAAAGAACAGAGATGAGAAGGTAAACCAAAGTGTAGTGCTAATCTGATTCTTCCATGGGCCACTAAATTCTGGATTGGATTGGCGCTCCAGTTGCCAAACTATGAGCGTGGTGTATATCAAGATGGCACCAGTAACTACCCACATTTCCAAGGTGAAAGGCTCGGTGAACATCAACGCCGATGTTTCAGGTTTTGTTGGAATTATCATCGCCAAGCCTGACTCAATGTATGGAAGAGTAAACTCGACGTACTGAAACCGGTCGGCTAGTATGGTAATGTCGCCAATGACAGCATCATAAGTCTTTCATTGGATCCATGACAAGCATACAATCTTAATCAGAACAAAAAATTCTAACCAAGTAAAAGAGGAAAACAAAAATGGAAAAAAGACATGATACAAGCTGTGAGAGTTCTAGATAAAGATTCAAAACCAAGGAGTTTCAGGAGTTAGAAACCAAAATCAGAACAGAACCAAATGATTTTCATATAGGGATTTGTCGTTTTTAATGGTAAAACCCATAGATAATTGCAGAGGAGAAGTTGTTACCTTATTGTAGACACAACGAACCAGATCGGGATACGTTCCATTATATGGGTCGAATTCATAAGGCAAATCATAATCCAAAAGTTCTAGCACCTTATAGAAAATCTGAATGCAGAAACCATCGTATCTATTCTCATTCGGTTTCTCCCTATACTCAACTTTCACAAACTTGTCAAATGTTGTTCTACCTGGAACTCCGATCTTCAGTGGCTTTGCGTCGGTAGGCATCTCCCAACCTTTTGGGGTCCGATTCAAGTTCCCTGGCCAAATTACTGGACCAGCTAAAGTGGTTCTGTTATAAAAAATATTACCACTTCCATTGTTCTTCATGCTCATGGTTCTCCACGAATCCAAACTCTGGCGTCCAGAAGTTGATCTCTTTGTAACTCTTCCCGACCACGTTTACAATCCTCAATAAAGAAGTATGCGAAATCTGCCCTGCTTCAAATTGTATTTTACCACTCAAACCAGAAAAATTGCTTGATAACATATTTTCTAACAACGTCTTTGGACTACTGGAGTTACTAGGCTTTCTTTCTATCGCTTGGACAACAATTCCAATGCTATCGTATGCTCGTAGAGCATATACTCCGGGGTTCCGGTTATCTTCCTCTGGATGTTCAGCTCTGAATCTTCTGCGGAATTGGGCATAGAAATCACGATACTCAGAATTGCTTGGTTCTGAATTGTAAGTAATGATTCCTAATGCACCTTCCATGGAGGAAATAACAGAGTTGTCCGCGGAGTCCAGCAAATTCGCAACGCTGTCTGCAACTATCCAAGATGAGTCTCTCGCTACAAGTCCCATCTGATTAGCTTCTGTGAACAAATAAGTCGCCATCTCTAATGAGGACTGAAGAACGATAAAAACCCGACACTGTATTTTCAGCAGCTTAATCAGCTCTTCCTGGACAACCTTCTCCGGATCAGACATGGAAGAAAATGGTGGGAGAATCAGACGGTACTCAATTTCCGAACCAATATTTTTTAGAGCTTCGGATAGAAGTGCTAACTTGCCGGAATCACCGCCATATGGTTCATCTTCGTAAATGGCAACGACCCTCTGCCAATTGTACGAATGAACAATATCTGCAATACATTTTATTTGCTCAGAACCATTTCTGGCCATCTGTATCAAGAAAGGCCAACGAAGTGACATTAGAGGTGGGTTGATGGCTGGTGCTGCAAACGAAATGACGGGAACCTGAGCTTGATTTCCCACATCGGCTACCAGAACTGCTTCCTGCCATGGGTGCATCCCGACAAGGACTTTCACGTTCTTCTCTGTAATCAACTCTTCAGCTGCAACAAGAGTTCAGATTTACATCTGTGTAAATGTCACCAACAGTTTTGCAGAGAAGCTATAGAGATGGGGTAAAAGATAGAGATTACTAACCGACGGAAGTGACTCTAGCTGGGTGTCGAACATGGAGAGACAGTTTGTGAGTCTTTGAATTGCTGTTGAAGTTCCAAACCGCAATTTCCATGGCGGTTTTTTCTTCTTTTCCCATACGAGAATCAACATCAATGATGGCACCTATGTTCATAATTTTTTTAGCAATGGCGGCTTCAGCTCCATGGGAGAAAATGAAAAGAAAAGAGATGAGTAACGGGAAGAGTCTTGGAATTTTGCTAATTCTCATCAATGGGTAGGCCATTGAGCAAATTTTTGGGACAGGGAACTAGACACTGGTTTGGCTTTAGTTGGTTAGCTTGCATCTCTGGCTAATTACGTACCACAACTAAATACATGGGCAATATTTCAGAAAACGCGCAAATGGTAGGAAAGTCCGCATGCAATTTAATTTCTTTGACTTTGCCCTTTGGCATCCGGGAAGATAAGCAGATCACCATCATCCGCTAGAACTATATTTGGAGGAGGGATAAACTGCCAGTCTACATTAAGGACATAAGCAAATAAAAGACAAGATATTAGAGCCCAAAATATTCGATCGTCAGTCCATTTTACAACCCGGCGCGCCATTTTGTTTTGCCTGATCTGGAGATACAAATAAGCCTCAATTGTCTTCCCTGTAAAAGTCCGCCTTACCGCCTGAAGAACATGCTTCCAAAGTAGACTTAACTTGAGCTTCCTCCTGGTTAATCAGCTCACAGGCTATAACTCAGTTACCTGGACAACACTGCTTTCAAGTACAGTGGGGCAAGAAATTTGGGACCATCAACGTAGAAAGTTAATAAGATTTCGAGAAAATTGAGACAGCCTGGGAGAAACTATGACGGAATTCTTTTTCTTGAAAAAACTAGGATTCAGATTTATTGAAACTCAATTAGTGATAGTTATTGCTCTAAAAAAAGTATATTTATTTACAGTTTCCTCTAAGATCTTCATTAGGAGGGAGGTCAACAGTTGAGCCGTGCCACAAATAAGACCAATTCTAACAGATAACTAGGGGTCGGATTTTTATTCGCTGGTATCCGAAATTCCGGTATCGACACCGGTTCCAAGCTTCGGCCACCGTATACAGGTCAGAACCGGTATAGGCATTTAGGAAATACCGGTACCGGTAATTCAGCCGGTACTAGGCGGAATGCCAGTACCAGTTTTTTTATTTTTTATTTTTTTAAAAAAATACAAAACGCACAGCTTTGGACTTGGCCAAAACTATGCGTTTTGGCCTAGTCCAAAACGTGTGTTTTGCTCTAGACCAAAGCTGTGCGTTTTGGACTAGACCAAAACGCACATTTTGGTCAAACCCACGCTCCCCCCCGATACCCCCCATTTCTCTCCTCTCAGATCTGCCTTTGTAGTCTCTCCGACCTTCGTCTCTCGTTTCTCCTCCGCTCCCGGCCCTCCAACCTCCCTTCCCCTCTCACGGCTGACGGAACTCTCAAGCGCTGTCTCTCTGACTCTCGAGCTCTCTCTCATAGACTCACAGTCTCACTCAACTCTCTCTCTTGGGTCGCTGCCGTCTCTACTCGCCTTCGAGTTTGAAGGCCGCCGGCCTTGGCCCTTTCATTCTCAGGTTCTCAGCCGAATCACTCATCAACTCTTTCTCTTTCTTTCTCTCTCTCTCTCTCTCTCTCTCTCTTTCTCTCTCTCACGGATCACACTCACTCACAGATTCATTGCTTCTTTTTTTTTATTCAATTTCATTTTCGTATCATTATTCATTATAATTTATCAGTTGTTCAATAACCATATATTCATTTTATTATCTGTTAATACGAAAAAAATTTCTTTGCAGGTTATTACAAAAGTTGTGTCGTGTGGTTATTGGTTAGTGCACTGTCGTTGAGGTAAATTCACTAATTTTTAACTTATTTAGTAGTTCATTAATTAATTTAAAATTTTAGAATGTATGTTAGGACCTAGGTTGTGAAACTGAGGAGGATGCGCTTGAATGATTGGAGGATTTGGTTGTTACTTGTTAGTTGTTTGTTTGTTGTAGCCTATAGGTAATTTGTGAGTTGTTAGTTTGTTTGTAATTTAAAGTTGTGGCTCTTTGATGTATTGATGACAATGGTGAACAAGGAAATAGGATTGTTGCTAGAGCTTGCTGTTCTTTGTTAGCCAATGTATGAATTTAGTTTTCCTTGCATTTCTTGTGAGCATGTTAAAACCGAATTCTAATACATGAAAAATCTGGCAGAACGTTTCTAGTCTCAAATGGTTATCGTTTCCAGTGTATTAGGAGATTATCTTTCCACTGTATGTTTTCTGCAATGCTTTACTGTTACTGAAGCAATGTATGTATGAGAGAACTTTAAATTGGCTAATTAGGAAGTTAAACCATTGGAGATTGTATATTGACCTTGGTAATATTGTATGGTGTCTCTTTAGTATTATTGATTTGGTATGTAATATGTATGGACTTTTTAGCATCTTTTATTAAAGTATGAGTATTTAATAGATTTTTTTTTCAAAACTTTTTGTTTTCTCAGATGGATCCCTTTACTTCTTCTTCTACTCCTTCGGTTGACTCACCGACACCATGTCTCCAAGTAGGAGTCGATGCTTCCTCCCCTATTATTGGTGAGGAGCCGGCTCCTCAACTTGGGGGGGATAGTGTTGATGTGTCAGCACCACCTCTCCCAAAGAGGAGGAAGATTTCTCAACCCTCTCCCATGTGGGATCACTTCACAGGATTGAAAAAATAACTGATCCAGAGAAGCCAATGGCAAAATGTAACTATTGTAATCACCCGGTTGGGGTTCACCACACCCGTCAAGTGACCTCCGGTATGAGGTCTGACTTGAACGGTTGTTTAGCATATCAACGGAAGCAAAGTAAGTTGGACTTCTCTCAATCGAAGTTCACTCACGATGCTTCTTCAAAATTGGCGAAGGGGGATGTCGTGGGGGAGATGAAGATAGATACGTATAATGAGAAAAAGGTTAGGAGGGCCATCGCTCGATTCATAATCGTCGATGAGTTGCCATTTAGGGTGGTGAGCAAGGATGTCAAAGATATGATTCATGAACTTGAGCCCTGATTTAGGATGCCCTATTGATACATAGTGATGAAGGATTGTATGGGTCTTTATCTTGATGAGAAGAATAAGTTAATGAATATCATTTTAGGAACGTGACCTAGGATTTGTTATACAACCGACACGTGGATTTTGGTTCAGAATATGAACTATATGTCTGTGACTGGCCATTTTATTGATTCGAATTTTGTGTTGCACAAAAAGATTCTTGAATTTCGTAGAGTCACAAATCACAGAGTGATTACAATTGCGACAGAATTGGAGGAATGTGGGCATGAGTGGGGATTGATAAGGTTCTTGCAATCACAGTGGATAATGCATCATCTAATAATGTTGCAATAGATCATTTTAAAAGGAGACAAGTGGCACTTGCTGGTGGTAGGGTGGGGGTTGTTGTTTGTGGGCATGAATTTATTCACATGAGGTGTTGTGCACATATCTTAAACTTGATTGTGCAAGACGGTTTGAAAGAATGGGATGATTCGGTGGTTAGGGTTAGAAATTGTGTGAAGTATGTTAAGTCATCCCCTCAACGGTTGGATTATTTTAGAAGTTGTGTGAGGAAGAGGTCGCTTCCTACCTATGGATTTTTGCAACTTGATGTACCTACGAGATGGAATTCGACGTATATTATGTTAGAGTCTGCAATGAAGTATGAAGATGTTTTTAATGATATGTTGGCTTTCGATGAAAGGTTGGGTTTTTTGGATTTCTTAACTGATGACGGGCATGGGAAGAAGGGGTTGGGGCCTCCAACTAAAGAGGATTGGGTGCGTGTGAAGCATTTTATAAACTTCTTGAAGTTGTTTTATAATGTCACGCTGAGGATATCTGCTTCGAAGATTGTTACTGCAAACCTATTTTGTATGCAATTGGCTTTGATTCACAACCAATTGAAGGAGTTTGCTCAAAGTGAGGATGATTCGTTGGTGGATATGGCGAGGAGGATGCAATCGAAGTACGATAAATATTGGGGTAATTTGAAAGATGTGAATAGACTACTATTTGTGGCAGCAACACTTGATCCCCAATTAAAGTTGGTTGGTTGCGTTTTTGGTTCTCTAAGACATTGGGCAAGGAGGAGGGTCGAGCGATGATTGATTTGGTTAGAGGTACATTGGAACAATTGTTTACGGAGTACAATCTTATTTATGGTAATGATAATACTTCAAGGCGTCAACGGATAGCAAGTGAAGCTGGTGGTTCTAGTTCTACTGCAAGTGGTACAGAAGAACGCATGTGGAACGAATATATGTCTTTCATGGAGGAGGACGATGTTATAGAAACCACATCTGAAGTGGATAGATATCTGATGGAGCCTCTCAACCTAGGGTCGAGGATTTTGATATTCTGGCTTGGTTGAAAGTGAATCAGTTTAAGTTCCCTATTCTTGCTCGGATTGCTCGAGATGTACTTGCCATCCCTATTACAACCGTGCCATCTGAGTCGGTCTTCAGCACAGGAGGACGTGTACTGGATGCTTTTCGAAGCTCTCTAGCTCCTAGAACAGTGGAGGGTCTTATATGTGCGCAGAATTGGTTGCAATCTGCTTCTATTCATGAAGATGCTAAATGTGAACTTGAGATTGGTGGCGGAACATAATATTTAGAAAGTTATAATGTGGAAAAAGGTAATGATTTCATTGTTTAGTTTTTTTTTAATTGTTAGATGTTTTTTAAGAATGTTGTGTGCTATTTCTAAATGCTCTTTGTTTCCAGACATGACTAATAATCCTACACAACTGATGTCTATTATCTCAGTCTCCAACATGGATAGCGTGACATAGACACTTGACGTGGACGATTAGAGGGAGGTATAAATTATAATGGTATAGTTTTTCATTTTTACTGTTACAAAATACAATTATATAATTCGAGTATTAGAGTATAACTGTATAAGTTTATATTTAAGTATTAGAAGCTGTTTTTTTTAAGGAAAATGCCCATAATATTAGATTAATAAATGTTAGACTTATAATCTTTTAGATAATAGGATTGATTGGTAATTAGTAACTTGGATTTTGGGGTGTGTTGTATTTTGTTCTTTTTTTTTTCATGATGGACATGGCGTTGTGCATATATTTCATAATTTTTATTATTTTGTAAAATTATCATTTTGATATTGTGATGTTTCATTGTTTTGGAAAATGGGATGTAAGCAATTAGGTGTTATGTTCTGCATTGGTTGAAATTTAAATTAGTTTAGTAATTAGTGAGTCAATGACCAATCTTTTGTAGTTGGTCATTAAATATTATGGGCATAAATAAAAAGGCCATACAAAACTAACACTATCATAACAATATGATAGTGATGTTTTGATTAAATGGCCAACATTTTATTCCATCAATTCAACTATTCAATTTGTAATATTTGTAGTTTTTTTTAGATGATGTAAATTTGTATTATTTGTAGACTTTATGTATATGTGTAACTTGTAAATTTATTTCTATCATTCTTCTTTCATTGATGTATGTATATGATTTATTAATTTAATGCAATTGAAACAACTATGGAATTGTAAATTTATAATTTTGGAACATGTAAATTATTATTACATCAAAAAAATAGTGGATCCAACATCCTATTAAAATTCTAAATTTGGTATTTTGGATCCAACATCCATATTTAAAAACTTACTTATTAAATCAAGCCCAAGTTAAAAAGCCTGACAAATGCAATAATAAAACAAGCCCAAGTTATAAAGCCCGAAAAAATGCAATAATAAAAAAATGCCCAAAAGGGGCCCAAAATTCAGCCCAAATGAACTGCCGGAATTCTGGCAGTTCCCGGACCAGAACCGGATGCCTAAATAGGCATCCGGCTAATACCGGTGTTGGAGCCGAAATGTGAAATTCTGGCTCCGGTACCTCCGGTACCCTGCCCTATAGATAACGGACAGGACAGGTCAAGCCCCTGGCTGGATAGTGCGGAACGGCCAAATTTTGCTCAGCCTACAAAACTTTGTGATGCGGATTTGTTATTATTTAATGGGTTTAATATGAGGATTTTCTATTCCATTTGTTGTTATTTTATGGGTTTCTTTTTTTAATACCGGCAGGTTTTATATTTCTTACGTTGTTTCTACGAGTCATCGAATTTGGGTCTATTTAGTAGTTTTAAATCTTAGTAGCCATACAAATTCTACTAGCTAGCTAGGGTCGGTCACATAAAATTTCCGATGACCTTGGAAGTCAAAGTCCTGTTATTAATAGGGTCAAGTCTTATTAGGAATCAAGACCTGTTCAATTGAGCCATCCGATGGCTATAGAGATTAGGATGTAGCAGCTTCTATTAGGGGTGTAAGTCCGGTCCGGCTACAAGCGGAGCTCCAGCTTCGATTTCGGGAATTTGAGGTTTGCAACTTTTAAGAACCAGAGCCGAAGGTGGATTTGAAGCTTTCTTGGAAGCGAAAGTTTTCGTCAGTTCAACGGAAAACCGGTTCCCCTTATATATATATATTATATCGTGGATCAAAACATGCTCGTTTTGATCCACGGTGAAAAAAAATCCTAATTCCCTTCCTCCCCCCTCTCCTTTGCGAGTCTGTGACCCTCCTTACTCCCTCAACTCTCTCTTTGTTTGCAGAGTCTGCCATTACTCTCTTTCTCTCTCTCTCTCTCTCTGTGTGTGTGTGCTGATTGCGAGTGCTGAGCTCCATCTTTTCTGGAGAGTGCAACGGTCAATCAACCTCCATCGTTTTCGTTCTGCTTCTCTCTATATATTCTCCATCTCTCTATCTCTCTATGTTTCTTTCTCTCTCTCTAGTCTCCATCTCTCTATCTCTCTCTCTCTTTATTTCAAATTCTTAACAAATCTGTTCGAGGCTTCTAACAGAAAATGTGAATTTTTGTGATTCTTTTGAACCTGTTATATTGCATTAAAGTCTACCCATCAATATTATATTGTGAGTCATTCGGCTAAGTGTATAAATATTAGATTCTTAGTCATTATGCATCAATATTAGGTTCTTTATGATTTATAGCTAACTATTATAACTTTGATTTGGCTAATTGTCATTGTGAACCTGTCATTATGGTAAATGTTATATTGTTAATTATTATATTGCATTCATTTGAAAAATGAAAGTAAATTATGTAGTGAATCTGTTAGATATCATCAATATTTGATCTATTATGTTATGCATCAATATTTGATCTGTTTTCATGCATACCTCCCATCAAAATGGGCGTTGTAAGCTTTGTATATATATAGAACCTATTTGTATATCTATGGCTCATTTCTGTTGCCTGTTGGTCATTTGAGAATTTACAGAAATGAGCCATATAGAACAAAAATTAATCAACCATGACCACCTTACATAAACCCTTTTCTGTTTAGTTGATTTTCATTTGTCATTGTTCATTTTTTCCTGTCTTTAATTTGGGTTAAATTGGTAGAATGGTCGTATTAGTTTGAACTTTAAAGGATGGCCAACATTTTACTCTAAAATTCAACTCTAATCACTTGATGTCTTGGTGAGTTGATGTGGTGCAAATGTAAATTCTTAATTTCTATTTGTATACTTGCTATGTTCATTTATATAATTGAGATCTTTGTAATGAATTGAGAAATGTTCATATGAAGTTCAGGTTGTATATTTTAATTTTCTGATATATTATTTGTGAATTGTGATGAAGTAATAAGATTTTTTTTTTGTAAAAAATGCTTAAAAATATGGCCCAAAACATTATTGAAATTCTTCTATCCGCTTTCGCTAAGTCAGCTTGGTCACCAGCTAGTTAGCAGATCGGATGTCAAAATGTTAAATTCCACTTCCGATATGTCCGCTATTCACCCCTAGCTTCTACTACAGGACGTTTTCTGAAAATTCTAATATATAAGACGTGATGTTTTGAGGAACACGCTTTGGTATATATGTAATGTCCTTTCTCCTTTATATTCCCGGCCCTTGCGAATTTTCTAACACGCTTTGGTTCGCTTGTCCTTTCTCCTTTCTGTATTCCCTTGAACTTTTCAAAGTGAGATTCAACTAAAGGCCACGTATTATCTTCCTAAACTCTAAAGTGAGATTCAACTAAAGACCACGTATTAGTCTTCAATGTACGCTTGAAAGAAGAGATCATCCTCAGAAGAGAAATTTGTGATCACATATAGGGGAAAACAAATTCAGAAATTCCGTCTAGCACTGTTGCATGCATGAGTGGACTTTCTAATATTTTAAACTCCGGATAGAGAATTTGCAACATAGCTAAATCAGTAAGCTACATCATGGTTCAAGCTTTCCTGTTCACAGATGCTAGACTCCAAGAGTGCTGGAACTAGATTTTTTAAAGGGAGATCATCTTAAAAAGGACTTGTTTTTTTTTTAACAAAGGCCTTTTATAGGCGGGCCAATTACAGACCTCTTGATCCGTACGTCTATTCAATACTTTTGGAATCAGGCTTTTAAGATCAATAAATATAATGGCCTTTTGGACGTTCAATGTTGCTGTAGTGAATTTTATCTTCTGTTTATTTGTATCTAGTTCATATTTGTATTAAGCACTTTTATAATTTTTCTAGTGAAATGAAATTTACTAATGCCTAGAAAAAAAAAACAAGAAAAAAGAAGGAAGTCTTCGGATAGTGCATTAATTAATGGACTACAGGCATTCTAAAGTTTGGACCACAACAAAATTCTCGAGATTCCACTGCTAATCGGCTATTGTTGTTACATTGCTTCATGGTGGTCAGTGGCGGATGCAGGGGGGGCGCCGTGGACGGCCGCCCCCCATTGTACCGCCCAAAAAAAATTGTATATGTAAATTTTTTTTTTTTTTTCTGGCCTGGACTTGTGGGGGTCCGATCCCCATAGACCCAGGCCAACCCACTTCTCCTCCTCCTCCTCCTTTATTCTTCTTCTTATTGAAGCTTCTTCTTCTTCTTCAATAATATCTTAGGGTTATAGAGGTTTCTGAAAATTTCTAATTTTTTACTTTTTTTTTTTTGAAAATAAATAGAAAATCCACTCATATTTTTGTGTCCCAAATTAATTATTTAGCTGATTTTTATTTGGTTAGGTTTTTCATGCCTTTGAATTTTCATGGAGTTCTTGCTACTCAAACTATCATTTTCTATATATATATATATATATATATATATATATATATATATATATTTTTTTTTTTTTTTTTTTTTTTTTTTGCAACGGTTTCAGAAGATGCAAATCAGTAGGATTATTTGTCACTTTCACTCTCAGCAAATAGTATGTACGTCGTAACGCTAAACCTCCTTAATTTATCTAACTCTTGCATTATGTAGGAAAATTTTTTTTTGTCATTTCGTCTTATGTATTCGTCTCCCTTCAAATTGGATCTTGGATCCGCCACTGATGGTTGTCTATTTTTTTTTTTTTTTGTAGGATTCATTCGTCTCTCGGGGCCTCTGGGCTCTGGCTCTGTAGTGTTTCAAAAAGGATATTCCTCCGTCAAATTTAGATCACGTTTTACATAAGTCTTGAAATGGAGTATTTTTGATGTACGCAGGCTAGAAACTAGAGATGTCAAACTTCTCACAAACCAACAACCGAGGACTAGTACACATTTTCGTCTTGTTTTTGTGTGACCATTCAGTTATAATATTGTTGCTGATGAAAACCTGTTAGAAGCTTAAATGTAAATAAAAGTTATCTGTTCACATTTTCGTGGCTTTTGGAATAAATGGTGATTTAACATAATGTTACAGTAGTAGTTCTGCTGGAATCCCTAGTACTCACCTGCGATTATTACACCAAGTTGTTTTCACTTAGCTTAATTAACAACTAAAATAAATTTCTGTCAACATGACAATTAGCACCTATATAATTTTTATTTTTATTTTTTTCATTTTGGGTAAGTATGTAGCACATAAATTCTTCATTCTCAATTATTTTTTTCTGGGTAAATTCACTAATAACTGAAAAGAGGAAAAGAGAAACAGGCACTACAAAAAAAAAAGGCTTTAGCAACGATCGGAGACCGCTGCTATAGGCCAAAAAATCGCTGATATAAGTTTTAGCAACATTTTTTTAGCGACAGTTGTTTGTCGCAATAGGTTATAACGGCATTTTTCGCGACCGCCGGTAAAAATCTTGACCTATAACGACAGTCACTTAGCAACAGTCACGACCGCCGCTAAAAACCCGAAACGCTTTTTTGAATTTTTTTAACAACGTTTTAGAAAACGCCGCTATAGACCAATTGTTTTTTTTTTTAATTTTTTAGTAGCGTTTCTTTAAAACGCCGCTACAGGTCTTTAGCGACGTTTTTTAAAACGCCGCTATAGACCTAACGTGTTTTTTTTTTTTTTTAGAAAAACGTTACAACAGCTTTATTTATAAAAACACTTGCATTTTTAATTTGTAATACAAATTTATTTTAATACCATAATTAATTGATGTAAAAAGCTAAAAACAAGGATAATAAAACAAATATAATTCATCATTAATTAAATAACAAGTCTTACAAGTTTTACAACACAAGAGTCTATACAAATTTCTAACATAAAATAAAAATAACTTTAATCCTAGCATTAGCAAAAGCAACTTCAGTACACTATCAGCACCAACATCATCTTCACCAAGTAATAACTCTGCCATTGAAAAGGAGAAACGAGATAAGAAAAAATGAACAATATGCCAATAACTTGAACAGAAGAAACAGAGAAAGATATAGAATACATAGAGGCATTTTAGAGGCACTCCAAAATTAATAAACATAGAAGGGCATTCCAAAATTCATAAACATAGAGGCATTTTACAGTCCTAGCAATAAGATTGATATTGGCACGTAACAAGAATTTTACAATTTCTTTGTACAGATAAGTATGCTATACAGAATTGGTGAAACCTCAGATAAAATCCACTAGTCATATGTTTAAAACTTGGTTATAAAATATAACCATAATTCACCTTAAGAGGAAAATAAGTTGGGCACTTTGGCTTCCCGACATTGATACATGGTAGATTCCCAGAATAACGCAATTCTATATGACGATGATTAACAAAATAATCATAAACAGTCACTTCCACCTCATCTTCACCATCCAAATTATTTGCATTTCTCTGCTTCAGCGTAAATCTAGACATGCAAGCATAGAAATTACTCAAAAAACAACAGCACTACAAAGATACTAAGAAGTTGTTCCTTTCAATATAACACCTTATGCAACTAAGTTCTTTCACAGCAGCGTAAATAAAAAATGCACTATTCTCAATTAACCCCAGGTGTCTGTTATAAATGTCTAATTTAAACAGAAGTCTCGCAGCAAAGTCAAAGGCAGAATCCCCGTAAAGCAATTTCTCCAAACAAACCCGAAAAAACAGAGCTTTGCCTTGTTCAACAATTAGATTCGCATCTCATGCTCTGCTCAGCGCAGCTCATTGTAATACGACAGAAAAAACTCAACTTGTCGACTCAAAATCCATGAGCAAAATCAACAAGAAAGCAAATGAACACGACAGAAAAATTGCAGTTACAAACAATGAATATTTTCAAAAACATCAAATCTTTCTCATCGACTTTGGGCACTAAAGTAATTAGTATTCACTATGATCAAGAGCCCTGTAGCCTTTGGGCACTAAACCAATGATTGCCACATAAAGCATTACCTTACAACCACAACTAGACAGCTTGAATGTACATCTCTTCTCATTTTTTTAAATGAACTGAGTAGGGTCCTAGCTAAGGGGGGAAAAAAAACCACATGTGTCATTTCCTACCAATCAAAGTTATGGGGAAAGTAAACTTTGACAAGCATGATATTTCACAAAGTGAAGTAGTGGCATATCGCAATCCACAAGTTCAAAATCTAAAAATTCTAATTTCATTTGAGAAATTCTTGTTTGTAAGCAACTTAATCCTTCTGCCCAAATTGATGAACAGCCAACCCAAAAATTGATGGCACGGCTCATTTCAAGTCAGAGCGGCATCATCAGCGTTTTGGATTGAAGGATTATATTGCCCAAAATTGAACATTTTAAGGGCACTATTTGAACATTTGTAACCTAGGGACTAAAAATAGGAGCATACGGAGCATTCAGAGACCAAAACTATTTATGCAAAATCAATAAACTGCCCCTCTTTCGGTTATCATATTCATTTACTCAGATTATATAATATCAGGAGTAGCAATCAAAACCGAAAGTTCCCAGTTCACCCCCATTCCATGTAACAATCATATTAAGCGCAATTTCAACTACGAGATGCAATGAAACTAGAGGAATCTGATTACCAAGTACCAGCCATGATCAAACCTCCCAGAGAAGAGATTCCAACATATCACAAGAGACACCCAAATCACATATCAAAATTAAACGAGATCTACTTGTAAAGAGAATACCAAAATCTTTAAAACCATAGAGAGAGGGAGAGTAAATACCTCAACAGTCCAAATGAAGAAATCAAGAGGCTCAGGTGTGTGTTCTTTGCTCATACTCCCAAATCAATCCCCCAAAAGTACCTAATCATTTGAAACCAAACAGAGCCCTAAGACCTCACAATTCAATCGAATTTCAGCTGAGGGCAAAAAACATAAGCTTTTTTTTTGTACGATGGACTCCTGCTCAGTTCCCCGACAGGACCAAAAAGGAAACCAAAATTCAAAACCGATAACATCAAAACAGATATAGGATTGAGAGGTAGCTGTAAGATCCATCCCTATTGCTCTTCTGCTTCGATTTCGCTTATCCGAAGAGAAAAGAAAGAATACCATAAAAGAGGAAAGGTGAAAGTCCTTACCGTGAGAGAATGGTTAGTGTATAGAAAAATGGAGGTATAAAGTTGCTACATTTGAGACATTTGAGGGCTGAGCTCTCAAAGAAGACAACGTCAAAACATGAATTGAGCGACCACCAAGTTTAATCATAATAAAGGTAACTGGAGAGTACCCATTGGAGAAGAGAAGGATGGGAGCAGAGTCGGGAGGGACGGATGTGTCCGTTGGCAGAGCAAGACTGGAAAGCTTGGCCGCCGCCATCACCGCTAGCGGAGGGCTACCAGCCGGGAATCAACAAAAGAGCCGGAAGAAGAAGTCGCAGATGGCGCGAGGAAGAAGTTTTCCTTCGAGAAAGATGAGAAGAGAAGAGATTGAGAATCAACAAAATAAAGAGGGGTTTTTGACTGGGTTGAAAACGTTTGGCGCTAAATGAAAACGTTTGGCTCTGAATGAAAATTTTCCCATCTTGTTTTTATTTTTATGTTTTTTCTAAGTTCCCCGATAGTTGTCAACAAATATTTATATCACAATATAAAATTTAATTTGTTATTACACTCTAATTTAAGTTATATAGTAAAGTTATACTGCATATATATAAACCGAGACTTTTTAGCCATCCTATACTTTGTTAGTTCAAAATTAATAGCATATATTTATTTGAATTACTATTTTCTTTGTAATTGTAATACACATTGTAGCATGCATTGGTACTAGTAATAATACTTAGACATTGCATGATTTGTTATATGTGTTTATCATATACATGATATGTGCTAATTAACCTAAGTACTTTATATGTATGTACCTATATACCTAATGACTAAATCATAGCCTCTAAGACCATATATTAAGTTATGTACTTTAATTGCATAAGCTAATCTCACAATATCTTTTTGTTTGAAATTAAATAATATGTCCTAATTAAATAGTATTATATTACTAATTATTCAAAATATATATGCTCATTATAAGTATGATAATAGATGTTTTCTAAACTACTTAGATTTAGTTAATAAATATGTAATTACCATAACAATCATATTTAAATATATATAATAACTTCAATTTTCATAACACTCCTTCTAATTTCATATTTTATTAAGTAGGTCCCTTAAAATAAAATTTTTTAAATACATGACAAAATAAAATTATATATTAAAATAATAAAATAATTATTAACATTAAATAACTTATAATTAATAAATATTTTTTTTGGGCACTTATACCTATAGCAGCGTTTAAAAAAAAACACTGCTAAAGGTGTAAGCTACAGTGGCAGTCACCGTGACCCCCGTTGTAGATACTTGATTTCTAGCAGCATTTGTGTACAAACGCTGCTAGAAATCAGACCTATAGCGGCGGTCTCGGTGACTGCCGCTGTAGCTTGCACCTGTAGTAGCGTTTTTTAAACAAACGCCGCTAAAGGTATATCTATAGCAGCGGTCATAAAAAGACCGCCGCTATAGGTGGCTTGTAGCGGCGTTTGTCCACAAACTCCTCTAAAACACCTTTTAGCGGCGTTTTTACCGACCGCCGCTACAGACCTGTTTTTTTGTAGTGAGGGGACAATTTGACAAGGAATCCATTGAAGGCCTAGGATAAGTGAGGCTTGCAAGCACCCTTGGACGAAGATGGACTCTCTCATGGCATGCCCAGGAGCAAATTGGCATGACCAATGCTTATAGCCACCAGCAACTAAGGCCACGAGCCTCGACATGGCATAGGAACGGAACATGTGGAGAAGATGGGTAAGGGTCCAGGAGGGTTTGAGGAGCACATGGGTGGTACCTCCCCAGAGACTTCAGAGGCTTACTGAAGAGGTTTGGTAGCATCACTACATGGCCACCAGACATGGCGGCGTACGAAAGAGCTCATGGGGAGTTGAAAGAACCAGAAGTTCTTGAGGAGTCATTTGACATCACCACCCCACAAGGTGGTGAAGCGGCCATGGTACCTAAGGCACAACAAGGAGGTGTTAGGTAAACTACATGTGTAATTCCTATGTGGCCAAATCCTATCTCTATGGGAATTTATCTTTAGTTGTGGAACCTGGTTCATAGCACAAACCGAGGTGCGGAGAACTCGGCTGATAGCTAAACCCGAGATGCAGATACCTCGATTGATAGCACAAACCAAGATGCGAAGAACCTCGGCTGATAATGCCCGGCTAATTCCTAAGTGTGGGATAACCTGAGATGCCCTGTATGCCTGGGGTAATTTTCTAGAAAGGCGGTGTCTCAAAGCCTATATATTTGGCGCTTAGGGTTTAGGGCTTAATAATGTTGTTCACGTTAAAAAGCTTGTCCTTTTACGCCGTTTCTCTCCTTGTAACTTCTTCATTAATACAACAACCTCTGTAACCTGGTGGACGTACCTTACCTAGAGGGAACCACGTAAATCTCTGTGTCCTCTGTCTTGCTCTTTTTTCTATCGTTTCTCACGATATTTCGCAATTAGGGAATCATAATTATTCCCAACAACTAGTATCAGAGCCTGGTTCAGGGTAGAAGCGATGTCGAAAGAAGAAAAGATAGGTGTTGAGAAGTTTGATGACACAGATTTTGGTTACTGGAAGATGCAGATTGAAGACTATCTGTATGGTAGAAAGTTACATTTGCCCCTATTGTGGGAGAAACCAAAAGACATTGAAGACGACACATGGGCCCTGCTTGAAGGAAAAGACCACGGTAGGTCTCGTGGTAACTTTGGCAGGAATGAATGAAAAACCATCTGCTAACAACAAAGTGCACCTGATGAAGAAGCTTTTTCACCTGAAGATGGCAAAAGGTACCTCTGTTGCGCAGCATCTCAATGAGTTCAATATGATCACAAATCAGTTGTCTTCTGTGGCGATCGATTTTGATGATGAGATCCCTGTGCTGCTTGCATTGGCGTCTTTGCCAAACAATTAGAAGGGAATGAGGATGGCAGTGAGCAATTCTACCGAGGAAAATAAACTCAGGTACGAAGATATCAGAGATCTTGTTCTGGGTGAGGAGGTCTGAAGAAGAGATTCTGGTAAGGCCTCTGTCTCGGGTGCTGCTCTAAACCTTGAAACGAGAGGTAGAGATCGTGAGAAGAACCCTGGCCATGGGAGGTCAAAATCCAGGAAAAGGGGTAGAAGCAATTCGTGGTCGGGTCAACAATCAAAGTGTTGGAACTATGGCAAGACAGGTCACTTGAAGAAGAATTGCTGGGAACTGAAAAAGGAGAAACAGAACGACGCTGCAAATGTAGTGGAAGATGCCCTACTCCTCTCGGTATACTGTCCCATTGACTCTTAGGTATTGGATTCAGGAGCTTCCTTTCATAAGACATCAAGGGGCGAAATCTTGGAGAACTATGTTGCTGGAGATTTCGGGAAGGTGTATCTGGCTAATGGCACGCCATTAGATATCATGGGCATAGGCGATATTTACATTAGGGTACACATAGATTCGATATGGAAGTTGAAGAAAGTTCGATACATTCCAAAGCTAAAGAAGGATCTGATCTCGGTGGGACAGCTTGATGATGAAGGGCATGTAATTAACTTCCATGGAGGGAAGTGGAAGGTCAGCACAGGAGCCCGGAGCGTGGCTCGTGGAGCAAAGATTGGCACCCTTTACATGACCACTAGTAAAGGGGATACTGTTGCTATTGCAGGTGCGAGTAAAGATGTAAGAGCTGATACAGTTTTGTGGCATTGGAGGCTCGGTCACATGAGCGAGAAAGGGATGAAAATACTTTTGTCAAAAGGGAAACTACCAGACCTGAAATCAGCCAAGATTGATTTATGTGAAAATTGTATTCTGAGAAAGCAGAAAAAGGTTAGTTTCATGAAGGTTGGCAGGACACCTGAAGTCTGAAAGGCTAGAGTTGGTGCATACAGACTTGTGGGGACCTTCCCCTGTTTTTTCCCTTGGAGGCTCACAATACTACATCATCTTTATTGATGATGCGAGTAGAAAGGTATGGGTTTATTTCTTGAAAAATAAATCTGATGTATTTATTTGTTTCAAGAAATGAAAGCCATGGTAGAAACAGAAACAGGTTTGAAGTTGAAGTGTTTGAGATCAGACAATGGAGGAGAATATATAGATAAGGAGTTCAAGGAGTATTGTGTTGAAAATGGGATTAGAATGGAGAAAACTATTCCCGAGACACCACAACAAAATGGTGTGGCTGAGCGTATGAACAGAACCCTCTGTGAGCATGCAAGAAGTATGAGGCTGCACTCTGGGCTACCAAAAACTTTTTGGGCAGATGCAGTGAGCACGGCTGCTTATCTCATCAATCGAGGGCCGTCAGGCCCCCTGAATAACAGATTGCCAGAAGAAGTATGGAGTGGAAAGGAGGTAAACCTTTCGCACTTGAAAGTCTTTGGTTGTGTTTCATACATCCATGTTGAGTCTGATGCTAGAAATAAACTTGATGCTAAGTCTAAGAAGTGTTTCTTCATTAGCTATGGAGATGAGGAGTTCGGCTATAGGTTTTGGGATGATCAAAACCAAAAAATTATTAGAAGTCGCAATGTGATTTTTAATGAGCAGGCTGTGTACAAAGATAGGTCAAGAGTAGGATCTAATGTCACAAATTCAGATCCTGATGTTACAAAGCCGAAGCTGAATGAGTCCGAGTATGTCAACTCAGATGAAGTAGCCGATGATAGTACTCAGAATGAGGATCAAGAAGATGCAGACCCACAGCTGCAGGTTGAACAAACTACACCTCCAACTGTTGTCCGAAGGTCCTCCAGAAATAGGAGATCTCCACAACAGTTTTCACCCTCCCTGTTTACATTTTGTTGACTGATGCTGGAGAGCCAGAGACTTATGATGAAGCCTTGTAGATTGAGACTTCAATTAAGTGGGAGTTAGCCATGAAGGATGAGATAGACTCATTGATGATTAACAAGACATGGGAGTTGACCAAACTACCCACTGGAAAGAAGGCTTTGCATAACAAGTGGGTGTACCGGATAAAGGGTGAGAATGATGGTAGCAATCACTACAAAGCCCGGCTGGTGGTAAAAGGATTCCAGCAAAAGGAAGGCATTGATTACACTGACATATTCTCTCCAATGGTGAAGATGACAACCATCATAATGGTCCTTGCAGTGGTGGCAGCCAAGAACCTATATCTTGAACAGTTAGATGTGAAGACGACATTCCTTCATGGTGATTTGGAGGAGGAGATTTACATGCATCAGCCACAAGGGTTCTCAGTGCCGGGGAAAGAGAATATGGTATGCAAACTGAGGAAGAGCTTGTATGGCCTAAAACAAGCTCTAAGACAATGGTACAAGAAGTTTGATAGCTTCATGTGTAGTACCGGGTTCACTAAGTGCAATGCAGACCACTGTTGCTCTGTGAAGAGTTTTAATAACTCTTATATCATCCTGTTTCTATATGTAGATGACATGCTTATGGCAGGCTCCAGCGTGAAGGAGATTAGCAACCTCAAGAGGCAACTATCTGAGCAGTTTGCCATGAAGGATTTAGGTGCTGCAAAACAAATCCTAGGGATGAGAATCAGCAGGGACAGGGCTAAAGGGAGACTAAAACTTTCACAGGCAGAGTATGTGAAGAAGGTCATCAACAGATTTAGCATGGATGAAGCTAAATCTGTGAGCACACCCTTAGGCAGTCATTTCAGACTAACCAAAGACCAGTCACCTAAAACAAAAGAAGAGAAGAGCCACATGAGGAAAGTCCCATACACCTCGGCTATCGACAGCTTAATGTATGCTATGGTCTGTACAAGACCAGACATTACCCATGCAGTGGAAGTTGTGAGTAGATACATGAGTAATCCTGAGAAACAGCATTGGGAAGCAATCAAATGGATCTTGAGGAATTTGAATGGTTCATCAAAGACAACTCTCTGCTTCACAGCAGCAGGCTTAGAGCTATATGGTTACATGGATGCCGATTTAGCAGGTGATATTGAAAGTAAGAGGAGTAGTACCGGGTTTGTGTATACCCTTGGTGGTACAGCTATTTTTTGGATTTCAAAGCTGCAGAAGATTGTTGCCCTTTCCACAACAAAAGTTGAGTATGTAGCCGTGATAGAAGCTGGAAAGGAGATGGTTTGGTTACAAGGCTTCTTGGATGAGTAGGGTCAGAAGAATGAAAGGGGCATTCTACACAGTGACAGTCAGAGTGCTATTTTTCTTGCAAAGAATCCGGCATATCATTCAAGGACAAAGCATATCCAGTTGAGGTATCATTTTATTCACTCTCTTCTTGAAGATGAACAGTTGACACTCAAGAAGATTTGTGGAAAGGAGAACCTAGTAGATATGTTAACCAAATCTGTAACAGTTGAGAAATTGAAGTTGTGTGCAGCTTCAGTTGGTCTTCAAGCTTGAGGACAAGGGAAAGAGTTGCAGAGGTGGTAGAGACAGGAGCATGAGAAGGATGGAAAGGATGGTGCTTCTGTCCAGACTCCAAGTGGGAGATTGTTAAGCTGTGGAGCCTGGTTTATAGCACAAACCGAGGTGCAGAGACCTCGGCTGATAGCTAAACCCGAGATGCGTATACCTCAGTTGATAGCTAAGCCGAGATACAGATACGTCGGTAAACCCGAGATGCGGACACCTCGGTTAATAGCTAAGTCGAGATGCGGATACCTCGGTTGATAGCACAAACCAAGATGCGAAGAACCTCGGCTGATAGTTCCCGGCTAATTCCCAAGTGTGGGATAACCCGAGATGCCCTGTATGCCCGAGGTAATTTTTTAGAAAGGCGGTGTCTCAAAGCCTATATATTTGGCGCTTAGGGTTTAAGGTTTAACAATGTTGTTCATGTTAAAAAGCTTGTCCTTTTGCGCCGTTTCTCTCCTTGTAACTTCTTCATTAATACAACAACCTCTGCAACCTGGTGGACGCACCTCACCTAGAGGGAACCACGTAAATATTTGTGTCCTTTGTCTTGCTCTTCTTTCTGTCATTTCTCATGGTATTCCGCAATTAGGGAATCGTAGTTTTTCCCAACACAACCATTGAAGTATCACTTGGGCATGGGCTAAACAAAGTGCTTGTGAGGCATACTAACGAGAAAGATAGACATTGGTGAAGGGCCTAGGTTGATGTCTCTATCACGATCATGGGGATTGAGAGGGATTGTCATAGGAACCAATATCAAAAGGAATTCAGTCAATAGGGATGTTCCCACAAATATCCTCGGTAGTTGCCCACGTAGCCACTCTATGGGCCAAAACATTAGCTATCCAACGAGCATCTCCATTCTCAATTACTTACCTTCATCTTGTTCATAATTCCTAGCTAGCTTTCCTACTTATATAGGGTCTATTCAACTGTAGCAATTCTATGGAATTTCAATTTCAGTTGGTGTGGAGGCCTGAGTAGTGTCCAGAATGTCAGAACGTTTGCTCACATATTCCCACCTTGAAGAATCCCTTGTGTAGCATTAAAAGTTGGAGCTCTCTGAAAACCAAGTTCAAACCCAATACTGTACTTAAAAGGGGTGAATAGGTAATTACAAATTAAACAACTTTTTCTTTCACAGAAAAATACTAAATCAAATGAAAAACATAAATCTATCAAATTTGGGATTCCAACAGTCTTATGCAAGACCGATTGTAATCTAACTATAAAGTAATTTTTGACATAACAGTAGAATCTTTAAATCAAGACTGTTTAATTAAGGTACTAGACTCTTAATTAATCAATCAAGATAATTAAATATACGAATAAAACCACAAAAACAACTGAAGTAAAATATGCAAGCAACCAAGAGAATTAAAACAAGGATTTTTGGTTACGAAGTGAAAATCTTTTGAGATATCTTCCTCCAAGAAATAAAAACACTCCTGGAGTGAAGGGCACACCACTTAATCCACTAAGAGCTTTTGAACTTTACAAGATATTGATCCTAAGCAAAACCAATCACTTTTTCAGATTTCCCAACTTCAATAAAGCCACTAAAGAACCTTCTTGAGCTGGTGCCCAGCACTCAATTAAATGACCAGCAACTCTGATTAGCTCCTACGTAGATGCCGACAAACTTATCAGCCCTTTCAACTCTTGAAACTCTAGCAGCAACACTTCTTGAGAACTCTCAAGAAACTTGTGAAATCTTGGTGATTGATTTTCAAAAAAACCAAGTAGGAATGGTCGAATCTTCTTCAGCAATATCCTACTTTATCAATCTTCCACCAGAGGGAAGTAGTAACTCTCTCAAACTCAAATCTAAAAATATAGTGTATATGACATAAAGAGAGAATAATATAACAAGGGACTCTAGAAAGGATATAAGTGTGTAAAACAATTTCAAGGTATGTCTCAATGTTTGAGGCTTAGAAATTGGTTTATATAGCGTTTAGAGAAGGGTAGAAAGGTGTATGGGGTTAAAGAGACAGTTTATGCGAAGTTTTTACATTTAAAACAAAGTCTATTAAAAACACCATCATGCTAACAGGCTAAGTCCTCTACCAACATAAAAACTCCAAAACTTCCTCCAAATGCTTTAGACCTTCCATTTAGTTTAGAAACCCTTCTAGAAGCCCCTTTCCCTGTCTACAAGCTTCCAAATCCTCCAAAGTCTCAACCAAGTTGTTTTATACAATCTAGACCAAAAATACAATAATAAAAAGACTGTTTTGCTCATATAACTTTTGCCAACTATACATGTACATTTACACTCTTCCTAGATTGAAGTTGGTTTCTTATAAATTATTATCTTGCAAGTCTAACCATCTTCTTCCAAGCACTTCTATGATCACTTGGAGTTGCATTGTCCAATTCGTATGCCTGTTGCTGACCACTTCGATAATTCCATGGTAAGCGGATTAATGCCAGTAGAAAACAAATGGCTGAAATGGCGCCATATATAAGGTAGAGACCCCAGAAGCTCTGGAGGCTCAAACTTTGGGCATCATCAGATGTTGCATCTGCGCACTCATTCGAGGGAGTCAACCATTGATCTTCGAGTGGTTTCAGCTTGCCGTGTTCTAATAGCCTTAGAATTGCTTTCGAAAAGTCCCTGGCTAAAGGAGAGCCTTTCTGGAATACCTGGTAGGAAAAAAAAAACACTAATTCCCTTATCAGATTCTCAGATGGCTGGTATATATAGCAGTTTCTTTTCTTTGTTTGAGGGAATATCTATCTAGACTCTAGAGCATTGACAAGTAGTACTTAGGTAGAAACTAGCAACTAAAAGTGCAAAGTTGTAATTTGAACTCACAAAGCCAAATCCTCCAAATCTGTAAGGTGGTGCGGAGGCAGTATATCCCTTGCAATATTTGTTCATGAAAACTTTCTGATATGGAAGTTCAAGAACGGCAGCAGCAATCTTCTTGCTTTCGAATGCCGCTTTGTACTGAGCTTCGTCCGTAAGTGAAACGATGTTCTTCAAATCAAAACCGAGCACATTCTCAAGGTAATTCCTTGAATCACCAATGCAACCAACTGTTGAATTGGTGCTCTTTAGCGACTCGATATCTATGCCTGGCTCTAATCTTTTCAATGTGAGCATTGAAGACAGACTAGCAGTGTAGCTGGAGCTTAAGATCAACACAACAAAGAGCCACACGATCACCACCACCCGAGTAAAGTTGCTATAAACTTTCTCCCCTGCAAAGATAGACCACCAGGTAACTCAAGGCTGGTTCTGTGTTGGCAAAAAAAGGAAACCATACCGTTCAAAAGCATTCATTAGAAAATTCATGTTGGTTTGCTGTTAAGGTGCGTGGTTATCTTACAAAATCCATCTCTGTGGCTCCTGATGGTTAGAATGTCATTATGGTTAATTATGTGATAAAAATCCATGTCTGTGGCTTCTGCTCAATTTGCACCATTCAATACTTATCATAATGTTGGACGCTTGCTACTTACTATGAGCGAAGAAAAGGGTGGAGAATGTGAACCACAGCGTGGTGCAAATCTGTTTCTTCCATGGGCCACTGAACTCAGGATTGAATCGATGCTCCAAGAACAGAACTATAAGCATTGAATCGATGCTCCTGAGTTTCGGGAACGATCATGGACAACCCTGGCTCGACATAGGGTTTAGTAAATTCCACGTAATTCAATCTCTCGACTAATATGGTCAGGTCACCTACGACAGCATCATAAGTCTGTTTTGATCCACATGAAAAGCGTGGTCTTTATTAGGAAAAGTCCCGTAGGATTGCTCTTAAAGGGCAAGTCAGAAATCACTTCCTCATGAAAGCAACAAAAGATCTTTGGATATAAGTGAAACTCCCAGTCAATGGCCTTACAATAGCCTTGGGGAATTTGACCCGTAGGCAACTTGACTAGTAGGCCGACTCTCTTGTATGAAAGATGGGGAGCAAATTACATTTAATTCTTACTTAACTTCCTCTGGAAAGCAATTAAATGTTGGGATTCCTATCAAATTTGATATCATATATATATTCCAAATATCACATCCAAAGCTCACCCATATATGTGAACACTGACAAAAGAACTTATAAATTGGACAGAAAAATAGAAAAAGGGAAGCTTATTTGTTTAGTGTCATGCATTCACGGCAGAATATCAACAAGGAGATATAATAAACTTTATGATTGGTATATGAAGCTGAAGTTGTTACCTTGTTGGCGACACCACGAACCAGTGACTCATAGGAACCATTATAGGGCCTAAATTCATATGGCAGAGCATAACTCAGATTTGCTAACACCATCTTGAAAACTTGAATGCACCAACCATCATAAGCTTCCAGGTTGTTTTCCAGGTTATCGCTGTAGTCTACCTTGACAAACTTCTGGAATGAAGCATTACCGGGAACTCCAATTATCAATGGATTCTTTTCAGTAGGCATTGCCCAGCCTTTTGGGGTAATTCTCTTTAGGTTCCCCGGCCAAATTACTGGGCCAGACAATCCTTGTGCGGTTTTCTCTCTAGATTTCTCCTCCACGAGACCTTCTGAGAACCCATCCTCTGGCGTCCAAAAGTCTATTTCTTCGTACCTCTTGTTTTGCTGGTCTCCTTGTTTGTATCTCTTCCCAGGCACATTTACTATTCGCAACGTAGGACTTTGCAATAGCTTTCCCTCTTTGAAACTTATCTTGCCGCTTAGACCAGAGAAATCGCTTTCTAGTATAATCTTTAACATCGTATTTGGGCTACTGGTGTTACCATTTTTTCTCTTCATGGCCTGTGAAATGGCCATAATGCTATCGTATGCTCGTAAAGCGTAAATTCCCGGCGTGGGATTAGCTTCCTCTGGATACTCTGCTCGGAAATTGTTTGAGAACTGGGCATAGAAGTCCTTATAGGATTTACTACTACTAGAATAGTTGCTCTTGATCCCTAAAGCACCTTGCATAGTGGACAAAACAGAGTCATTAACCGAGTCCAGGAGATCACTTGTGACACCGTCCGCCACAATCCAAACCGAGTCTCTACCCTTAACTCCTATTTTCTCAGCTTCTCTGAACAAATGAGTCACCATCGATGACGATGACTGAAGAACAATAAAACACCGAGATTGAGTTGTTTGCCGTAGCTTCAACAGCTCGTCGAGAATATACTCTTTTGGATCAGACACAGAAGAAACTGGTGGAAGAACTAAGCAGTAGTCAATCTCCGAGTCAACGTCCCGGAGAGCCTCAGATAAAAGAGCTAACCTCCCCAAGTCACTGCCATATGCATCATCTTCATAAATAGCTACAACCCTTTTCCAATTGTACGCCCTGACAAGATCTGCAAAGCATTTCGTTTGTGCAGAATTGTTATTCGCCATTCGTATCAAGAAAGGCCAATAGCGTTCCGTCAGTGGTGGGGTTATGGCTGGAGCTGAAAATGAAACAACTGGAACTTTGGCCTGGGTGATGTTCGTTTTCATATTTTTTTTAAGATTCTCATGAAATTGTGAATATTTAGGTGGTGTTAAAGTTGTATAAGAATGCGTGCAGAAGTTGTTGAAAGGGATTGATGTGTGTAAAAAAGGTAATAAAGTGTTGTATTAGAATACGTGTGTATTATGATGTTTGGATTGTAAAAATAAAAATAGGATTCAAATCCTACAAAAAAGATAAAAAACGAACATGACCCAGGTTTCCAACCGCAGCCACCAGAGCTGCTTCCTCCCATTTGTTCATGCCAACCATCACCTCCACTTTCTTTTCTTTAACGAGCTCTTCGGCTGCACCAAAAATAAGAGATTAATTCTATCAATATTAAACCAAGGACGAGCTCCTGGATTCATAACTTACAATTTCTATGTGAAGAAATAACAAACCGATAGGTCACAATACAATCTTCTTCATTGAATTTTACTCGTTCATACAGGGGAATATATAACCTACTATGCAGCGCTAACAACCTTGGGAATATCATCCTGGTTGTGTAGATATATGGACGCGTATACGTGCAGACTTTTCATAACAGAAAATATATGGACACGTACAGAATCTTTTCACAACAGAAAACTATTCTAGAATGTGTGACTCAGCAGAGGACGTGTTATGACGCGTTGCTAATGACGCTGAGGAAGATGCCATTGATGCAAGAGGCTGAGCTTCAACATCCCCTTGCGAGCCAAGTGGGAAGGAAAGGACCGAGAGGCTCGTACGAAGAGATGTGAACCTGGAGACAGATAAGGGCTTTGTAAGGATATCGGCCAGTTGATCTTTGTTGGAAACAAAGGAAATGACTAGAGAACGAGAGGCCACGCGATCGCGGACAAAGTGAAAATCCACATCCACATGCTTAGTGCGAGAATGAAGGACAGGATTCGCAAAGAGATATGTGGCACCTAGATTATCACACCAGAGAACAAGGGATGCAATGAGAGGAACACCTAAAGCTCGAAGGAGAGATTGGATCCATAACCAATGAAGACGCATAGTTTGGACCGAAGGTCAAGCATATGACGGTTGTAGGGGTGAAGATGGGGATAACAGGCAGAGCCAAAGACACGTAAAAAGGTGTAGTCAGGATGCTTGTGAAAGAGACGAAAAAAAGGAGTCTGATTTTGAAGGGCAGGACTAGGAAGCCTATTAATTAAATAGACAACGGTGAGAAAAGCATCTGCCCAAAAAAGTTGAGGCATGGCAGCGTGAGCTAAAAGAGCAAGGCCAGATTCGACAATGTGGCGATGCTTTCTTTCAATAGTGTCATTTTGTTGATGCGTGTGAGGACAACTGCGACGATGAGTAATACCTTGAGAAACTAAAAAAGAATTCAAAGAACGAAATTCCCCACCCCAGTCAGATTGAATAGTCAAGATTTTTTGATTAAAGGAACATTCTACGTGTTTCTTAAATGAAATAAATTGCTGCAGAACATCAGACTTACACTGAAGAGGAAACAGCCATGTATAGCGGCTAAAAGCATCAACAATAAAAAAATAAAAACAAAAACTAATGCGAGAAAGCACAGGAGTAGGACCCCACACATCCATAAACAAGAGCTGAAGAGGTCTTGTGCTAACGGAAAACGAACGCGAAAAAGGTAGGGAGTGGGACTTGGCTTGACAGCATGTTGAGCAAAGAGAAAAACCAGAGGACGATGTGTAACAAGGCAATTGAAACTGACGCAAAAGAGAGTGGACAATCTTTAAGGAGGGGTGCCCCAAACGCTGATGCCAGTGCAAAGGAGAAGCATGTTCACCAACCGAGGTAGAAGGAAGAGTACTAACGCAAGCTTGATGAGAGGGAGGCCGAGCGGACGTGGTG
Source organism: Morella rubra (assembly GCA_003952965.2). Lineage (NCBI taxonomy): Eukaryota > Viridiplantae > Streptophyta > Magnoliopsida > Fagales > Myricaceae > Morella > Morella rubra. Next base: position 7,827,259 of record CM025850.1, on the reverse strand, counting down.
GAGGATGGAAGAGTATAGAGCCCATTGCTAGTAGGGCCTTGGAGAAGAACCTTCCCGGTGAGAAGTTCCTTCACACAAAAAAATTTAGAGTGAAATTCAAAGCAAACAGAATTATTCTCACAAAACTGACGAACAGAGAGTAAATTTTTTGTAAGTGCAAGAACATGTAAAAGATTACGAAGAAGTAAAGGGCCATGAGGAGTAGAAAGTGTAAAAGCACCAGTGTGTTGGATTGGTAAGGATGAACCATCGCCAACCCGAACCTGATCACCACCCATATACTCAGAGTGTTGCAAGGTGAGGTTGGAAAGATCATGCGTCATATGATTTGTCGCAGCCGAATCTGGGTACCAAGAAGCATCACCACCTTCAATGGGAAAGGCAGAGTAATGAGCCTGATAAGACGGAGTGAAGGAGGGAGGCGGTAAGGCTTGGTATGACTGGTCAAATCGGTGATAACAATGCATAGTAGTGTGTCCAGATTTAAAACACACCTGGCACTGAGGATGGTCTTCAGCAAAGAACTGAGAAGGACCACCTCGGCCCCGGCCACCACGAGAATGGCCACCACGCGAAGACCCTCGGTGTCTACCAGAACGACCACCACGAAAATGGGTGCCAGAGGTCTTAACCGAGACATTAGCAGAAATATCAGGTGAAGAGAGAGAACTGGTGTGTTGGTGATGAAGTCGTGCCTCATGAGTAAGCAGATGACTAAAGAGCTCTTCGGAGGAGGGAGGATCAAACTGTGTTGTAACAGAGGTGACCAAGGAATCATATTCGGTGCCAAGCCTAGCAAGAAGATAGGAATTAAATTCAGTAGCTGAAAGAGGTCGACCAGCAGCTCCCATCATATCAGCAAGAAGCTTAGTTTTGCGAAAAAAAATTGGTGACAAAGTCCGAGCCTTTTTTTTAACGTAGCCAACTAAAATAGCAATTGACCCAAGCGAGCCTGAGTTTTGGAGGCAAAAAGGCTATCAAGGGCAAGCCAAACAGACTGAGAGGTTGTTAAACCAATGACTTGGGCTATGAGATTTTCGGATAGAGAAGAAATGGGGGCACTAAGGATCAGTTGATCTTGCTGTTCCCAATGACTATACGCCGGATTTTTGGTGGGTGAATCCGTAAGAAACATTGGGGGTGCTGGAAAACTACCATCCACGTATCCAAATAAATGCTGCCCATGAAGGTAAGGGACTATTTGGGCCTTCCATAGGAGAAAATTCTCATGGGTAAGTTTCACTGTAACGAGGTGCAGAAGAGAGGTTACAGTGTTGATAGTTGATGAAGTAACCGTGGGAGAAGGAGTGTGGGATGGTGGTGTGGAAGAGTTGTTTACAACTTCTTTTTCAGCCATTTGGATGATTAGTCAAGTGGCTCTGATACCATGAAGAAATAACAAACCGATAGGCCACAATACAATCTTCTTCATTGAATTTTACTCGTTCATACAGGGGAATATATAACCTACTGTGCTGCGCTAACAACCTTGGGAATATCATCCTGGTTGTGCAGATATATGGACGCATATACGTACAGACTTTTCATAACATAAAATATATGGACACGTACAGAATCTTTTCATAACAGAAAACTATTCTAGAACGTGTGACTCAGCAGAGGACGTGTTATGACACGTTGCTAATGACGCTGAGGAAGATGCCACTGATGCAGGAGGCTAAGCTTCAACACTATGCAACTTATAACAAAAATTCAAAACAAATAAAAAGAACAATCCATAACCACAAATTCGGAAATATATCCCAATCATCACCATGATCACCACAAAATTAACTTACCAGCAGAAGCTAGTAGAAGGGGGTTAAGTTTGCTGGGGTCCATAAAAAGGAGAGATAGCTTGTGAGTCTTGGAATGGTGGTTGAAGTTTTCAGCAGCGATTTCCATGGCCGTTTTCTCTTCTTTGCCGACTCGGGAACTGGCATCAATCATGGCATCGATATTTGTAACCTTCCCTGTTTTTGCAACTTCGCCTCCATTAGAGAGTAAGAGAAGAAAGCAAACCAGTATGGGAAAGACGCGGCAAAAATTAATTAGAACTAAGTTAGTACTGCTAAAGAGAAAAGCCATTGAATTTAGGGATTGATAAATGTATTTACCAAATTAACCAAAAAAACAAAAGCAAAAGGAAATTAAATGCTCTCTTAATATGGACATGGTTTTTCTTCTATAGGAGATTTTGTACTTTGGTTTTTTCTAAGCATTTAATCTGTACTTAATATTTGTGATCGATGCTCAAGAGAGAATGCGCAACAGCTGGGAATGTTGGCGTGGAGTTTTTTGCATTTTACTTCACCAGCCCAGTAATCAATGGGCCATTGATTATTGGGTTTTGCTTCTTTGAATAAAGTTACGCAACACTTCCGTTTAGGGGTGTTCATTTTGAGCACTGCATTTTTTGTTTTTAAAAACGATCTGTTCTCTCTTTATTTTCTTTTTGGGGTAAAATCATAGTTAGCCCCCAATCTTTGGGCAAAAATCAAGTTGCTACCCTTATTTTTCAATCCAACAATTTGAGACACTTATCTTTGAAAATCTGTCAATATTCGCCCCCCGTCTAAATTCTCCGTCAAATGAGACGGTTTTTCGTCCACGTGCGTGCCACGTGCCTCTATTACACTTGAAATGACCAGAATGCCCTTGTTAAGTAATTGGTGGATGACCTCGACGCCCCTGCTCTGTTCGTGCCCATACGAAGACCAAATTGATTTATAAAAGGTGGTCTGTCGTGCCCTAGACGACTAAGGAAAGAACACAGTTGCTGTCGTGCACTCTATAGAAGCCCAAAAGGGATTGAAGTGAAGAAAGGCAAAACCTGTTCTTTCATGCCCTCTGTAGAATCCCAACACCCCTGCTCTGTTCATGCCCAGACGAAGGTGAAATTGATGAAAAAAGCTGCTCTGTCGTGCCCTAGACGAAGAAGGAAAGAAAACATGCCACTGTAGATGCCCGAAAGATAGTGAAGCAAGGCAAAACCTGTTCTTTCGTGCCAACTGTATAACACCATTTAGTTCAGCAAGATCAAAACCATTTGGAAGTGAAAATCCCAAACGAATCTGAATGAGAAGAATACTCAACGGTAAGCCCATATAGCTTTCGACCCACCAACTTTTTCAAGTTTCATTTAGCAAGAATTTTAGATGTTTGATGTTGTGGAATGTGATGTTGGATTGGTATTTACAGGCATTTTAGGTGGTCCAAAAGTGATTGGGACAATTCTGTATAGTATATTGCAACCTGTTATATTGTGGCCGACAACATGTGGTCCCTGGTTCATTGTCTGAAATTTTATCGTTTTGTTAGCACATGTAGCTGACAAGTCTTGTTCTGTAAAGCACATGGGTCCAAAGCTGATAGGTCTTCTGTAAAGCACAAGAATTTGTTACTCACGCAGTCTGCACTTTCTCACAAACTGTTGCACTTATGGCTCACTAAAATAATTCATGTTAAAGCTTTGTGGGGACAAGCTTCATTTTGTACAGTTCTCAGGTTTTTATTAATATAATCTCATGAGTTACGTGTTGAAGTTGCTTTCAGACCTAAAAATTGAAAACCTTGTGCTTTGATCAGGAAACTCCAGCCCCTTGTTTTTATTTACGATAGAGAGAGAAAGAGAAAAAAGGAAATAAAAGAATTAGAAAGAAACAATAGAACAGAGGAAATTTTCAGGGGAGGAGGCGAGGGAAGTAAAAGAGAATTGGTTAATTTATTATCGTGGTGGCTGCACCCAGGGTAAAGAAGCAGAGAGAATAATGTGGACCACATGAAGAGAAAACTTGTGATTTCTACGTGTTTGCCTCTTGAATTTAAAGTAAGAGTTGGTGTCTTTCTAGATGGTTCATATTCTAGGGCATTATTTGTAATTGAACTGGTGGAGTCAATACTTTCAAGATATGATCATGGGCGCTGTCACATTGTCATAGTACTTATCTCTTGCTTTAATGTTGCATTGTCTGTATTTTCATTTAGTGTGCCAGCTTTTGTCTTGTTATATTGTTGGATAAAGTTTGTCAATATTATGCTTAATTTATGCTCCATCGAGATTGAAGCTGGTATAATAATCAAGGGCCTAGATATGCCCTATAGCTAGCAATTGGACTTCATACATGTTTCCTTTATGAGCATATGTTTTTAGGACTCCCTATACGAACTATAGAGTCACTTACACTGCACATGGCCTTGCATGCCCTTGGTCACACCTATTCTATTGGTTTTAATTAATCTCCCAACCTTTTAATTAAGACCCTTTCGAGGCTTCAAATATTAGACTAAAAAGAAATTCAAAAATATTGTAGGATGTGGATATGAGTGAACTTCAACAATCGGTGCTTATCTTGAACCCCATATACATGTTTCAGGTAAATTAAACAGATATTATAGTGTAGTTCTGATTGTGGTAGGTCCCAATGGCATCAGATTCTTTTGTGTTTAAGGTCTACTATGGGGGCAGATTTGACAGGTCAAATGGTGAGTGCAAATATGTTGATGGGAAGATGGCTATGCACCCAAATCCCTACAACTGCGACTGCCTATCATACATAGAGGTAGAAGCAATTGTCAAAGAATATAGGTATAAACATGGTGACCTATTGTTCTACCTAGAGCCAGAGAAGACCCTCTCTAATGGGCTGCGAATTATCTTAGGGGACCCTGATGTACTTCAGATGGTGGCTGCACACAGGGGTAAAGAAATCATTGTGCTATACGTTGTCGGTTTCGAGGTTGTACTTGTATTTGACATGGTGGACGACATTGACGAAGAACGTGAGAGACGCCGTCTTGGGATTCGAACAACATGGTGGGATGAGGCACTTAGTAGTGATGATGACCTTTATGATGTGAATGTCATTGATAATGATAATGCCGAGGCTATTGGCTGTAAAGAAGATATAAATATGAGTCCTCCATCTTTAGACATTGGTGGTCCCTCTTTTGAGTTGGGTGGACATTCATTTGAGGTTGGTGGACCTTCTGGAAGATCAGATAAGGACACAGAAGCTGCAGATGTGGAGGCCAAACATCTCACAGCCGACGAGCTTCTTGTCACACCTCCTCCATTACCTGATGGTAAAGATGACGGTAAGCAGTAAATTCAGTTTTTGTATGAAGTGATGATTACGTTGGCTTTTGCAGCATGATATTGTTATTTGTTAACTTCACTTTATAACTGTGAAGTTGCAGGATATATGTCAGATATGATACCATCTGATATACTTGTCTCCCCTCCACACAATGATTATGAGGCTGGTGAGCCCTCCCGCTTTGCACCTGAGTTCGTTGAACGTGACTTGGGCTCAGTAACCCTTGTGAAAGGGATGAAGTTCCCATCTGCTGCCCTATTTAAAGAGGCCGTGAAGGAGGCAAATATTGCTATAGGGAAGGACATCCGCTTTCATAAAAATACTGGCGATAAGGTAGTGATCATTTGTAGGGTAGAGAGGTGCAAGTATAGAGTTTATGGTAGGAAGATACCGACCGAAATAACCTTTGAGATCAGAGATATTCAGCCTCAGCATAGATGTCCTAGAAGATATAGGCTTTCTCAAATCAGCTTTAGACAGATCGCCAAAAAGATGATAGACCAGATAAAGAGCCAACCTAACATCTCTGTATCTGCTATCTACGACGAGGTTAAGCGGAAGTGGCAGTGCGAGACAATATGGTAGAAATGTTATCGGGCAAAGAAGAGGGCTTTAGAGCAGATCTATGGAACCCATAAGGAGCAATATGGGAGGGTTTGGGACTACTGCGCGACAGTAAGAGATACTAATCGGGGGTCCTGTTTGATAGTAATGACAGATAGAATTACACCAGAGCTACCACCGTTCTTCCAATGGTTATATGTATCTTTTAATGCAATGAAGACAGGCTTTAAAGAGGGTTGTAGGCCCCTTATTTGTTTGGACGGTTGTTTCTTGAAGGGCGAATTCAAGGGGCAACTTTTGAGTGCAGTTGCGCGGGATGCAAACAACATGTGCCCCGTTGCATTTGCAATTGTTGAGGCTGAATTGAAGGATAGTTGGATTTAGTTTTTAGAGACATTACTTGGTGATCTTGGGGCTGCTCCTCATGGTGGTTGGACCTTCATGTCAGATCGACAAAAGGTCATTCTATATATTTTTTTACTTTCACTAGATACAATAATTCCTGGTAAATACGTCAATTATAGTTTTTGATTATTTGTGTAGGGTCTTGTTCCAGCATTTGACGTAGTAATGCCCCAGGCAGATCATCAATTTTGTGTGCAGCACCTTTATGCGAATTTCAGGGATGCTGGTCACCGTGGAGTAGCATTCAAGGATAAACTATGGGGAGTAGCCACAGCGTATACGAAGTCCGAGTTCAATAAGAAAATGGATGAACTGAAGGCGTTGAGTCCTGATGCGCACGAGTACCTTAGGAAAATTGACCCAACTGTGTGATCTCGATCATGGTTTCACACGCATAACAAAAGTGATCTTGTGGTTAACAACCTGTGCGAGTGCTTCAACTCTTATGTTTTGCAAGCACGAGACAAGCCAATTATATCCATGGTTAAGATGATACGGAAGAAGCTTATGAGGAGGTATCAGCTTAAGAGGGAAGGGATAAGGACTTGTACTGGTAGATTGTGCCCACGGGCAGTAGAGAAACTAGAGTCCATTGGTGAGGAGGCAAGCCATTGCCTTCCTACGTATGCTGGGGATGGTTATTTTGAGGTGGAGTGTCATCTGAAGCAGTATGTGGTAAATGTTCAGAGAAAGACATGCTCTTGTCGGAGGTGGGATCTTACTAGGATCTCGTGTCCACACGGGTTCGCTGCTATCGTCTACAATGGCAGAAATCCAAAAGACTTCGTTGACTGGTTTTATACCATTGAGGCCTATCGGAAGGCATATGCCCCTATCATTTATCCGGTTCCATCTGAGGAACAATGGCTCCGTACTGTGTATGGAACCTCCGCAATCAAGGGCTCAACCCGGTAGACCTAAAAAGCTCCAGAAACGGGGACCGGATGAGTGTACACCCACCGGTAGGATTCCAAGACGACAAAGTGGGATCTTATGCTCTGAGTGTAAAGAGATGGGCCACAACAAAAGGACCTGTCCATGCCTAAATAGAAGAAAAGCATCACGAAGGGTTCCAAGTACCACGGCTGCATTGGATGCACCATTTACTAGTGTACCTCCACCATCACATTCTAGCCCAAGTACACGCAGTACTAGACAAGTTAGTGTGATTTCATTTTTAGATTCCATATTTATGATCTCTGCTCGATGTTGCTCAGTCATGGCAACAATCACTTCAGTTTGATGTCGAAGCTCTCTCTCATTTGATTCCCAAGCAGACTGTTCGCTAAGCGACTACACATGCATTACTCGAAATTGCCGAATAACCCTTTGTCCAAAAGAACACATCTTAGGATCTCTCCATGCAAAATAATTGCAATGACCTCCATCTTGTTATTAAAATAAATTTCATCTCATTAATAAACACTACCACAGAATATACCAAATTTAATTAACATTCGAAACCAATTAGTTAATGCAATAAATAAAACACTTTCCAGAATTGATAAACATGCAAAATGAATTAATGTACATTACTAGAACATTAATAAATATTACTAGAACATACCAAATTTAATAAACATTACCAACCAATTGAAAAAGAAAACACTAACCTTGAATTTCACGCAACCCCAAAATCGTCTCCCAAAATTTTCATCTGTAAAGGCAATAGTTGATTTTGCTCTCAGATTGCAATAACATTTTGGGCCCTCTGTAGAAGCTTCACTTTCACCACTTCCTAAGCTACCAGTTATGTGTGATTCAGACATTTCAGTGGCTAAAAAAACCATGCAGTACCTTACTTAATTCAGTGTAATAAAAGAATTATTTGCATTATATAAAGGCACAAGAGAATCAATAGCTCGGGAAACAATATAGTAGTTATTTCAATTCTATTAATATAGTAGTTATTTCAATTCTATTAATATAGTAGTTATTTCCTAAAAAAGAAAAAAAAATAAAAGAATATGTAGTTGTTACCTTTCCTCGTTAAAATAAGCAAAACTGCTTATTCTGAACGTCAATTTCTTGGATGGGTTTGTTGTGGGCATGAACTGTGAGGTTCGAACCCTACCGTTTGATTAATAAGGGAATGGTTTATTTCTCTTTGGGACAAAGCAAGTTACTCTATTGCCAAGATTATGGAAAAGTGGAAATTTATATATATAATATAAATAAAGATGTTGTACGTTGATTGAAAATAGTAATTTCTTCAATGAAATTAGGATGGTGGCTATGATTAGTTGGTACTACTAAAGCAGGTTGCAAGTGGTTTTGGATTGCACTAGAAAAATCATTGGTACAATAGCACAAGGTCCACTCTAAGACGACCGTTGACCTCGCGATTTCCCTCCAAATCCTACCTAATCAAAACCCAAACTTGAAATGGGATCAGCGTAAAGGTCTCTTACTGGTTTTTTTTTAGTTATCTTGAAGGTCTCAAAAGGAGGAACGAACAAATCAAAACCCCATCTAACCCAATATCAACACCCCCAAAAATCCAAGAGAAAATGGAAAGACCAAAACCAAGAGAAAAGGGAAACAAGAAAACAAACGAGAAGAGAAGTTGAGTGCTACCTTGATCTCTGACGAAAATGGGTGGTAGGAGGCTATCGGCAGTAGCTGATTTCGAAGGAGAGAGAGTCGAAGGTTGAGTGGAGAGAGAGAGAGGGCCGAATTCGTGCGAGAGAGGAGGAAAGACTTGGAAGATTTATCTCACATTCACTGAGGGCATTTTGGTCATTTCAAGTGTAATAGAGGCACGTGTGATGCACGTGGACGAAAAACTGTCTCATTTGACGGAAAATTTAGACGGGGGGCGAAGTTGACAGATTTTCAAAGATAATAGTCTCAAATTGTTGGATTGAAAAATAAGGGTAGCAACTTGATTTATACCCAAAGATAGGGGGCTAACTCTGATTTTACCCCTTTCTTTTTTTTCTTTTTTTTTACGCGACAACGGAACTTCATTCTTTCTTTTTTTTTCTCTAAACAACGATACTTCATAAAAAGAACCATCCACCGAAAGGGGGATAAAACACCACCCTCACGGGGGATCAAAAACAAACGATTCAAAGAAGCAAAAACAAATGGAACTTCATTCAAAGAAGCAAAACCACGCTCAAGGGGATCAAAACACAAAGGTTATGTATATTCTCTTGGGATTGATGAAAAGTTTGTTAAAAATTGTTGAAGTTTGTAAAAAGTTATTGGAGTTTATAAAAAAGTATTAAAATTGATGAAAAAATAATTGTGAAATTTTTTTGAAATTTTTTGAGAATTAGCCAAACATAGCCAAACTCTGCCGCAACAGAGAAGCGGGAAAACTGTTGAGGGAAATACAACCAAAAACTATCCTATTAACAGCCTACTTAGCCAAGCTATCAGCAAAAATATTAGCATAATGTGAAACTTTCAAAAAGCTCCACGCTGGGTAAAAAGACGTTATCTCACGTTGAGAGAACGTCCCCCTTTAGCAGCCTAACTCTACTGCTCGAGCAATCTGGAATTCAAAAATTTTGGATTGCTCGTGCCTCTCCTTGCTCTTTAACCCCACTCCACGGCCCCTTTCGGCTCCCCACATCGTGCCCACTCTCTCTCTCTCTCGCAATAGGAAGTTGTTGTTGGCCCGTCTCCAAGCCTCTCCTCCCTCCTCTGTCACCGAGCCCACTGTCGTTGGGAGTTTGTGATTTTATTCCATGATTCCATTCCAAATTTCCATCTATTTCATTCCATATATTTTGAATATTCCGTGTATTATGTTATTGATTTAATGATGTATATTTTGATTATGTTAAAAATCAGCTCGTACTTCTCTAGAAAATTCTAGCAGTATTCAAAAAAAGTCTTGAAATAAAGATAGGTTCCAGAGGATACTCGAATAGATGAGAAGCTGCAATCTGCCGACCTAACGTGCCTATAAAGAGGAGAAGACAAGCTGAGAAAGTGCAATTGAGGTGAAAAGAAATATAAGAGTGAAAAGTGGTGTGAGCCGTGTAGTAGCAGACAAAAGAAAGAGTGTAAAAAGTGAGAAAAGTGAAAAAGTGAGTGTGAGTGATGTGAGGCAAAAAGTATAGAAAGAAAAGTGAAGTGAAAATAAAGTGTGAAAAGTCGTGAGAGAAGAAAAGAGTGAAAAAGTGTGTTATGTTGTGTGAGTGATGTGAAGTGTGAAAGGGTGTAAGAGTGTGGGTCCCTCTTTATATCTTGTAAACGTTATTCTATAGCTATAAAAGAGTATTTTTTGTAGTTTTCTTCTCTCCATTTTTCCCAACAATTTGGTATCAAAGCTGGGACTCTTTGTGATCGCGTTGGAGTGATGTTCGCGGCTATTTTTAAGGCGTCGCTTTGGAAGATTATATTGCTTGTGCACAATCTAGGATTGTGAAGCTCGTTAGTCCGGGACTAAGCTTGCTTGGGAGTACGTTGGAAGACACTAGGTCACGATGGCGGATCTTTAATACATCGGGGCAGTCGAGAAGTTAAACAATCAGAATTATTTTACGTGGCAGACGTGCATGGAATCATATTTGCAAGGCCAAAATCTTTGGGTGATAGTTGGAGGTAATGATTCCACGCCACCCCCTGCAGAAAATGTCGAGGCACTCAGGAAGTGGCAAATTAAGGCTAAAAAAAGCCATGTTCGCGATTAAGACAACCATAGAGAAAGAAATGTTAGAGCACATTAAGCACGCCATCACACCTAAAGATGCATGGGACACGTTGGCAACTCGCTTCTCAAGAAAGAATGATATGCGGTTACAGTTACTCGAAAGTGAATTAATGACAACTACGCAGCGGGAACTCCCAATTAATTAATACTTCACCAAGACAAAGTCTCTTTGCTGGGAAATATCTGAATTAGATTCTTCTGTAAAAATTAGTAAGCAACGTATAAGAAAAATTATTATCCACCGATTGAGGCCTGAATATCGTGGATTTATTACTGTTATCCAAGGTTGGCCAACCCAACCTTCCTTAGAGGAACTAAAGAATTTCTTGGCCAATTAAGAAACCTTAGCAAAGCAACTAGCTGAGGTTTCAATAAAGAATGAGGAGGAGGATTTGTAATTAACAGAAAAAGTCAATACAAAGGTCGAAGAGGCTCCAACATGAAGAAAGAAGAAAAGGAGAAAAGTCAGCATCGGAGAAACTCTCAATCGCAAGAGGCTTGCAGTCAAGATAGAGAAAGGCGTTTTTCCAAAAAAATTTGACGGCGAAACAATGCATGTTTTAATTGCAGCAAAAAGGGACATTTTGCAAGAGACTGTCGATTAAAGAAACGATCGGCAGAAGGTAACCTGGTGACATCAAATGATCAACAAAACTCTTATGACAGGGAAGGAGAGTGGGACTTCCATGCGTCATTCTGCTCAACGAATATGGAAGAAATGGCTCTCATAGTAAGTAAGGATGGAGCAGTTAATTATGAGAATGATTGGATTGTTGACTCGAGATGTTCCAATCATATGACTAGTGATAAAGAGAAGCTGTTCGGCACAATAAAATACAGGAGAGGTAGAGTTGTAGTGACAACCAACAACTCTAGACTACCAATCACTCATATTGGTGGTACGGTGATTGTGCCACGCTATAAATTCACATGAGGTGTAGTTGCAGAAGGTCTACCATGTGCCTGAGATGAAAAAGAATTTATTGTCAGTATCACAGTTGACAGCCTTAGGTAACTGCGTTGTCTTTGGCCCTAAAGATGTCAAAGTCTACAAAAACTTGAAGCCTAGTAGTTCGCCTATCCTTCAAGGGCGAAAGTTAGAAGCTATCTATGTAATGTTAGCAGAGTCTGCATAAGTAGATAAAACTCAAAAGAATGATACGATAGACTTGTGGCATGCGCAGTTAGGACATGTCAGCTATCATAAGTTGAAAGTCATGATGAATAAGTATCTCCTTAAAGGACTTCCTCAACTTGAAGTTCAGGGAGATATAGTCTGTACTGGATGCCAATATGACAAAACACATTAACTACCATATGAGGAGTTTAAATACAGAGCGCGAATACCATTGGAGCTGGCGCACTCGGACATGTTTGGTCGTCTAAAAGATGCATCGATCAAAGGCTGCAAGTACATGGTAACTTTTATTAATGACTTTCCAAGGTACATGTGGATCTACTTTATGAAAGAAAAATCAGATACTCTTTCCAAGTTTAAAGAATCGGTTGAAGGCAAGACTAGAAGAAAGATCCAGTGCTTATGCACAGATAACAGGGGAGAATATATGTCTAATAAGTTCAGTGATTATCTGAAGCAAAGTAAAATACGTAGGCAGCTAACATGTCCAAACACGCCACAACAAAATGGAGTAGTAGAAAGAAAGAATCGACATCTTGCAGAGATTGTTGAAGCATGTTACATGACAAGAATGTGCCAAGTGATTCTGGGTAGAATGCATGAGAACTGCAGCTCAAGTAATAAATCGGCTACCCCAAGCAAGGTTAGGATTCATCTCACCATTCCAAAAGTTATGAAATATCAATCCCACAGTAAGTCACTTTAAGGTGTTCGGATGTGTTTGCTATGAATTCGTGCCTGATCACCTTCAGAGCAAGTTTGATAAAAAGGTGATACGATGCATCTTCGTGGGCTATGATGACAAAAGAAAAGGATGGAGATGTTGTGACCTGACCACTGGCCGCTGTTATGCTTTGAAGAACGTTGTGTTCAATGAAGCTTCCTCCTAGTGGTCACCTCAAGCAGCCATTCTGCTTGACTCTAAAGAAATTGAAGATAAGATGCAAGACATATTGGGGGAGCCAAAGGATAAAATATAGATAGAACCTCAAGCAGAAGAGGAACCTATACATCTGATTGGAGAAATAGAAAGAGAGCCAGAATTGCTTGGTAGATATGAAAAAGAATAAACTTCATGGCAAACTAGTGAGCAAAGAGCACCAGAAGATGAGATAGAAGAAGACAAACCACAACCACAGCTAAGAAGGTCAAACAGACATCGAAAGCCTAATCCCAAGTACGCCAACACAACCCTTATTGAAGAGATTAGTAAAGAACCTAAAACATACAAAGAAGCGTGTGGAAACGCTAAATGGAGAGAAGCCATGGAAGAACAGTTCACTGCTCTAAAAGTAAACCAGACTTGGGATTTAGTGCCAAAGCCCAAGGATTTTAAACCTATTTCTTGCTGATAGGTTTACAAGGTGAAGACTCGACCAGATGGATCGGTTGAAAGATATAAGGCGCGGTTGGTAGCTCGAGGATTATCTTAACAGTATGGGCTAGACTATGATGAAACTTTCAGTCTGGTGACAAAAATGACAATAGTGCATGTTTTGCTAGCCTTGGCAGCTAGTAAATCATGGAAATTATGGCAAATGGATGTGAAGAATGCTTTCTTTCATGAAGAGCTTGATCGAGAAATATACATAGAGTAGCCACAGGGGTTTGAAGATAAAGCCCAGCCGGAGTATGTCTGCAAGTTGAAGAAAGCTTTGTATGGACTCAAGCAAGCACCACGCGCATGGTATAGAAAAATTAGAGAATTCTTACTTTAGAGTGGTTATAAAGCAGCACCGTCATACTCAAGTCTGTTTGTAAAGGTACGTGACGGAAAACTAGCTATAGTGCTAGTATATGTGGATGATCTTATAATTACAGGAGATGATAAAGAAGAAATCCAACAAATACGAGAAAATCTATCAGTGCGATTCCAAATGAAGAAGCTTGGAGAATTATGGCACTTTCTTGGGCTCGAGCTAGAAAAAGTATTTTTCAATTCATACATTTCAATTTATATATTTCCAGCAACCAATTCATATTTTTCAGTAACCAATTCATATATTTTCAGCAATAAATTCATACATTCCAATTCATATATTTCCAGCAACCAATTCATACATTTCAATTCATATTTTTCAGCAACCAATTCATACATTCCAATTACTATTTTTCAGCAATCAATTCATATATTTTCAGCAACCAATTCATATAATAATATAGTACAACAAGTCAACAACCAATTCATAAGCAACACTCCAACAAAACCAATCTCCAATCTCCAACACAACAGAACCCAATAATCCAATTCATAAGCCCTGACCTCCAATCTCCATATAATTAATTTCATTCATATTTTATAAAATACGAAAATATACATTGAGTCTAAGTCACTAACCTGAACAGCAATGCAAAACCAACACAGTTGAATTATTTCATGAAGTTCGAATGGGGGGGAGCTAAAATTCGCGAAGTTCAAAGGGGGCGCGGAGGGGGGGGCTGAAATTCGAGGAGGGGGCCGGGGGACTGAAATTCGCGAAGGGGGCGCGGAGGGGAGCTGAAATCACGAGAGGGGGGGGAGGGGATTTGCAGTTCGAATTGGGGGGGGAGCTGAAATCGCGAGAGGGGAGGGGGGCAGAAATTCACGAAGGGGGGGAAATCTCAAAATTTACTGAAACGCGCGTTTCAGTATAAACTCTATAGCGGCGGTCAGTGACCACCGCTATAGATTGCCTTAGCTGCAGTTTTCACAAAACCGCCGCTACATGTCGTCTATAGCGGCGGTCAGTGACCGCCGCCATATGTTGTATATAGCAGCAGTCTCTGACTGCCGCTATATCAACCGCTGCTATATTGTGTTTATAGCGGCAGTTTATGACCGCTGCTATAGGCGTATTTTTGGTCGCATTTGAAGTAAACTGCCAGGATATGGGGTATATAGCGACAGTTTTGGTGACCGCCGCTATAGACCTTTTTTTTTGTATTGGCTAAAACAAACTGAAGAAAGGCTTTTCTTATGCTAGAAAAAGTATGCTAGAGATCTTTTACAAAAGTTTGGTATGCTTGAGTGCAAACCAATCTCTACCCCCATGGAGACCAACGCCAAGCTCTATGCCAATAAAGAAAAATAATTGACAGATACTACAATGTATCGTCAACTGGTTAAAAGTCTAATCTATCTAACTTTGACAAGGCCTGACATCTTGTTGGCAATTGGAGTGACAAGTCAATTTATGCAAAATCCAAAGAAACCACACTTGGAAGTAGTCAGGCGTATATTGAGATACATAAAAGGAACAACTGATCTTGGCCTGTTATACAAGAAAAGAGGAGCAATTACAATGACCGGATATATTGACACCGATTATATTGGAGATTGTGATACACGTAGGTCAACTACATGATACGTGTTCAGTATTAGCTCAGGACCAATTTCGTGGTGCAGCAAAAGAAAACCAATAGTATCACTCTCAACCACTGAAGCAGAATATAGGACAACAGTGATGGCGGCTCAAGAAAGTACGTGGTTAATGCAATTAATGAAGGATCTGAATTAGCAAACAAATTACCGAGTGCCGCTCTACTATGATAATCAGTCAGCCATACAGTTAGCAAAAAATCTAGTATTTCATGCAAGGACGAAGCATGTGGAAGTCCACCATCACTTTATCAGAGAAAAGGTGTTGCATGGAGAAATAGCAATGAAGTCAATTAAGACAAAAGACCAAGTTGCAGATATTTTCACAAAAAGTCTAAATTCGTCAAAATTTATGGAATTCAGAGAGTAGCTTGGCATGTGCGTAAGAGATAATGAAGTGCTAAGGGAGAGTGTTAAAAATCAGCACGTACTTCTCTAGAAAATTCTAGCAGTATTCAAGAAAAGTCTTGAAATAAAGAAATGTTCTAGAGAATACTCAAATAGATGAGAAGCTTCAGCCCGCCGACCTAACATGCTTATAAATAGGAGAAGACAAGCTGAGAAAGAGCAATTGAGGTGAAAAGAAATATAAGAGTGAAAAGTGGTGCGAGCCTTGTAGTAGGAGTGAAAAGAACGAGTGTAGAAAGTGAGAAAAGTGAAAAAGTGAGTGTGAGTGACGTGAGGCAAAAAGTGTAAAAGGAAAAGTGAAGTGAAAATAAAGTGTGAAAAGTCATGAGAGAAGAAAAGAGTAAAAAAGTGTGTTGTGTTGTGTGAGTGACGTGGAGTGTGAAAGGGTGTAAGAGTGTGAGTCCCTCTTTATATCTTGTAAACATTATTCTATAGCTATAAAAGAGTCTTTTTTTGTAGTTTTCTTCTTTCTATTTTTCTCAACAGATTATTTGAATGTTTGAGAGATTTGTGATTTTGGTTAGTACGAGCCCACCATTGTTGCTGGTTTGACAGGTTTGTGATTTCGTATTTTATTTGATTTAATGACGTTTGATTATGTTTGAATCCTTGAATGTTTGATTATTTTGAATGTTTGAGTATGATGAATATGTGATTAGTTTGGTTATTGATTAGTAATTAGTTTGATTAGTTTGGTAAATCTGGTTATTGAATAAGTTTAATTATGTTGAATATGCAATTAGTTTGGTAATGTAATCTATGATTATTTGGTTAGTGATCATGTTCAATATGTGAATTGATTATTTGATTAGTAATTATTTGGTTATTTGATTAGTTTGGTTAGTTTGTGAATCTTTGACTATTTAATTAGTTTAGTTATTTGATTATTTTGGTTAATTTGTGATTCTTTGATTATTTGATTAGGATGAAGCAGCTTCTACTAAAGGGCGTTTTCTGAAAATTCTTAATTAATAAGATGTGATGTTTTGAGGAACACGCTTTGGTATGTCCTTTCCCCTTTATATTCCCGGCCCTTACGAATTGTCTAACACGCTTTGATTCGCTTGTCCTTTCTCCAGCTTTCTGTATTCCCTTGAAACTTTTCAAAGTGAGATTCAACTAAAGACCACGTATTATCTTCCTAAAATCTTAGTCTTCAATGTACGCTTTAAGGAAGATCAGATCATCCTCAAACGAGAAGAGAAGTTTGTGATCTCGTATAGGAGAAAACAAATTTAGAAGCTTTCCTGTTCCCAACTATTAGACTCCTAGAGTGTTGGAACCATATATTTTAAAGGGATATCATCTTAAAAAAGGAATTAGTTTTTTTTTTTTAATAAAGGTCTGATCCTATAGGTGGGCCAATTATAAACCTCTTGACCCGTCTATACTATGTATACTTTTATAACCCATTGGAATTAGACTAGGGTTGAACAAAATCGGACCGAATCACAAAACTGGATTGGACCGGATTTGAAAAATCGGTTATATTCGGTTTGGTCCAGTCTAGACCGTTTTCGTCCAGGCCTTTTGGGAAACGGTCTGGACCAGACCGAATTTATTACCCTAAAACTATGTGTCTGGTTAGCACTTTTCTGTGGATTTTTTCATTCCTTCTCTGCCATATGAGATCTAGGGTGTTAGAAATATTATGTAAACCATATTTTGGAGAGAAAAAAAAAAGGGTCTAGACCACTTATAAGTGGTCCAATCGGACCATTTTGGACCAAATTAATTTAGGCACAACCGAAAATCCGGTTCGCCGGATTCCAATCCAAAAATCGGATCGAATTTTTGGTTGTGTAGCCCTAAATCAGGCTTTTAAGACCAATACATATATGGCCTTTTAAGCCTAATCAGTGTTGCTGTAATGAATTTTAGCTCCTGTTTATTTGTATCTTAGTTCATTTGTATTAAGCACTTTTGTAAATTTTTCTAGTGAAATGAAATTTGCTAATGCCTAGAAAAAAAAAAAAAAAAAAAAGTCTTCGGATATTGTATTAATTAATGGACTACAGGCCACATTCTAAAGTTTGGACCACAACAAAATTCCCCAAATTCCACTACTTTGGCTAGAGTTGTTACATCGCTCCATGGTGGTATATTTTTCATGTAGGATTCATTAGTCTCTCGAGGCCTCTGGCTCTGTGTTTCAAAAAGATGTTCCTCCGTCAAATTTAGATCACGTTTTTATAAGTCTTGAAATGGCGTATTTTTGACGTGCAGACTAGAAACTAGAGATGTCAAACTAGCTTCTCTCAAACTGCAACAACCGAGGACTAGTACACATTTTCGTCTTGTTTTTGTGTGACCATTGATCAGTTATAATATTGTTGCTAATAAAAATGTTCCGTTAGAAGCATAAATATAAATAAAATTTAGGGTTAAATACACTTTACCCCCTTATCTTTGGAGTCATTTACACTTTGCACCCCGATATATTATTTTTGAGACATTGGACCCCTTAACTTACACATTTTTTCAATTTGGACCCCGTACCCAAATTTTCTATTAATTTAGATAGATTCTATCAAAACGTGGGGTGTAATATGTAAATACTCTCAAAGATAAGGGGGCAATGTATAAATACACCTAAAGATAAGGGGGCAATGTGTAAAAATTTTGACGAAATTCGTCTAAATTGATGGGCATTTTGGTACAGGGTCTAAATTGAAAAAATGTGTAAGTTAAGGGGTCCAATGTCTCAAAAATAATACATCGGGGCATAAAGTGTAAATGACCCTAAAGATAAAGGGCAAAATGTATTTAACCCTAAAATTTATCTATTCGCATTTTCGTGGCTTTTCGAATAAATGGTGAAATGAATCCGTACTTACTTTCTATTATTACACCAAGTTGCTCTCACTTCGAATATCAGCAACTGAAATGAATTGCTGTCATCAACATGACAATTAGCACCTATATTATAATGCATTTTTTCCTTCTTTTTTCATTTTGTGCATAGTTCGCACATAAATTCTTCATTCTATGGCGCCATTTCAATTTCAGCGGGTGTGGAGGCCTGGTCATCAGTAGTGTACATAATGTCGGAAGTGCTCACGTATTCCCACCTTGAAGAACCCCATTCATCTGCATCCGTTGTGCGAGCATTAAAAGTTGGAGCTCCCCCTGGACTGACTTTGGTTTCTCTATTATAAAAGTATCTTGCAAGTGTAACCACCTTCTTCCAAGCACCTATATAATCACTTGGTGTTGCATTGCCCAATTCGTATGCCTGTTGCTGATCTCTTCGATAATTCCTTAGTAAGCGGATTAATGCCAGTAGAAAACAAATGGCCGAAATGACGCCAGATATAAGGTAGAGACCCCAGAAGCTCTGGAGGCTCAAACTTTGGGCATTACCAGATGTTTCATCTGCGCACTCATTTGAGGGAGTCAACCATTGATCTTCGAGTGGTTTCATCTTTCCGTCTTCTAATAGCCGTAGAATTGCTTTCGAGAAGTCCCTGGCTATTGGAGAGCCCCTCTGGAATGCCTGTTAGAAAAAAGGACAATCACTTATTTGCAGAGACCATTCTCTGAAAATAAGCAAATACTTCATTGATGAATGAACGTCTAGACAACATGCACTAGCTAGCTTTAAGCCCCTTGCATGGAAAGCTAGCTTGCTCAAACTTTACGGCATTGTTTCCTGAGAAACTTCACTTTCAACTTCCTCAAAATGACACCTATTTGCAATGTTCTCACAAATTACTAATTTTATATATACATTAACACCCTAACCCTATTATTTCTTTTATATAAATTATACTGTCAATAAATATCCGACCATTAAGATAGCCGATAGGTGACAATAACCACATGCATGCATCCACAATCTGATCAATAAATAGGCATGTTGCAAAAGACCTAGTACATTAATGTTCAAGATTCTAATAATTACTGTACTTTACAAATGAGGAGTCAACATGGAGTTAATTAAGTATCCCTTGTTTCGTTTCATTCTGAAATGTCACAAAGCCTTTTTTCTGCAAAGAATTTTAAGGAGACATGACATAAGTATCGTTTGGAGAAGTCCAATTCAAGCAAATTAGGCGCCTAAAAAGAGAGCCCTTTTCTGGTAGTGACTTCAGGTTCTAAAGAAAGCATGAAAGTTTAAAAGAATTCATTAATAGCCAACGCTGATCTGTAGTAGTATTGACAAGTAGTACTTATGTAGAAACTGAAAGTGCAAAAGTTGTAATTCGAACTCACAAAGCCAAATCCTCCAAATCTGTAAGGTGGTGCGGAGGCAGTAAATCCCTTGCAATATTTGTTGATGAAAACTTTCTGGTATGGAAGTTCAAGAAAAGGCAGCAGCTATCTTCTTGCTTTCGAATTCCGCTTTATAATGAGATTCGTTCGTAAGTGTAACGATGTTCTTCGAATCAAATCCGAGCACATTCTCAAGGTAATTCCTTACAAATGAATCACCATCGCAACCAACTGGTGAGTTGCTGCTCTTTAGCGACTCGATATCTATGCCTCGCTCTAATCTTTGCAATGTGAGCATTGAAGATAGACTAGCAGTGTAGCTTGAGCTTAAGATCAACACAACAAAGAGCCACACGATCACCACCACCCGAGTAAAGTTGCTATAAACTTTCTCCCCTGCAAAAAGATCATAGACCATGGGGTGACTCAAGGCTGGTTCTGGGTCATCAAAAAAAGGGCAACCATCCCGTTCACAAGCATTCATTAGAAAATTCATGTTGGTTTGCTGTTATTAGGTGCATGGTTTTCTTATAAAATCCATCTCTGTGGCTTCTGCTTAATTAACACCATACAATACTTATCATAATGTTGGACATATGCTACTTACTGTGAGCGAAGAAGAGGGTGGAAAATGTGAACCAAAGCGTGGTGCCAATTTGTTTCTTCCATGGGCCACTGAACTCAGGATTGAATCGATGCTCCAAGAACCAAACTATAAGCATTGTGTAAATTATCATGGCACCGGTCATCAACCATGTTTTCCAGGTGAAAGGCTTCAAAAACATCCAGCGGACCCCTCAGTTGCGGGAACGATCATGGACAACCCTGACTCGGCATACGGCTGAGTAAATTCCACGTATTCCAATCTCTCGGCTAAAATGGTTAGGTCCCCTACGACAGCATCATACGTCTGTTTCGATCCACATGAAAAGCGTGGTCATTATCAGGAACAAGAGGTTTTAATTGGAAATTGAATAAAATAACAATCAAATGAGAAATTTGTTGCGGGCTTTATGTACAGCTGACTTTAGTTTACTCAAAGATTCACTGTTCCAAGCGGCCTCTCGTCTCTTTGAAGAGAATCCATTCAAACCCACACAAACCATTGGAAAAGTCTTGTAGGATTGTTCTTGAAGGGCAAGTAAGAAATCACTTCCTCTTGAAAGCAACAAGACATCTTTGGATATAAGTGAAACACCCAGTCAATGGTCTTACTTCAATAGCCTTGGGGAATTTGACCCGTAGGAAACTTAACTAGTAGGCCGGTTCTCTTCTATGAAAGATGTGTTGGCGTGAGCTGTATAATTTGGAGAGATTACATAAATCTTTCTAATCGGGGTCTTCTATGATTCTAGTTTAAAGATCTGATTTCAGAAGATCATAAAAATCGAGATGATTGAGATTTGTGTAATTAGCTTTAATTAGTTGATTTTGTATCAATGAGTTACCTTGTATAGTTGCCTCCTCTTTCTATAAAAAGATGACTCTTTGTACAGTTTAGACATATCTCCGAATATACAAAGTATTATTCTTTTTCTCTGTCTTGTTTCTTATTTCAACAAGATGGAGAGCAAATTACATTTAATGCTTAATTAACTTCCTCTTGAAAGCAATTAAATGTTGGTATTCTATCAAATTGGATATCATATATTCCAAATACCACGCCCAAAGTTCATTTTGTTTGTTGTAAACAATGGCACAACATTTCGATAATTAAGCTCACGCATATCTGTGAACACTTAAAAAAGAACTAAGAAATTGGACAGAAAAATAGAAAAGGGGAAAGCTTATTTGTTTAGTGTCATTCACGACAGAATATCAACAAGGAGATTTAAGAAACTAAATGATTGGTATACGAAGCTGAAGTTGTTACCTTGTCGGCGACACCGCGAACCAATGACTCATAGGAACCATTGTAGGGCCTAAATTCATATGGCAAAGTATAACTCAGATTATCTAGCACCATCTTGAAAACTTGAATGCACCAACCATCATAAGCTTCTGGGTTGTTTTCCGGGTCATCGCTGTAGTCTACCTTGACAAACTTCGGGAATGAAGTATTACCGGGAACTCCGATTATCAACGGATTCTCTTCAGTAGGCATTGCCCAGCCTTTTGGGGTAATTCTCTTTAGGCCGTTCCCGGGCCAAATTACAGGACCAGACAATCCTTGTGCGGTTTTTTCTCTAGATTTCTCCTCCACGAGGCCTTCTGAGAACCCATCCTCTGGCGTCCAAAAGTCTATTTCTTCATACCTGTTGTTTTGCTGGTCTCCTTGTTTGTATCTCTTCCCAGGCACATTTACTATTCGCAACTTAAGATTTTGCAATAGCTTTCCATCTTTGAAACTTATCTTGCCGCTTAGACCAGAGAAATCGCTTGCTAGTATATTCGTTAACATCGTATCTGGACTACTGGTGTTACCATTTGTTCTCTCTGTGGCCTTTGAAATGGCCATAATGCTATCGAATGCTCGTAGAGCGTAAATTCCCGGCGTGGGATTAGCTTCCTCTGGATACTCTGCTCGGAAATTGTTTGAGAACTGGGCATAGAAGTCCTTATAGGATTTAGTACTACTAGAATAGTAGGTCTTGATCCCCAAAGCACCTTGCATAGTGGACAAAACAGAGTCATTAACCGAGTCCAGGAGATCACTTGTGACACCGTCCGCCACAATCCAAACCGAGTCTCTGCCCTTAACTCCTATTTTCTCAGCTTCTCTGAACAAATGAGTCACCATCGATGACGATGACTGAAGAACAATAAAAACCGAGATTGAGTTGTTTGCCGTAGCTTCAACAGCTCGTCGAGAATATACTCTTTTGGATCAGACACAGAAGAAACTGGTGGAAGAACTAAGCAGTAGTCAATCTCTGAGTCAACGTCCCGGAGAGCCTCAGATAAAAGAGCTAACCTCCCCAAGTCACTGCCATATGCATCATCTTCATAAATAGCTACAACCCTTTTCCAATTGTACGCCCGGACAAGATCTGCAATGCATTTCGTTTGTGCAGAATCGTTATTCGCCATTCGTATCAAGAAAGGCCAACGGCGTTCCATCAGTGGTGGGGTTATGGCTGGAGCTGAAAATGAAACAACTGGAACTTTGGCCTGGTTTCCAACCGCAGCCACCAGAGCTGCTTCCTCCCATTTGTTCATGCCAACCATCACCTCCACTTTCTTTTCTTTAACGAGCTCTTCGGCTGCACCAAAAATAAGAGATTAATTCTATCAATATTGAACCAAGGATGAGCTCGTGGATTCATAACTTACAATTTCTATGCAACTTATAACAAAAAGTCAAAACAAATAAAAAGAACAATCCATAACCACAAATTCGGAGATATATCCCGGTCATCACCATGATCACCATAAAATTAACTTACCAGCAGAAGCTAGTAGAAGGGGGTCTAGTTTGCTGGGGTCCTTAAAATGGAGAGATAGCTTTTGAGTCTCGGAATGGTTGTTGAAGTTTTCAGCGGCAATTTCCATGGCCGTTTTCTCTTCTTTCCCGACTCGGGAACTGACGTCAACGATGGCACCGATATTTGTAACTTTCTCTGTATTTGCAGCTGCGCCTCCATCCGAGAGTAAGAGAAGAAAGCAAACCAGTATGGGAAAGAGGCGGCAAAAATTAATTAGAACTACGTTACTGCTAACGAGAAAAGCCATTGAATTTAGCGACTGATAATTGTATTCACGAAATTAGCCAAAAAACAAAAGCAAAAGGAAATGAAATGCTCTCTTAAAAGGCCTTGGCATAAATATATGGACATGGTTTTTCTTCTATAGGATATTTTGTACTTAATATCTGTGATCGATGCTCAAGGGAGAACGCGCAACTGCTGGAAATGTCAGCGTGGAATTATTTTGTACATTTTGACATGACCAGCCCAGTACTCAAGGGGGTCGATTTTTCTTATTGGATTATTATTCAAAATTGTAGTCTACATGACTTCCCCAGAAGATGCATAGTTTCATCCAAAGAAGAATCAAAAGGAAATGAAATGCTCTCTTAAAAGGCCTTGGCATAAATATATGGACATGGTTTTTCTTCTACAGGATATTTTGTACTTAATATCTGTGATCGATGCTCAAGGGAGAACGCGCAACTGCTGAAATGTCAGCGTGGAATTATTTTGTACATTTTGACATGACCAGCCCAGTATTCAAGGGGGTCGATTTTTCTTATTGGATTATTATTCAAAATTGTAGTCTACATGACTTCCCCAGAAGATGCATAGTTTCATCCAAAGAAGAATCAGTCGTAGTTGTCATTGCAAAATTCGGGCAATGTATGGTACCTTTTACTTGGTTTGCACCTAATTATATAGATAGATATCTTCTCCTTTTTCTCTATTTAATACAATTATTATTTATAGAACAAAATTATGTTATTGGTTCATTGTGTAGCGTGGAGCGTTCTACGTACAGAGATAGCAGATGCGCTCTAGTTTAGTTTGAGATAAGCATACAAGTCTAAAACTTAAGTAAAATTGCACCAGACATTTTAATTTATTATTTTCTAAAAAAAAAATGTGTAACGAATAAATTAATCAGATATACCCAGATTACTATAAATGTTTACTTGTATAACGCTGAGATGTAGTTGTTAAAATCAAAACAAGATTACCGGTGGTCGATCCAGTATGACACAGTTTTAACAATCAAATTAATTGTAATAGAACACAAATTAGAGTTTTATTCGTAGTTATAGTGCAAGGCACGTGATATATATATATATATATATATAATAGTTTAAGGATGGGGGTATGCATTTTAAAGTTCATTTCCTAACAAATCAATGTTAAGGTTTTAATGCTTAGCTCACAATAATTGGTTCACTAATAATTAAGGGAAAAAAAATACATTTTTCACTTACGAACTACCATAGTTTTTACAGTTTGCACCATAAACTACCAATTTTGACACATTACACCCTTAGTCAAAGTTTTAGACTAAAATGGCGATAATGTCCTTGACCACTTTGTATCTATTGAAAATATTGTTGTCAATTCATTAAGTTTTTAAGAGTATTATTGTCAAGAAAGATGGTGCAAAGTGTCTAACATTAATAGTTGAAGAGTAAAATATGTCAAATTGGGCAATTTAGGATGCAAAGTGTCAACATTGGTAGTTGAAGGGTGCAATATGTCAAAATTGGTAGTTGAGGGTGCACTATGTCATAGACTTGGTAGTTGATAGGTGAGAAATGTATTTATCCCATTAATTAACCTCTCTTTTTGGAGTTGAATTGCAACAAAAATTGTAGTCGCGCGCACTAATTGTGAAAAATAAACCACAAATAATTTGTTAACCTGAATACATTATGATCTTGAATGAAGTTAGACCTCGGTGGGTATAATAAATACAACTTTGGTTTGGAACCATAATTAGTTCCGGATTCGACCTCGAGTACAAGTTATGGGTGGACTAAATAATATATACATGTCATATATCCTAACTTTTACTCGAGAAGTACACAATATAAGTTAATTTTTATCGAAGCTATTTTAGTACTGCACATGTAATCTTTAATCTATAAGTTATCTTCCTGATGCCTAAGCGTGAAACCCATCACCCATGTACATATGGAGCTAGCACATTTTCACCCCAAATGATAGCAGCATCTCTGATCTCCGCAAGGGACTTGGAGCTAGCGCCACCTTTCGGATTTCACTGATTAAAGGCAGGAATACCGTAGTTTCTACTGTTTATCGAACTTGAATCTTCCCCTTGCATGAGAAGGCAAAATACCACTAAATGATCACACGGTGAATATCGGTCCATAGTTGGAGCTTGAACTTCCCCCTTCAGGATGGAATCTAGTTCGACCTCTTAATTTTCCGTAGAAGGATGCTGCTAGTGCTACTTCAGCAACATTTGGCACATGAGTGCCATTGACCTGGTTTGCCACTTGACTGCGTGGAAAATTCTCTAAGCTTAAGCGAAACAGGGATAGCAAAAAACAACCGGTGGAAGTGGCGAAAAATATTGCGAAAAGAGCCCAGAAGCGGTTCGGGCCCAAGCCTTCGGTATCACTGTCTACCACATTAGGGTTAGGACACCCATTCGAGGGGGTCCACAATTGATTCTCCAACTTATATAGCTCTCCATTCTCTGATATTCTTAGAATTGCTTCCGAGAACTCTCTGGCGAAGGGAGAGCCTTTCTGGAATGCCTGCATGGAAATTAAGAAAAAATATTTTAGATCCCTTAACAAAGATTAATTCCAAAAATTCATCCTTTTGTTCTTTTCATGGAGAATAGTAACAAAGATTTTCAGAATGATCAAACATATGACGGTAATTCCTAGAGTTCAAAAGAGTTTGTAAGATGTAACTCACAAAGCCTAATCCGCCAAATCTGTAGGGGGCGGGTATGCTGGTGTACCCCTTGCAGTACTTCTGTAGGAAGACTTTGGCATATGGGAGTTCAAGCAAGGCAACATCTATACCATCTGTCCTTTTAAACTCCGTTATGTATTCCACTTCGCTGTTCAATGGCTTGATGTTTGCCAGTGCGAAATGAAGCTCCTCTTCCAGGTAATTTCCTACAAAGGTGCCAATGTCATAGCCCACTTTTAAATTTTCCGTCTTTAGCGAGTCGATCGTGACACTATTGTCCTGTCGTTGAATGGTGAGCATTGAAGAGAGATTGGCGGTATAGCTTGAGGTTAAAACGAACACGACAAAGAACCAGACTACAACCACCACTCGAGTGAGGTTGCTGTTAATCTTCTCCCCTGAAAGAAGAATGAAGATGGAGTTGTTTGCAATCAGAAATATTCTTGATTAATGTAAAATCATATATATATATATATGCCACCAACAAATTTTGTACTTACTGTGTGCAAAGAACAGAGAGCAGAAGGCAAACCAAAGTATGGTCGATATCTGCTCCTTGTACGAGCCCTTAAACTCATCATTGGATTTATGCTCCAAGAACCAAACCATGAACATCGTGTAAAGCAAGCTGACAAGAGTCAACAACCACAAAGTCCATGAGAAAGGCTTCATGAACAACCATGCTGACCCGTCAGGCATCGATGGAACTATCATCACCAACGATGACTCTATGTATGGCTGAGTAAATTCAACTAACTTCGATCGGTTGGATAGGATGGTTAGATCGCCAACGATGCCATCATAAGTCTTCCATATTTTGGTTCACATGACAAACATTAAATCTTTATCAGAATTTTTAAGCCACAAAATATATATGGTAATGGTAATGGTAATTAAGTGAAGGTGAAAAAAGCATTAATCCAACAATTAATCTAACTACTTATTAATCATGTATACTAAAACAGCTATTATACAAAACTTGAACAAAAAAAATTTATAGAAATCTTGACAAAAGAGAGTCAACTTTCTGAAGTTTCAGGGCAGTTCCTAAAATAAAGACGATATTTTGGAATTTCCGTCATCCAGATTAGTCTTATTAGACCCTCTTTTGTAAGTCAAGTATAGGGGCAGTATACCCAGCTGTATATATTAAATCTTATCCGCAACCATCGATCGTTGGTCCATTAAATGGATGCATGTAATCTAGACATATACGTAACAAATTAAGCCAAGTTGGCTGGTTGGCCTAATTAAAAAATGTCAGTTTTTCTTAATGAAATTCTTTCACATTCTTACACATTATTAGATGCCTAGGTTAAAAAGTTCGTTTGGCAGATGAGGGACGTTAGAGTTATTGAGAGAGAAGAGATGCTGTACCTTGTTACTGACCAGTGCAACCAGCTCATCAAAGGTTCCATTACTGGTAAAGAATTCATAATCCAGTCTTCGCAGACCATCAATATTATTCAAACTATTGTTCAGCGCTGCCTTGAAGACATCGATGCAGAAACCAGAAGGGTTATTTGAACTGTCCACCTTTACAAATTGCTCGAACGGTGCATTCCCTGGAACGAGGATTCTCAGAGGCTTGCTAGGAGTGGGCATCTCCCAGCCTTCGGGAACCCTAGTTAGGTGAGGCCAAGTTTCGCTGCTGTTTCTATCTTCCTCATGCTCTGGTGTCCAAATGTCTATTTCATTGGATCTGTTCCCGGCCACATACGTAATTTTGAATAGTGGAGCTTGTGTCAGCTCCCTTCCGTCGAAACGTAAATCTCCGCTTAAACCTGAGAAATTGCTTGACAATATGTTTCCCAGAAGCTGGGTACTATTTTTGTCACCAGTCATCCTCTCTATGGCCTCAGTAATGATGCTAATGCTATCATATGCTCTAAGAGCATAAACTCCCGGGTTGGAAATAACTTCTTGTGGATAGTTGGCTTTGAATTTGTCCTGGAACTGGCCAGAAAATTCTTTATAAGATTTACCGAAACTATCGTAATGAGTCTTGACTCCGATAGCGCCTTCCATAGAGGAAAGAACTGACTTGTCAGCAGAGTCTAGCAAACTTGTAATGCTGTCCGGAATTATCCAAGCTGACTCTCCACCGACAAGTCCCAAATTTTTAGCCTCTCTGAACAAATTGGTCACCATGGGCAAGGATGAACGAAGAACAACGAAAACTCTACATCGGGTTTTTCCCTGTAACTTCAGCAGCTCCTCGTGAAGAAATCCTTCGGAATCCGATAGAGAAGAAAAAGGCGGAAGAATCAAACTATAGTCAATCTCCGCATCAGAGTTCTGAAGAGCTTCTGCAAAGAGAGTTGACATGCCGGAATCACCACCATATGCATCCTCTTCGTAGATCACTATCACTCTTCTCCAATTGCATCCACGAACAATATCTGCAATACATTTGACTTCTGCAGAAGCATTGTTAGCCATGCGTATCAAGAAAGGCCAACGAAGCTGGATAAATGGTGAGGTTATGGCAGGTGCTGCAAATGAAAGAACGGGAACTCGGGCTCTTTCCCCAACATTTGCAACTAGAGCTGCTTCCTGCCACGAGTGCATGCCAACAATCGCATCCATTTTTTTCCCTTCAATGAGCTCTTCAGCTGCAGCAAAAGATCATGGAGTATCAGCACAATCCAGTATAATCATAATTATCATATATAATAATCAATATGATCAGGTAATTAACTCACCAGCAGAAACAACTTTGGAGGGGTCCGTGTTGGAAGCAAGGAAATTGAGAGACACCTTACGAGACTTGGAAGAGTCATTGAACTTTTGAGCTGCAATTTCCATGGCTGTTTTCTCTTCTTTCCCTATGCGGGAAGTTATATCAACGATCGCACCGACGTTTGTAACTTCATTCTGATAGGAGGCTTGGGCTCCATAGGAAAGGAGAATGAAAAGAAAGTAGATGAGTAGAGGGAAGACGAACAAAGGTCTTGAAATTCCACCACCAGTTATGAAACGGAAAGCCATCTGGGATCTAATTGTTCAATTTAGAAAAACAACTTCTTTTCTTTTGTGTTTGTTTTTGGAACTGTATTACCACGATATATATAGATCTCACCTGAGCGCGTAGCCGCGGACTGCGTGGAATTTTATCTGTGCATAATGGTCAGCTATGAAGCGGTCGTCGGAGAGACCTAAGAACATCATTTTTTTGGCACCCCCGTCCGTGCTTGAAAGTTGCCAAATAGCTATTAATATTTTTTTCGTTAAATATTGCCTAGAAGCATTTGAGACGTTAAATTTGGATGGAAGGTTGAACACGGTTTGATTTCCGGACACGACAAATCCAGAAACGATAGACTTCTTGCATGTGAAGTTGTCAAACAATTCGCTTTTTTTTTTTTTCCTACACGTCAAACAATGCGGTTGCTTCTTCAGGAAAACAGAAAAGAGGGTCAAAGATGATTAACAAAATTAAACAGTCGTTTTCAAATGCTCTGCAACATATGAACACCACTATAAAAATTACCTCCATCCTTCCACTGGTATTTATTAAAAAAAACAAAAAACAAAAAACAAAAACAAAAACAGAAGAAAAAATTTTAAAGACAAAACTTATTAATTTCATAAGAAAGTTAAAGATTACATCTCAAGAATACAGTTATTTCTTTTCTGTTAATATATTTATTGATAATATTTGAGAATCAAAATTTACAAGAGTGAAAAAATTAATGATTTAAGTGAATTTTTTTTCTATTTATTATAACAAAATAATGATTTTATAAGAATATATTATTTTATTAAATCAAGATTGAAAGCCTATGACCGCCGACCTAAACCAAAAAAAAAATCAAAACAAAAAGACAAAGTCAACCTCAGTGACTGAACACGGAGAACTTTTAACGTATTATTTGCGAAATTAAAATTTTAACATCTAAAATTTTATCGTTATCACGTTTCTTTATCTCTTTTCATTTTTTACAAATTATTTTACTTATTTGGTATCTTTTTACTTTTTTATTAATTTTTTTACTTTCTCTTCTCACCATCTTATCAATTTCTAAAATTTTAACTTAAAATTTTGCTGCACGGCAACGTCGTACGGAGCTAGCTCGCCGTAACGAGTTCCAGTCTTTTTCTTTTTTTTTTTTCTACGTCGTTTTGAGTTCCGGTCAGTTTCACAGGAAAACAAGAGGAAGAAAAAAGGAGTGACAAAAGCTTGGGCTCATTTCGGGGTTTCACCCTTTCAGGCTTGCAAATCGGGCTGGCGTTTGTTTCAGACCCGCTCCAATCGGGTAATGCCCATATCTGTTTATCCGGAAGTCCCCGATCTTTCACCTCCAGGCTTCAGGACGAGCTGTCCCGTCTCAAAGCCCCGGGGAGTGGCACCAAGCCAGTGCGACGTTAAAGCATAAAGCGCGGGCAACAATGTCGCAATTCTGGAAGCCTGGCACCGAGAAGCCTCGCCTGGTAGAGGACGAAGAGGGAGGAGTCCTCTTCTTGTCGGCCTCTGCCTCTGCGTCTTCCTCTTCTAGGTATTCTTCCTTGTGATATTGGTTCATCTTATATGTTTTGCTTTACGCTTATTTAGCGTGTTTTAGATTCGGTTATGCGAGTGTCGAGAAGCAGAGGCAGAGGCTTCCAGTTTACAAGTACCGCACTGCGATACTATATTTGGTTGAGACTCACGCCACTACCATCATTGTTGGTGAGACCGGTAGCGGCAAGACCACCCAGATTCCTCAGGTTCAATTTCCTAAGCTTTAGACTCAAATGAAGCTTCTTGTTTCTTGGTGAAAAAAAAAATGAGAAATCCTTAGAAAACATTTTTTTCATGTTTTTTTTTTTTTTACCAAGTGGAGCCATAATCTTTTTTGGAACTTTTTTTTTTTTTCAAAAATTAATGTATCTTGGAAAGGTCTTTGGTTTAGTTGCATCACTTGAAGTTATTTTATTTTCCTTCGGTGGCTGAGAAACTGGCGGAAAATAGAAGAACTTGACGGACTCTGTAAGTGTCCCCTTTTTTTTTTTTTTTTCACCCGCTTTTTGGGCATACTGGACAAGTTTACTTGACATCTCGTTACTCTTCTCATCGGTTTGGCAACTTCGCGAACAATGTGTTAGGGTGTGTTTCATGCCGTGCAAATTTGGTTGTTTCAATGTGCTTATCATGTGAGCACTGAAAGTGTGTTCTCCATTTTTTTGATTATAGCGTGTCCTGTTAACTTATTGGAATGTCATCAAAATGGCTATAAACGGAGTTATACTTTTGTAACCATGTGGAACTCGAACAAAAGGTTGGTTGACTTCCATGAATGTTAAGTGTTGAACGTGCTTATGTTTTCACTTAAAAATTTGGTTGGCCATTTTGAAATAACTTGGAGTGGACTGGTTATCAATGAATCTAATTATTGACCCTTACTTGCTGAAACTGTAGTACCTCAAAGAAGCAGGTTGGGCTGAGGGTGGGCGTGTAATAGCTTGCACTCAACCAAGACGACTGGCTGTCCAGGTGAATTTTTGGTTCATGCTATTTCTTTAAGTACTATCTAATTGTTCAGGATACTCTTCTCTACTTTTCTTTTTCAATTGCCTTGTTTTTGAATTTGCTTCTAGGGCTTGGAAATGGATTTGGTTGCTATAATAGCATTGTTCAGACAAGAACACTTGGAGTAAACAAGATAAAAGGACCAACAATAAGACTCAGTTCCCTACGACTGAAAGCTTCCAAATGATTTAGGAGTGATTTTCCTGAACCTTATACCATTTTGCAAACAATCAGAATGAAAATCAGAAAAACTTGTGTTTAAACCATCTTGTGCAGAGAGGCCTTATGGCATTGCCTGGTGTATCATGTTTATAAGATTTATATTTCAAACAAGTGCCATAAAGGACAATAATGAGATTACAAACTTTGTTGACTGAAAAATTTGCGCTAATTTGTGTGGGTGATATCAGCTAGTACAATGGGCATAGTCTGTATGCTGCATCGAGACATCCTTGCTTCTCTGTGAGCCTTGAAAAGAATGGGTAGGGCACCAGTTCTGTTGTGCTATTGCAGCCTTTGATCGTTTTACTTTGGTTGGTGGGAGATAACAAGTAATTTCAACTGGCTCTTTTGGATGGATTAGTGATGCTTACTCACAAGGAGAAGTGTGGCATCTTTCTTTCTTCTCTTAAATAGAAAAGAAATTGCTAGCTGGAACACACAGCACTCACAGTAATTATTTCATTTTACACGTGTACTAAACCCTTCGTGTCGAAATGCTGATTAAATCCAAATGGGAGGAATACGTATTACTTTTGATGAATCAAATGTGATGCAGACATATGGGATTACTGACTTGTCCTAGTGATTCTTAATATCTGTTGCATTATATTCTAGGGTGAAAAGGAGTGGATCTCCAAAGGTGCTGTTGATTCTGTTGTAAATCTTAAGTGCCTAGGTCTTAGTTTCTCATAAGTTTCAGAGGCATCTATGATGTTTTCATTGGAATAGATTCCTTGGCTTTCCCGGTTGTTTACTCGCACTCTAGGTGTAAGGAGGCTATGGTGGTGGAGTGTTTGGGGGGGAGTGCTGGTCATGTAGTTTGGGATGTTCCCTTTGTTAGAGCTGCGAATGATTGGGAGGTGGGAGATTTTTCTACTTTCTTTTCCCTCCTGTATGGTTCGGTGGTCAGGAGAGGGGAGGATGATAAGGTGTGTTGGACCGGGTCCAAGAATGGTGCTTTCTCGGTTAAGTCAATGTATAAGTCCATTGCTTGTTGGAATAGCTTGTCTTTTCCTTGGAAAGGGGTTTGGAGGTCGAAATGCCCTTTGCGGGTTTCTTTCTTTGTTTGGGAGGCTATGCATGGGAAAATCCTCACCACTAATAATCTCCTCAGAAAAGGTGTTATCTTTGCGGATTGGTGTTACCTTTGTCGTGTTGATGGGGAGTTGGTGGACCATTTGCTTCTTCATTGTTCGGTGGCGCGTGGGCTTTGGAATCATGTTCTTACACTTACGAATTTTTATTGGGTGATGCCCGAGAAGGTGGTGGACTTGTTGTGGTGTTGGAGGAGGAGGCTCTCTAACCCAATTGCTAAGGCCATTTGGAGGATGATTCCATCATGCATTTGGTGGTGTCTTTGGAGGGAGTGGAATAATAGATGTTTTGAAGATGTTTCTTTGTCTTTGATGTCCTTGCTAGGGTTTTTGTTATTTTCTCTTTTCTGCTGGGCTAATGTGATGTTAGGCTGCCCTTTTGTTGATTTTGATGATTTCCTTAGTTTTATTGCTTGTTTAGACTAAGCATCTTTGGTACAGTCTCTTGTACTACTTTCGCTTTTTCTAATAAGATTGGCTTCCTTATCAAAAAAAAAAAAAATAGATTCCTTAGCAATGTTAGCTGTTTGCTGCGTAGGCAGTTGCTGCAAGGGTAGCCGAAGAGATGGGGGTCAAGCTTGGTGAGGAAGTTGGCTACACAATCCGATTTGAAGATCTTACAAATAAGGTGATACCTTCCCTTTTTCTTTTCAAGTTCCCAATCAATCTTTTATTTGGATCTTCTTGTGTTATCTCAATGGCATTTTCTACTTTAGATTGCTGCATGAATTACTGGCATCTCATACGATTCTTCAGAAAGCTCTGGCCTACAGACCAAAGTTTTTTGCAACATCTTTAGCTCCTCATCATGAATCCTGAGAGTTTCCCTGTTTTGGCAGCACAGGGTACAACTATGATCAAGTTTCTAACAGATGGAGTGCTACTCAGGGAAATGATGGATGATCCTCTTTTGACCAAGTATAGGTATTAGTTACAATCCAGAAATATGTGTTGTTCAGTTTCATTTTTGAAGCCCGACTGTTAACTCTATCAGCATTCATTTCTTTGTTCCTTCCATATTGCTGCCACCAGAAACAAAAGGTTTTAAAGTCTAACTACCACCTGTTGAGCTCGTTGGTCTGATTTATCTGGTCTGCAGAACCAAATGCATGTGCGCTGTTTACTTTACATGCAATACCAATGACTAGAATTAGCAGAATATAAAAAATCCTTGATTGGTTTAACTTAACAATACAGAACATGACACCTATTGTTTAGTTTTATTTTCCTTTCTTGTTTAGGGAGTTATAGGATGATTCGGCAAAGTTATAATGGTTATTCTGTCTGTGTATTACAACTGTGTTTCTACAGTATTACTCCTACTTTTATCATATACATTGCAACCACAACATTTTGCACCCTTCATTTGACTACTGTTTCAGTGTTGTGATGGTAGATGAGGCTCATGAAAGGTCTATCTCCACTGACATATTACTTGGTCTACTTAAAAAGGTAACACGGGCATATTTTGGATTGTTTGTGAAACTAAACTGGTGTATAACATTTTTCCTCACTAAGAAAAAAAAGTGTAACATTTTTCCTCTCTGTATTTTTTTTTTCAAGTTCCTGCCTTTTCATGAATTTCTTATTGCTTAATTTCCAGATACAAAGGCGCCGACCTGACCTGCGCCTGATTATCTCTTCAGCTACAATTGAAGCAAAATCGATGTCTACTTTCTTCCAAGCCAGGTTTTCTTCTAAGCATTTGAGCAAAGTCAAAATCTTTTATGTCCTTTGTTCGGTGGCCTCAACCTCTATCGTGGTTCTAGTTCTGGCACTCCTTTTATACAGAATTTCTTTTTGAGGCACTAGAAATTTGACAGTTGAGTCGCATCTAATAATTACATTCTTTTCTTCTCCAAAAAATGTCAAGTGTCTTGTACACAATATGATATTTTGCACTTTGCAACGTTCCTCTTGGACCTTGTGGATGTTTGTCTGGGAAAAGGAGAGCATAATCTGTATAGGCAGAAACGAAAAACCTTTAAGGTATTTTGAAGATTAACCCACTGATTGATCACCTTGGCAGTTTGCGATCTTGATGGAAGTTATATTCTTTTGTATTAGTTTCAATTAGTGATTAAATCGACTTAACTTTACAATGACATTATGTATATTCACATTAATTTGGATGTGCCCTTTCTAAGACTTTACTCCAAAAGAAATTTGGGGAGGGCTTACTATGGTTGTAGTGTGCCATTTGTCATCAATCTGCTTTCTTTTCTATTTTCGTATATTGCATGACTTAGCCAACTATTTGCAATTCTCACCAGCCTAAAGGTTGAGCAAATTCTAGCTGCATTCAGTTGTGCTGAACTGCCAGGAAAATTGGCCCTCAACCTCCTCACCCGAAAAGCAATTATGGCCTCATTTTCCTTGTCTATCTAACTGATGATTCCTAATTTTGCTTCTTGTATGTGTTCTCCTTCTGTCAAAGCCTATGGATTCATCTAAGTTCCAATATATGCATGATCCTTAAGGCTGGCACACAGTAAATGGTAACAAGCTCTTCAGTGTTGGTAGGAACTGGGCAAAATGATCTTTGGCTGGTTATTTGTGGGGTTGGGGCAACAATTAGCAAAGGTATTTACATAGCATTAAGGGTTCATAGGCCATCCGCTGCTGCTTCATTTGGTTGACTTGATATTAAATAAACTTCTACATCCTATTCATACCTCATTTTGGGGTAATTAGGTGGGGGAAGAGAGACAGAGACAAATAGAAGCTGCATAATCTGGTAATTAGCCACATATTAAGTGAGAATACCCATTTTATGGTGGGTTGTGGCCTTAAGAGTTCTCTTCTGGCATGACCATTGGTGCGGGGAGAGACCTTTGAGGTATGCTTTCCCCCTTTTATACTCCCTTGCTAGGGACAAAGATGCAATGGTGGCGGATTATTGGGAAGGGGATTCCAGCATGGGGGTTTGGAATGTCCAGTTTGTCAGAGCTGCTAATGATTGGGAGATGGAGGAATTTTCAGTATTTTTCACTTTACTTTATGCTA
Source organism: Morella rubra (assembly GCA_003952965.2). Classification (NCBI taxonomy): domain Eukaryota; kingdom Viridiplantae; phylum Streptophyta; class Magnoliopsida; order Fagales; family Myricaceae; genus Morella; species Morella rubra. The sequence continues at coordinate 7,791,222 of CM025850.1, read as the reverse complement.
AGGTCTTTAGGAGAAGGGTTGATGATAGGATGTGTTGGTTCAGTTCCAGGAGTGGCACGTTCTTGGTGAAGTCTATGTATGGGCTCCTTTCTTGTAGTTCTGTTGTTTCTTTCCCTTGGCATCAGATTTGGAGGACCTTGGTTCCCTTGAGAGTTTCATTCTTTGTGTGGGAGGCTGCCCATTGGAGAGCTTTGACTATTGATAATCTAAGGAGGGGATTATGTTTAATAGACCTTAGAAGGTGCAATGGGGAATCTGTGGATTACATTCTTCTTCATTGCAAGGTTGCTAGAGATCTATGGTCTCATGTGCTTTGTATTTCAAATTATTATTGGGTTATACCTATGAGGGTGATGGATGTGCTGAAATGTTGGAAGAGGAAGTTCGATAACCCTCTTGCTTTGGCAGTGTGGAAGACAATCCCCTTGTGCATTTGGTGGTGTTTATGGAGGGAAAGAAATGGTAGATATTTTGAAGATTTGGTGTTGTCTTTGGAGCGTTTGAGGGGCAAGTTATTGCATACTTTTTTTTTATGGGCTAATGCTGTGTTGGGTTCACCTTTTTCAGAGTTTCCAGATTTCATTAGTTTCTTAGCTTGTATGTTTAGGTGTATCAGTATAGTCCTTTGTATTGTTACCTTTTTTTTTTTTAATAAAGTTTACCCTATATATTCATATATACTGATAGAGACGAGACAAAGGCTGAATGTATAATCTCCAAGGTAAAAGGTTTAGTACATGCCTCATATGGAGAGAAAATGCATAATCTGCTCATTAGCCGCATGTTAAGATGAATACTGACAGAGACAAGACAAAGGCTGAATGTTTAATCTACAAGGTAAAAGGTTAGTACATGCCTTGTATGTAAACAAATTTTGGAGGCAAAACAACACATACATTTCAGAGTTTAGATAAAGAAAGAGAAGTTGGAAAGAAAGATGTTTGAGCAAAATCAATAATGTTGCTAACCACAGAGGTGAATAATTTCTTTAAGGGAGTCACCTTTTAGCCCTTCCAGTTGCTGACACCCGCGAAATGAAAAGTAACACCTTATATATAAGCCAAATTAAGACTTTAATAGTTTCTTTTTGGATAAGTGATAAGATCGCTTATTTCGAAAAGTTCAAGGTCACTGGCTATGTTTCTCTTTTCATTGGGATGACAAATCAAGTTCCTGTAAGCTGGAAATTATTTTTATTGTGTTTCATGAGCTGTTGTTTTTGGCAAAAAAAAGTTGCTAAGTGAAAATGAAATCATACATGTTTTTACTACTGAATCGATGGGTTTCCTATTGTCATTTTTCATGCATTTTCATCGAGTTCATACTTTCACCTTGTCTCAATTAGTGTGTAGGTTGATTTTCTTTTACAAACCTGGAGAAAGTTTTCTTGATTTTGCTCTGGCTGGTACCTTAAGTTATGTTGATCGACATCTATTTTTTCCACTGCTTGCCAGCAACATTGTTGTAATCTATCCGTTTCTGAATCAACTATTAGTTTAAATATCTCGCTTTTGTTGTACTAGCAAAAGGCGTCAAACATTGGAAGGTGAAGAGCCTGGACCAAGGATGGAGCCTGCGATCTTATCAGTTGAGGCATGTTGCACTGAAAACTTCTCTCTCTCTCTCTCTCTCTCTCTCTCTCTCTCTCCTCTCTCTCTCTCTCTCCCTGCAGGTAATCCGTTGTTCATAAGGCAGTTCCATTATTTCTGACACAAGTTATCTTCGGTAACATTGTGATATGACATGGAAATTACAAGAGTGAGGTATCATTGCAATCTGCTTAACTTTCAGGGTAGAGGCTTTCATGTGCAAATTCATTTTCTTGAGGAGCCTGTCCAGGACTATGTCCAGGCTGCTGTTTCAACAGTATTGTCAATTCATGGTCAGGTATCCATTATTCTTTAAGGGATCTCATGTACGTGTCCTGTGTGCTAGTTTCTCTTTGAATAGTAATATTTTCTAGTTATCACTAAAAGATGTTCCAATTTAGATGTCCAACTAGCTGTGTTTCCTGGTTCAGTTTTCCTTTTTTATCTGATTTTTTTACCTTACTTTTTCCCTCCCAATGTCTTAAGGCGCACCTTTCTCTTATGCTTCATGTACTTTGGTGGTGCTCCCAGCATATTTCTTACTCACACATACATGTATTGTGTTATCCTCTGCTTCTTCGGGCACTGCCTTTGTAGGATCAATTTGATCTATCAGTGCATCTGCTATAAGTTGAATCTACACTGCACCTATGCTGGTGACATCAGCTGAGTTTGATTGTCCTACGGCAGGAACTGTTTGGGAAAGTTCATAACAAAAATGTAAAGTGGAGGAACCGAAATTATTTTCTCTGTAAGAATTGAGTCTTTAATTTTGGGAACGGGCTGAGGATTGACTTTCTAATCTTTTTATCGTCTTTCTTGACAAGAGTTTCTTGTCGGTGCCATGGTTTTTCCTGACTACCACTTTACATAGCAATTAACAAAGTGGATAACGCTGTTTGTTTTTCCAATAATTCCCCTCAGCTCTCGTGGACAATGCCATTGTGTTTTTGGAGAAATTTTGGTGTACGACTGCATTTTCATTTTTAGTTTTATAGATTTCCCTGCCATATGTTCTTCCTCCCTCCTAGGTGCTGTGGGTTTTTCTTTCATTGCTAAAATAAGAAACAAGTTTTAATGGTTCCTGACCATAATATATATACAATACTTTTGCTTATAGGAACCCATGGGTGATGTTCTGGTGTTCCTTACTGGCCAAGATGATATCGATGCTGCTATTCAGTTGTTAAATGAACAAGCACACAGTAACAGAAAGAATTCTTCAGGTTTGAATGAAAAGCAATTCTATCTTGAATTGTAGTATTCTGTATCCATGCCTCACTCTCATTGCTTTACAAGCAATTAACTATCTGGTGTAATATATGTGTGTGTGTGCGTTTACAAGCCATTGTGGGAGAAATTTTGTGTGACTGCATGCTCATTGCAGTTGGATGAAAGTTTTCTGGCCTCCCTCCATGGGTGTTTTCATTGCTAAAATAAGAAACATTCAATGACTTTATAATATATATACAATACTTTTGCTTATAGGAACCCATGGGTGATGTTTTGGTGTTCCTTACTGGCCAAGATGATATCGATGCTGCTATTCAGTTGTTAAATGAACAAGCACACAGTAACAGAAAGAATTCTTCAGGTTTGAATGAAAAGCAATTCTATCTTGAATTGTAGTATTCTGTATCCATGCATCTCAAAGTAATTTGCTAAAAGAAACCTTATCTATGTGTAATGTATATGATTGTGTGTATGTGCTTTACACAGCCATGTTTATGGCTTCTATTGTGTGATGTGATTGGTGCTCCGTGATCTGCAGATGGTTTTACTTCTGAAAGTTTTCTGGCATAAGATCACAATTGATCCACTTCATTTAGATCTTTTGGTTGGATGTTCCTTTCTTCCCACTGGCTCTTTTGCTCAGCATTCATATGACAATTTTAGAATACACAAAATCATGGTTCATGAACCACCAGACTTTACTTCTTTAGCAAAAGTCGGGGAATCCCATATTGGTGCTTTTGTTGTGTTCAATCTACTGTACAGAATAGGCAGGATTATATGTTTATCTCGGAATGCAGTATTCATCATTAAATTCTATTTGACTTATTCACACTTGTTAGGAAAGATTGGTATTAAGCATAGCAATGAGTATATGTTCATTTTCAGGATTAATACTTCTGCCCTTGTACTCGGGATTTCCACGTGCAGAACAGGTTAAGGATATATGGATATGGTATCTGGGGTCTAATAAACTGATTTTGGTGGATAAGTTCATCAAATTTTTTATCTACTGACTACCTTTTTGCTTTCCTTTTAGGACCTTATTTTTTCTCCAACTCCTAGAGGGAAGAGGAAAGTAGTGATATCAACAAATATAGCAGAGACATCATTGACTTTGGAGGTAACTAGAGGAAATTTTGTTGGATGTGATTAGTTAAAAGAAACCATTCAGTAAATTGCCATCCAACTTTGCAGGGAATTGTCTATGTTGTGGATAGTGGCTTCTCAAAACAGCGGTTCTACAATCCGGTAATGAATTTGTCAGTTAAAAGTTAAAGTTATGTATGGTATGACTAGGTCGCATGCTCCAATGGTATCTTGGGTGCTTTTGCCATGCAGAATTCTTTCTTCTTGCAACTTCTCTAGGGAACCTAAACTATTGTGCATTATTTGCTGTTTATTTTGGTTTTTCGTTCTTGGTGTGTTCTAAAGCGGATGCTAGTGTCAATGATTGGTCTTGTATTAGGATATACAAAACAACTTGGGTTGCTTTCATTCTTGAATTATACAAAAACATGCTACACTGTCAATGTAAAATTATGTTCTTTAGGTTCATTTGACCTTGATATGACAATTTGCTTGTAAAAATTTGCCATCATAACTGTCATAGCTATTGTTATTAAATGGCTGTCTATTCCTCTACTAATTAATATCTTGCCTCCTTTCTTTGTGTTTGTGTGCGTTTCTTTTCTTTTTTTTCACTTTGATTCACTCATTACAGATTTCCGATATTGAAAATCTGGTAGTGGCACCTATCTCTAAGGCATCTGCTCGACAAAGGGCTGGTAGAGCTGGAAGAATTCGATCTGGAAAGTGTTACAGGTGCCTACACTACAGTCAATATTTGAGCTTCAGGGGGAACTGTGTCTTTTAACTTATTTGAAGCAACTTGTTGTTCATATCCCTATTGTTCACCATTTTTTTGCTTTAATGCTTTGGCCTCTCTCACTCTTGTCAATATATATGAACCAGTCAAATTGAATCAAATTTGACGTCTTGATTAATATATATTTCTATGATTCCATGATACAGTTTGGTGTTCCTGAAGCATGTAATTGATCGATGAAGCCTTACCAAGAAGACTTATATATATATATATATATATATATATATATATCATCACCTTACTATTAAGTAACACTAGCATGGTATTAAAGAAAGATTCCTACTTAATAATACCCATAGGTGCAATAGTTGTTGTCTGAAATGAGTCTTAATAAGGACATTATTTGTATCATGACATTTTCTCCTGTGACTGGAACCAGGCTCTATACTGAAGAATATTTTGTCAATGAAATGTCTGCTGAGGGAATTCCGGAGATGCAAAGATCAAACCTTGTTTCCTGTGTGATTCAGGTATGAAGTTTGATTGGCAAAATAATAATAATATAGTATTAGTAACAATGATAGTAATAGAATAAGAAATTCCTATTAGTTTTAGTTTGCGATCTTGTGTACAACCTCTCCTTCCCCTTTCCATCCCTTCCTTCCCTTTTATGGTCAGATGGTTGAGTCTTCCAACTAATCGACAATGCCTGCAAGGACATGGTTTTCTTGATAGAGAGTTTTCAGTACTCTAGATTGTCATTATTGTCTAGTTCATAGATTGCTTAGGAACACTTTGGACAATGCTTTGAGCTTTCAAAGCATCATAGAACGAAGTTTATCCATTTTCCATTTCCATGTGATTGAAAGAAGTAAATTGGTGAGAAGAAATATTGGAGGGGAACTGCCATTAAGCAACTCTTTCCGTGAGTTACTTGTACTTTCATAGTGGACTGTTGCATTAGGGATTGTGAAATATGCTACGAAACATGTCTAAGGATTTTCTCTAACCTTCTTGTTTGCAAGTACTGAAATGACTAATGCTTTTTATGGCTGTGAGTAGGTTTTTATATGATATGTTGTTGTTGTTAACTATTTCTCAGCTTTTCCTCAAGCAAGAACTTAATAGTGTAATGATAATCACGAACACTTGCGTTGAAGAGTTTGTTTGTTAACCAATAATTTGGATGCTAATTTTTTTGCTCTGATCTCTTAGTTAAAAGCCTTAGGCATAGATAATATCCTGGGGTTTGATTGGCCGGCATCTCCTTCTCCTGAAGCAATGATTCGAGCACTTGAAGTACTTTATTCACTTGGAGTCTTGGATGATGATGCCAAACTTACGTCACCTGCTGGATTTCAAGTAGCAGAGATTCCATTAGTATGTTTCCAGTTGACTATTTTTATTATTTGACAAACATTATTGCTGTTGTAGTTACTCTTCCACACCGTTTAATTATTTTCCGAGTTTGCCAGAACTGGAAATGACCACTACAGCGAATCTGAAATGCTGCCATCCATAATGTTATATTCTACACTATCTTGCATGTTGGAACCCCCCACCCCAAAAACTGGAAAAAGAAAAAGAAAGAGGAATGCCTCCCCCAGAAGCTCTAATGTCAATCTTTCATGCAGTCATTAGATTGATTTTACTTTGTTAAAATAGTAATAGTTGTAACAAATAACCGGAGTATAGGTTCTTTCATATGCTGTCTTTTACATTGGTCAGATGTTTTGCTTGTTGTTTGTTCGTTGCTTCATTTATGATCTCTGGCTGCTGTTTTTCTTTGTTCTTGGTTATTCGAGACCTGCATTTGTTAATCACTTACAAGCAAACATCTGTGGAAGCCTAAAGCCTTGAAACGATATTATTCATCCAGTTGTTGTTATTCATTCTGTAATTAGAAGTTTTTCTATTAATATTGCTTTTTGAACTAGCATATATGGATGACCTTTGGTTACTTGTCGAGATGTTTTGACGGAGACAGTTGGTTTTTACTTTATACGGATCACATGATATAATGAAATATGTTAAATTTGGTATTTGTAGGAACCAATGATCTCAAAGATGATCCTTTCTTCAAGCAAACTTGGGTGTTCAGAGGAGATTATTACTGTTGCTGCTGTTCTCTCTGTTCAAGTAAATTGTCTAATCCCTTCTACCATACTTGATTGTGATTAGAGTTAAATCCCACATTTTTTACTCTGGAATCCAATGGTACAAAATGGTGGTGGTAAGTGTTACAATCATCTGTAAGTGGGTGTCGATGTTATGGACTATTATAATGGTACTAAGAAAGCCCTATTAGGCCTCATCTTCTCTTCTCTTTCCTCCAATTACTTAATGGGAATAATTTAGAGGCAGGAGGTTGGGGAAGACCTTTAGGCCCTGTGGGCATGTCGTATCTTACTAAGGAGGCAACTTGATGATTTTAGTTACTGCCTAAGCTATAATCATGGAGATACAACTACTCTCGGAGTCAACTTGGGCTTATGGTTAAGAGCTTTAAAAAGGGAAAGAGATAAAAAGCATATAGGAAAGATTTATGTTTATAGAATCATAAATCCGAGACAACAGCGCAAAGGTAATGTGCAAGTTTTATTTCACATCTAACATGTGTTCTTGCAGTCCATTTGGGTGTCTGTGAGGGGAGTACAAAGGGAACTGGATGAAGCCAAGTTGAGATTTGCTGCTGCTGAGGTATTTGACTTTAATCTTAAATTTTCTTCGGTAATATTAGGAATTCATACTGGATTGATGTACCCTGTGGGCCTCATAACCTTATCCTGGATAATATTTGGCTCGAAGTAATCATTGTGTAATGGATGCAGGGTGACCATGTGACTTTCCTAAATGTTTACAAAGTGTTTCTTCAATCTGGAAAATCATCACAATGGTGTCATAAAAACCATGTGAACTACCATGCCATGGTACGTATTCGTGTTTAGCTCATATCACAATCTAAGAAATTTGTTCTAATGTGTAAATGTTATTCATGCACCTGTAACTGTTTAACCTGTGACCTTGGAAATTCTCACTTTGATAAGGTATGAGAAGATCACACTATGAGGAGATCACATTTGGTAACCATTGGCCAGTATAAGAAAGCTTTTTATTTTTCACTTTCCTTGGCTCCATGCACAACAGTAGCTTTGCATAGAAAATACTCTTTCCCTGTGCTGTTCATTTGTATAGTGTTTATATTGATATTGGTATGAATGTGGTGCAGAAGAAAGTTGTTGAAATTAGAGAACAACTCAGAAGAATAGCGCAGAGATTAGGCATCATATTAAAATCTTGTGAAGGAGATATGCAGGTAAGTTCTAAGAGCCTTACCTATATAATAATACCGCTCTTTCCAGATGTATGCCCATTATTGGAATAGGCAGTAGAACTTAATCAAGTATTTCATTTTTGATCTGTGAGAAATCTTCATGCTTTTCCTCTCTCTATCCTCATCCTGTTGGTCACTGAAAGATGCCATGCTACTCTTAGCTGTGCAGGCTCTGAAGCCATATACAGCTTTTAAACCCTTACGTAGGATTTAGATATATGAACAAAAATGTTTTTACATATGTCTGGGAAGGTTTGATGATATCCGTATACATATAGAACTGGTGAGGTTTTCGGATATTAAGGGTAGTACACTCATTCTTCCTTCTCTTTCCTCATTTCCTAAACATCTTTTGGTTAGAACTTTGAAGTAGTATTTTTTTTTTTTTTGTTGGGGTGGGGGGGGGGGTGGGGGGGGTGTGTTAAGTTAGTTAATAAAAGACTGGAGAATCCAGAAATACAAGCCCTATCAGGGCCTAAGGCTAAAGAAATATACAAAAGATCTAGCCAGGCTCAATCATGCTAACAGTCAACACGTTACCAAAAAACAGAATGCACACAAACATAGAAAAGCTTGTAAGATCAGTTAAACACTCAATCATAGAAAAGTAGTATTTGATTCCTGGTCAAGTGATGTAGTTTGGTTACATCCTGCGCGGTTTACGATGGCTCATTTTCTATCATTTTTACTCCGTATCAGGTGGTGAGAAAGGCAGTTACTGCTGGCTTTTTCGCTAATGCATGTCGTTTAGAAGTGAGTATTCTCCTTGTCATCACTAGAATGCACCCCTAAATTTTCTTTTTCTTTTCATGGAAATGCGAGTCTATCTTCATCCATATCTCATTCATTTCCACGTTGGGTTTTAGGAATTTCTTGGTTGATGTACTTGTAATTATATGTTGTTTTTTGTGTTGTAAAAGGCATTCAGTCACAGTGGCATGTACAAGACTGTCAGAGGCTCCCAAGAAGTTTATATTCACCCATCATCTGTGTTATTCAGGTTTGTACAGAGATTGGACTTATATTTGACTTCTCCTCTCTCTCTACTTATGCATGAACCCCTGTCCTGGTGGGAAGGACATAATCCGTGTACCATAGATGAACAAAGAGCATTGGTAGACTGATATATATGACTTGATAATGTGATCAAGGAGCTTAAAGTATCTCTTTCCTATTGTTTTTTGATGAAAGGGTAGAATGGATTTTTGTTCATTATCTTATGTGTATTCGAGTTTTAATTTTGCATAGCAGTTGAAATAGTTGTATTCAAATGTCACTACATGCTTTTAGGATGGAGACTAGTGAATTTGTATTCAACACAATGTGAGGCAACAGAGTGAGATAATAGGAACCTTGAATTTTGCAGGGTGTTCTCTTTCTCGTTAGGTGTACAACTTGGTTTAGGTTGGGTAGGTTGGTTCCGGGGTTTGCTTGGCCTCCTTTTTCATTCGTATTCCCTTCATCAATTAATACTAAGTTCAATTTCGCAGTAACCGGGATAGGTCATTTGCACCAAGGTGCCTTATTTCTAGGATACCCTTCCACCCGAGGGTTTTATGTTGTTTTAATTGACAGCAGGGCATTTCTGTTTAAATTTCTTTGTTATTATCCTCTTTTCTATCCTGTTTAAATTTCTTATGTTTCACTCAATTCGTCTGTAGTTGGCTGTGCAAATGCTATAGTTGTGTTGTTCTATCTCAACAATTTTGTCATCATGCAGAGTTAACCCGAAGTGGGTCATATACCATTCTCTTGTCTCAACTGATCGGCAGTACATGCGCAATGTCATCTCTATAGATCCTTCTTGGCTGAGGGAGGCTGCTCCACATTTTTACCAGCACCACCGACATAATGCTATTCGTCACTGAATTCACTATTGGAATTGTTAGATATAGATTAGAGAGGGAATTATTTTTTTTTTTTGGTAAATAACCTATAGATCTTGAGAACGGACCGATGGCTGAGCTGCCTGCATTATTTTATATTTATCGTCTTATTGGAATATAGTAATAGGGAATCTTGGGATTCGTCTTGCTTGCACACTTTTACACGCCAAGTTTTGGACGTTTGCTTTGGGAAAAATCAAAAGGGATTTCGTCATTAATGCTTTTGTAATTGTGTGACGGCCGAGAACTTGAGTAGCTGCTACAATGCGGGTTGAATGAATCTTACCTCGCTTAGGCCTTTTTTTCTTTCTTGTTTTGTTTGTGAAAAAATCAATTTAGGTCTAACAATTGATAATATGATATGGAAATCTATGGCTGCGGACGTTATAAAGAGGACCACGTGCATTGACTAGATCTTAGCGTTTTGTGCTCGCGTCCCATATGCCTGCCTGACGTGAACTTTCAGGATTAATTCTCACGCCAGTGCCAGACAGATGGATAAGTTGAACTTAAGTCATCTGGTTAAGAGGTTCGTGGCCCCATGTAGATTAGACCAGTTATGGAGTGTCTCTTTTCGTGTGAAATGAACTTATTAAGATTCGAACCCAATTATTGAACCCCATGTAATATTGTGCCCAATGTCCCTCACATTTTTGTATGCCAAAAGACAGTAGCGGATCAGTATATTCATTCAAAGCATGCTAGTCAACTTAATCGGCTTGTTTGCCTCTGCCCATCTAAAACCTTCTTAAACCGGCCAAGTTGCTACCAACTGCATCTTCAGCTTCTCATTTTTTCCATTTTTGCGCAGCAATTGTGTTCGAGACAAATGTTAAGAGTCTTTTTTGTCATTCTCTTAGTCCTCCTAATAACCCATTCGGGGTATAGCCGTTCCTTTAGAGAGAATTCTACCCTTGTATCCGACGGCATAGACCAAAGCAGCCGTTCTTCAATCCTTCGACTAGATGTTAGAACAACAACAGTGAGTTGCGAGCCCGTTTACGCCTTCTTGCCCTGCACCACCACGCTCTCGGGGCAGCTCTTCCTGATAGTTGTGTACGAGTACTTGCTGTCCCTAGCAGAGAAGCATGTTTCGAGTGGCTCTGACCTTTTCTTTCAAATGTTTGGAACCGGCATCTTTGGTGCTACCTTGTCCCACATTCTCGGCACGATTCCGCAAGTGGGTTTGGTACTCGGTAAGTAAATCTTGCTATTGGGCTTCTCCTCCTTCTCTCCATTATATTCCTGATGACAAAGTGGAGCCTTTCCTTCTGCATGCATATGCTTTTCACAAATGAAACTTCATCAATTTCAACATTCCCCTGGTGCTTCTTAGCTCGACCTAGGTAGGCTCTGTAGGCCTTACATAACCATGACCGCCCGAATTTACTGTTACCGGCAACTTCTTTCGTTTCCTCCGCTTCTTGGCTTCTTTCCCGTCAAGAAGAGGAGACCTGAAACCCGAAAAAGTACCTAATTTAGGGGGAATTTGGTGCAAGCTGCTTGTAATGATAACGAGGATTTCTCTTTCCCTCTAGTTTTTCCATTAATGGAAGTTCAATGTTATCGGGGTCTCGGGCCTATGGCCTTTCGATTCAAAGTACAAGGCATTCAACTTTCTTAAACAACATATCATATAATTAGAAAGAGGAATGTCGCCCGTCTACGCTGAGAAGTTCTCCATTGCTTTTCATGACCATCATTTTGTTCTACATTTGCTTACATAACATAGTGTCGATATTCCTAATATCAGCATTAGGATGATGCAATAGAACAAATAAAAGCATACAGATTATGCATTAAAATATAAATATATATACACACAACGTCACGAGATTTGGTACTCTCTGTCTCTGTCTCTCTCTCTCGCTCTGTCAGAAATTCCGAAAGGGACAAAGTCAACATAACGATTTATACTCAAAAAGTTGGGAAAAAATAGAACTAATAGACAAGTCACCGTGTTGGTTGATATAGGGGGCGTTTGTTTGCCCAATTTTTTGGGGCTCAAAATTTCCACCACACCAAACACATTTCACAAATCCAATAAACTTCACACTTTTACACATACACTTCACATTTTTTACAAACCTCAATAAACTTCAACATTCAAAAGATTCCCAAAATTTTAGAAATATTCCCTAAAATTTCGGTAAACAAACGTATGGATAGACTACTGTATTAAAAAAAAATTTTAAAAAAAAAACGATTTATACTCAAAAAGTTGGGAAAAAATAAAACTAATAGACAAGTCACTGTGTTGGTTGATATATACTACGGTATTAAAAAATTTTAAAAAAAAAAAAATTTGTTTTTTTGTGATTTTTTTTTCATCATTAGTTTTCTCCCTCACCCGACAGCCCGACACGGTCCTACTCACTATGTTCTCTCTCTAATTAAAGGGAAACATTTTTTTTCTTCTTATCTTTTTCTCGCTTTCAAATCAAATTTAGCCTAATATTTGTGTTCAAGGTTTTCTCCCTTGATTATCTTGTTTCAATGAATACATATTGCTTAGAAAAAAAAAAAATCAAATTTAGCCTCATTCCAATCCTATATATCTCTAAAGCTAAGTTCACTAGAGGTAACAATTTCTTTTAAGGGAAAAAATCACTTTGCACCCATAAATTATCAAAATAATCTCAAATTGGAGCTCAACTATCCACATTTGACGCATCAAGCCCCTAAACTTTTAAAATCAATCAATTTGTGTCTTAAACTAAAATCCGACGATCAAAACCATGTCATATAACTCGTTTATAACATGTGTTGTAATTTTAATAGTTGAATCTGTTTTTGGAGATGTAAAATGACTTTTTCCCTTTTTCCCTTTTTTTGTTAAGAAGTTATTATGTTTATATATATATATATATATATATATAATGATAGATAGGAGGGGGATTAGAGGTTGCAATCGTAACCATACTAATCCCTACTTGACAGTGAGCCATCCAGGCAAGGCCTAGACTGGTTCCGCACCGAATCAGGGAACATCATGTGTTCCTGCAAGAAAGACTAGTGATAACCTGACTTTCACCCCACCGAAAATTCAATGAAGACGCATCTATCCCTCTTGGGTGGCTTGCGACACGTGTGAAGGATGCAAGGTTTGAAGCTTGAACATATTAGTCAAATGTGCTCTTATTATTGGACCACTACCTGTAAGAAGTAACTAAAATTCAATGAAGACGCATCTATCCCTCTTGGATGGCTTGCGACACGCGAAGGATGCAAGGCTTGAAGCTTGAACATCTAAGTCACATGGGCTCTTATTATTGGACCACTACCTGGTAAGAAGTAACTATGTATACGATGTTACAATTGGTATTTTAGCTGGCTCCCATACTGCCAGGCAAGGTTATTTTTGTGGCTTGCGTCGAGTCTAATTGGAGGAGATAGGCCGAGCCGAAGCGACATGGGCCCCTGTGGGGCACCATGGACAATTTAGGTTGGATACACGAAACAGACTAGGACTGCCTTGCCTTGGTTCAGGATGTTCTTAATTGTTCTGCTCTGGTTGGCTGGCAAAGGGAAGCTTGGAGTTGGATGGCTGTTATCAGAGATTTCTTCCAGCCCACCTCAGAGTATTCTCTTACCTGAATTCCTCGACGTCGAAACAGATTGGCGCGCAAGCTTGCTAAATGGGCTGATTCTGTTTCTTCTTTTGGTTTTATTAGCTTTGATTTCATTCCTGCTTTCACTGTAGAGACTGACTTTGGTTCCAGTTAAGTTTACTTATCATTTACTCGGAAAAAAAAAAAAAGACTAGTACGATTTGAGCAGGTCCTGATCATGGTGTGCTAATGGCAAATATCCATGTATATCTCTTGCTGATAATTCTTACACATTACTGCTGGAAAATAGAAATAAAATAACTCATAAAATTACATGTTTGTTTGAAGTGACTGGAGTGACGGGAAGTACAGATACTATTGAAGAACTGGCAACAATGGGAATGGACTTATTTGCTGGATCAACAATCATGAATCTCACTTTAATCTGGGGATCTGTTGTTGCTTTTGGTAGCCATGATCTTTCAGAGACTTCGGCTAATTCATCAGATCATGTGAAAAATACGAGACCACCGTTCCATTTAACTGGTTTTCATCTTCACCCTCACGACTCACATGTAACAGCAGTACCTTTAACCAATGAATGCATGTATTGATGTATCTCAGGTGTACATGTGATGTTGCAGGTTATGGTGTCAGCACTGATGTGAAAACCTCCCATACTGCAAGAATCATGCTTGTATCCATGACCCCATTTCTCATTCTTCAACTCGCAATAGTTCTCGATTCATCTTCAGGGGCACGAATACTAGTCTTAGTCTCACTCCTTATTACGCTTGCTATCCTCTTCGTTTACTGCACCTATCAGGTAACCCAAAATTTCCCTTTGAATGTGAATATTGAATTGTCATTCTGATTTACCCATTGAACTCATTTCATGCGTACATCTATGGGGTTATCTATCCACATTTCTTTTTCCTTAAAAAGTAAACCATGGTGCAGGTATTCCAGCCATGGATTCAGAGTAGAAGACTCGACTATTTGATGCTTAATTATGTTCAGAAAAACCTACTAGCAGGCCTCCTCACCGCTGGTAGCAGACCTAATACAACTGTTATAAGAGAGTAAGCTTATGGAGTTCTATATTAGTGTCCTTTTCCCCAACCAAATTCTAAGTATTTGTCATCTTATGAGTAAGCCACTCTCCTGATCCATACTTGCAGGCTTTTTCAGAAACTTGACAAGGATAATGATAACCTTATAGCGGCAGATGAATTGAGAGCGTTAATCATAGGAGTACAAATAGAAGGGGTGGGTTTGAGTGAGGATGACTATGAAGCAAAGGTGATGGAGAAGTTTGATATCTCTGATGATTCTCATATAAGTGAGACGGAATTCGTTCAAGGAGTCTCCAACTGGCTTGATCAGGCTCAGCTCTCTGCCAATGATCAAGGTCATGACAGGTCAAAGGTTTCCGACAACAATTCGAAGGTAAAGATTGACAAATAGTACACGATCGAGCTATATATCTTGACACTAAGCACAAGTACGACATGATCTTGACCTCTGAGTCACAATTGCAGAAAACAACCGCAGAGCAGCAGAGGCCAGTGACCCAGAAAAAAGAAAGTAAGAGAAATGATAAAGCTGCTTGGCTGAGTTACACGAAGGCAGCACTTCTATTGCTTCTAGGAACTGCGATCTCGCTTCTGCTTGCAATGCCCCTGATGCAGACTCTCCAAGAGTTCTCTAGTGATGTAAGCATCCCTTCATTTTTGGTATCCTATGTTGTGATACCATTGGCTTTGAACATCAGACAGGGGTGGGGAGCAATTACTTCTGCCAGAAAGAAGACGGAAAATGCTATCTCCTTAACCTTTTCTGAGGTTTGCTAATTTCTCTCTCAAATTCAAATTTCACCTGTTCAGCAGATAATAGTACTTTTTGCCCCCTAACTCACTACAGTGGTGTTGCTTAGCTTCCTATAATCCAACATAAAACTGATCTCTTTATTAAGGTCGCCAAATTGCTTCGAAGACTAAATCATTCGTTCTGATCTCAGTAGTATTTCAAGCGGGTTCATTTTTATTTCATTTTTTTAACATTTTATGTAAGTTGACTTCAATATTTGTTCAAGTTCAGTCATGAATCAGATGTTAATTAACCTTCTTTCCTCTTGTGCAATTAATTGGGAATTATATTATTTGACACTTTGGAAGGTTTTTGACAGATTTATAATGGAGTATTCATGAACAACATGATGGGTCTGTGCACGCTCTTGGCTCTTGTTTACATACGAGATTTGTCTTGGGATGTCTCGGCTGAAGTTCTGACTGTTCTACTTGTTTGCTCAGCGATGGGCCTCTTTACCAGCTTCTGCTCCAAATTCCCATTATGGACGAGTGTTATAGCATATCTCTTGTACCCCTTATCTCTGCTGCTGATTTATGTCCTCACCTATGTTTTGGGATGGACCTAAGCAAGTTGCAGCTCTACTGTTAATTCAGACAATAATTAGCGCTTGAAGATGCAAATCCAAAGAGGAAGAAATAGGCATTTGAATAAGAAATTCACAAATTTGTTATGTTCGTCCTCCAACCATCAATTCGTGTTTGTGCTTTTTTTTTTTTTTACTATTAGAATATAGAGCGTGCTACATATCATCATTTTTTTTTAGTCAAAATAGCTAACTCTCATTAAAATCAAGGAAGTTTAAGAGCAGATGTTTTAAAGGACAAGTCAGATCTTCCGTAGATACAACGGGCGAAAGAGTAAAATGGCCTAATGAGCTTATAAATCCAAGCTCAAAATTACGGGAAGAGACCATAAAATAAAGAAAGCTCACGAAGAGCAGCAAACTGATAAGACCTGCAAAAAAGGAAAGCCTATGGTGTAAGAGGCGATAGAATGAGCGGCTGAAAAAAGTAGCCTGCCAAACTAGAAAATGGGGTGGAGCGTGAGATCCAAAGGCTACCAATACCCTTTTTGCAGACTGCCGCTGCACACAGCATGGGGGAGTGTTCAGCAACATCAAAATTGATTTTCAAACCACCTTCCATTGCAGGAACTCTTGTGGGAACATTCTGAAGATCCGTATCTGTAGGAGGAATGGTACTGAGCCACTGAAAGGAGAAGCCTTAGCTTCTCGACTCGCGTGTTCATTGGCTGAGGAGTTTCAAGGGGGGCACTATAATCATAGAGGGTGATTCGCTTGAGTTGGTTAACCAAGTGTCACATTTGGATAGACCTTCGGATTGGCTGATTGAAGGCGAAGTGGAAACTATCAGGAAGCTGCTCAGTGGCAATTTCTCTGGACGCCGAGAGAAGGGAACTCCTTGGCGCATAATTTAGCTCAATGGGGGAGGACCCATGATTCTGCAGGGGATTTTCGATCTGGGGATCTCCCTTCTGAGATTGTTAGCTGTGACGATTCTGCTCTTGTTAGTGGAGTCCCTTGCTAATGGTTGTTTTTATGTTGTTTAGAAAAAAAAAAAATACCCTTTTTTTCCTTTTTCAAAAGTAAGTTTTTCAAAGACATATCATCAATTAATTGCACCAGTTTCAACAACCCTTTTTCAAACGTTAGTTTTTCTCGAATCAAAGGCTACCAAA
>CM025850.1:7710339-7773231 GCA_003952965.2 Morella rubra | reverse complement strand
CATTCATGGAATTAGTGCCCCAATGACTATGTTAGGAAAAGCCAAGCATCGGAACCATTGGGGTAAATGCACACACTTCACAAATTTAATCACCCACTAAATCGATCCTCCAACCGTACACACTTGGGTGCGTGATTTATAGTGACCCAAGACCCTCTACATCCAGTGATATTCTAAAGTTTTTTTTTTTTTTTTCAGTCACGGTCTTGCTCGGATAGAGCTTATAAACTGAAATTGCAAACATGTGAAAATTCCAAGATCAAGGGTTGGGAAACAGCAACTGTGAAAAGAAGTTTTATTTTTCTCCAGACCAATCAGGCGTGAGTTCTCAAAGACCCAAGAATATGTATCTTTTATTCTTTTTCTTTTTTTGTAAGCACCCAAGAATATGTATCTACAACATATAGAACATGAAGATATGAGAATCATAGGTGTGGACAAAATCTCAACGAAAATCGAGATCCTAGTTCATACACTGCATTCCTAGGAAAACCATGCGAGTATCTCGGGTATCATCCAAGAAAACTTAACCACGTCATTTCAAGATCTCAAAAACAAAAATTCCGCCTTTTCAAATACTTCATCGCTCAAATGCGGTTTGGACGCATACACAAGACAAACCAAAGAGACGGTACTCGGTATCTGTTTGTTTACCAAAAATAGAAAGGAACCAAACCACAGATCACTCCCAGCTTCTGATTTCTGTTCCTACTACATGCTCGGCAAACCAGGGTCACAGAGATCCAAATCAAACTAAATTTTAGACCCAGGTAAAAGAATATATGAAAAAGCTACTACATCGACCATCGGAAACAAAATGCAAAAACTTTAGTCGAAGATCAAATTTCCGAGCACATTCAGAACATAAAGAATCATTTCGTTAGACAAAGAGATAGAAAGAGAGTTCGAAAAAAAAAAGGATAGAACGAGAGATTAGAGTTAGGGACCTTGATCGTTGCGAGCGGTAAAGAGGATTGTGGCGGTGTCGTCACCGATGAGGCACTCGGCTATGCGGGTCTGGCGGAGGTGCTGAGAGGCGGTACGGCCCTTCTGCAAGACCGTGTTGGACGTCAAGACTTTAGCGATCAGCGTGTGACCGCTCGTTCCTGGTTTTAGCTCGTCCACTTTCACGAACACCGGCTTTCTCTTCTCCGATCTGCTCCCGCTTCCTTCTTGCTGTTGCTGCTGCTGAGTTGTCGCCATTGCCTGAATCCGAAGCTTTTAAAAAGTATTCTGGTCTTTCTTTTCCACTTCCTTTCCTTTGTCTTTGAGGTTGTCGCGAAGATAGAGAGTAAGAACTAAAGCAAGCAAGCAAGCCCTAGCCCAAGGCCAAGGTCGCTGGGGGTCTTCGCATATTTCAACGACGTTTGCACGGACTGCCGAATCAGATTCTGCGTTTGATCTCTTTCGACGTTGTTTCGTAGTGCAGGAAAGAGCGACGTCGTTCTATAGCCCTTCTTTTGTGCAATAAGCCATTTGGTTGACGTCCAATAACATTTTAAAATAATAATAAAATTAATGGAATATCATATTGTTTCACATTGTCTGCTTTTTCATAAGGAACCGAAAAATTGGAGAAAAAAAAATAGCAGCTCAAAATCCCACTTAATTCTCTTGCCAGAAAAAAATAAAATTATTTATCCTTTGAAGAATTTTCTTTTCCCATTTTTATTCCTTCTAAACTCATAAAAATACGAGGGAAAATTTGTTCCTTCTTTTAGTGTGGCCTGTGGGTATACCAAACTTGACGAAGACTTGTAAAGTTGGAAGATGATTCTCCCCCCCTAAAAGAAAGTGAATTCCTATATTGATGATAGAATCCGATATGACAACCACAAGGGCACTTGCTGGGCCAGTTTCTCTTCTTCTCTTCTCTTTTTTTTTTTTTTTTTTTATTCCAAGTTGCTCATTCTCTAATTCTCCACTAAAATAACAACTTTGTTTTATGTGAATGGAAAATGCACCATTTTACAATATAATTGGATAATTAAGTTAATTCAGAGTTGGTCGCAGAATCTGCTTTTTAGTAATTATTTATACAATAAAATTGAACCGAAGCATTCATGCACACACCAACACACGTGTTTTCTTTTCTTTTTTGAGGGCAAATTGCACTACAATTTTTCAAACTTTTTTAACATTTGCGTGACAATCAGGTTAAATAATTTTATAAATAACATAACATTGATACGAGTTAAAATGACACCAAACAGAATAATTTATTATATAATTCTGTAATACTTTTCTCCTCCACGAGGAAATGAATATTAAATTAAAAATATTCGTAGATTTGAGAAATAATGAATTGTCCTAGTGGTTGATGAAAATAACAAAGAATTTTTATTTTTCTGAGGAATGCTTTTTTAGCGCCTATATATATATATATTTTGAACCATATCTCTAAAATAATGAATGCGACCCTTCGAATTGTTTTAATACTTTTGCAATCCATTAAACATTTCAAAGGGTACTGATACTGTTTTTATTTTTTAGTTCACAAGAGAAAATTTGTTGTACTCATTTAAGCATTAGGTTATGTCAATTTGATTCAATTGATAGACATACTGATAAAATATGAGTTTAATAGCAAACTTCAAACATTTAAACCGTTCTCACAATTTGAATACCGATTTAATCGACGACTTATTTACAAGCGATAAGATTTAAACTTATCTATCTATTGAATATATTCGATAAGTACGTTCGTCCAACCATTAAGTTATTGCTCTCGGAGACTCCCGTATTGATACTTCGTCTATTATTAAATTCCTAATCTACAATTATACTTTTCACCTCGAAAATTGTTACTTCAGTCGTAATTTCCCATTCAAATTACCAACTTGAATATGTTTCATCTTAAACTACTAACAATTAGAAGGCATAATATGGACCAATAATAAACCCCATAAACCACGTGGTACGCTACTTCTAGCTATTAGACCTCAAGAGAGGACAGACAATAAGGTGGGCGAGAGAGCTTGTTATGTCTAGTGTATTGGGTCTGATTTTTTATTCAACGGTGAGGATTAACTCAGGCAAACATGTGACTAAGGATAAATCTTTCCAAATTCCAATTAAACTTCAGCAGTTACTTCTTGAGGGTGACTCTCTGGCCTTATCACAATCCAAGATGCTTTATATTATTTTCCCTAATCATTGCTTGTCTTAACGCGTCTCCCTTTCTCAATGGGCATACATTTCTGATTTCTCTCTTATTAATATTTATAAATAGTGTCTAATAAGGGTCTTAGGCCCCTTGAAAAAATGTTCCATTTCTATCTCAGTATCGGGTCACAGTTATGTAATGGTTGTACCGATGAATCATTGGCCACCTCGATGGACAAAAATTGATCAAATCAATATTCACCGATACTGTCCCGCCGGGCCCAGAGATTTGTTTTTAACAAAAAAGAAATTCGCCAATGTTGGTTCTAAGCATGTAACGTTAAAGTAAAATTCATTTTTTTTTATGAGTAAGAAAAATATGATTTTGCATTCTTTAAAATTAATAATATTTGAGTATAATCTATAATGTTATAAAAATAATAAAGTTCGGATATATTTATCTAAAAAAAATAATAGTCACGAATAATAACGTGGCCTGCAGACCACCAGAACAGAACAGGGAATCGAGGGATGTGGAGTTAAAAAAAGCGAAGGCAACCCGACACTTCCTCGCACAGCGTTTACGTCAGCTCTGGTCTTCACCACACAAAACTCCACACCCCCCAGTCTCCCTCTTTCTCTCCCCCCCCCCCCCCCCCTCCCCACCCCAATCCTATCGTCATTTCTAAAGCCTGCTCGCCTTAATACACAATTCGAAGAAAAAGTCAAATTTGTAAGAAAATATTCATCTATCCTGAGAAAAAGAAAAAATAAAAGCAAACAAATAAACTATATCATCCGCTGTCTCTTCTCTCTTATTGTGTCTGAATCTTCCTGTGATCAACTTGGACAAATATCAAACCCAAAAGTCAAATTTTTCAGACAAGCACACCCTAGAGGTTCTAGATCGGAGGCGAAGTTATTTCCTTTTTCCTCCTTGGTGGTGATCAAAGTTAAAAAGAAATAATTTTTTTTAAGAAAGTGAGCTTAATCTCTGATCCTTCGGCTCAATGGATTCCGACTTCTGGACCTCTCGCCTCGCCGCCGCCAAGCGCCAGTACACGCTCGGGCACCACCATCAGAGCTCCCACTTAGGTATCTGATCCATCTCTCTCTCTCTCGTCTTTGACTTCTCATTTCTCGTTTTTATAAACTTCTTGTCTTGAATATACGGGTGTCTGTGTTTTTGGGTTAGATCGGTTGAGCATCGATGATTTTGAGGTAGAGGACGAGGTTCGACCAGATTTCCCTTGCCCGTATTGTTACGAGGACTTCGACATCGTGTCGCTGTGTTCGCATCTCGAAGACGAGCACTCGTGCGAGTCCAAAGTCACCGTACGTATTTCTTTGGATACACCCACCGATTTGTTTTTAGTTCTTTTTTTCATATGTTTTATATGACAAATTATTCGTCTTTCTATAGTATTTCGTCTATGCGAGAGAGAATGATTTTGTTATCCGGTTCAGGTTGAAGGGTTAAAATCTCTGTCGATGTTGTGTGCCACACCCCCTTTTTTTTCCTTTTATCTTTCTGAGTTCATTGGCTTGCTGATATTTCCTGCCTTTCGTCTAGGCTTCCAATGATTTCCGAAACGCGTTTTTTCTTTTTAGAGCAAGTGCAGGCAAGGGCTAAGGAGGGACCATTTCCTTCTATGTATGAATACATATCTGGGTGCGGATATATGTCTGCGTATTACAAAATTTTTTCCTGTTGTGTTTTTGCTGATGAAGTTCATAGATAAGTGTCAGTGGGATATTTGGATGTTTATTTTGCTGCATAACACGAAACTCACAGAGGAAAAAAGAAGAAGCACATGATAATATGGACAAACTAGTAGAATGAAGTGCGTCTGAGGGCTGGCAAAATGCTAGAAGAATTTCAGTTGCTGGAGTAATTTATGAATGTCAGAAAGAGGGCTCTCTAAAGTTGCAATCGATGTGCAAGTGATTTTCAAGAATTGGCAACTTATGAAGCTGTTGGTTATTGTTTTAGCAGCTTACTGCAGTTGCTCTTCTTGGAACTTTTTGAACGAGGCTGAATCTGTTTGTAGCTTTATTTATCTAGGAAGATTTTTGATCACCAAAGTGTGAAATACATTCAACAAAAGGGAGACCCTTCGATGCACAGATAATTTGGTATCTTGCACCGCATCCAGCTATGCACTCTAGGTGTGTGGGGTAGCTAGAATTGCATGGTTAGTTCATAAGAGATTTTCATAAACCTCATTTTCTTTCAACTGGGGTTGGTTAGTTCTGATGTACCTTTATCGGTTTACACTTTCATCATGATAGAGTAGGAAATGGTAAAGTGTTCCTGGTTTGCATGTTCAAAATAAAGGTACAAAGAGAAGAAGACTGCAACTATGTACCTAACAGAATGTTTTGTGAAGAGTATGAAAGCTAAGTAAAAAAGGAATCATATAATTCAAGTCTCAGATGTTACATGGATGACAGAGAATCGTAAGGATGTGGCCTGAGGTAGCTGTGTAAGATATACTGCAAATAATTCGACTAACATTGCAAGAAACAATCATGGGTGAATCATAAAGGAGGAACTCACCAAACAAATTTGTACCCGATATCTGTTTTGACTGACAATTGTTGCCCAGGTTCAGATTTCTGACTTACCTGGTGCTTGGGGTCTGAGACAGCCTCATTTATTCAAGGTTTACTTACAAAATGTTAGGCCTTGTGCACAAGGTTGTCAATGTTATACCGAAAAATAACTACCAAGCAGCCTACTTTGCTTCGACTATTCAGCTTGAAATAAGAGTTTTGAGTATTCCTTTTGTTTTTCTATACAGAGATTTGTTGTACTACATAAAGGTTCAGTTTCTTTTCTTAGCAAAGTGAATGAGAGTCCGGACTGGATGACCTCATTTTTCTAAGATATTGAAGAGAAAGCAATTTACTGTGTAGTACTTTGTCCACTGTTATTTACGTAGTTCAGGTTTTATCTGGACCTATTCCATTACTCTAGCAATCTTAACTGTGAACACAATTTACAATGGTCAATATTATGAGTCTACATTACTCTCATTCATAGATTGAAGCTATCAGCTATCATTCATTTTGAGATGTGAATGTTATGTGCTGATGTATTAAGATGTTGGATCGTACCTGTGCTTGATACCCTTGAAGTGGACTTGTGTATTTTGCCTTGCAATGAATCATTCATAGGGTGAAGCTATCGGAGATCATCCATTTTGATATGTGAATGTTATGCACCTAAATGTGGTGATGTATTGAAATCTTGGATCGTACCTGTGCTTGATGCCCTTGAAGTGGGGTTATGTATTTTCCCTTTGTCTGGAATTGGTATATTATTTCTGGTTTCTTCAATGTACTTGCAAATCCAGAATGAGTCTATGAGAAGAGGGGGAAAATGCAGTAAGATATATGAAGCAAGTGAAGAACCTGTTTTATCTAGTTATGTATACTGTTATTCCTGTTCCTTAGGATTGAGGGAGTGTGGCGTATTAAATTGTTTACTTTCTAGTATGGACTGTTGTTTTCATGATGACAGAGTCTCATTCTGCATCCTCTTTTTTCCCTGCAGGTTTGTCCCATTTGCTCTGTCAAAGTTGCACGGGACATGTTAAGTCATATCACGCTGCAACATGGACACTTGTTTAAGATATCCTTTTAACTAAAAATTTGATTGTCATTCTTCTCTTTATATTAGTTGTTGACAAAAACAACGTGGTTGTGAATATCCTTGGCTATTTATTGATGAACTAAATTTTCAAATAAGTTTCCTTTGACTGAAGATTACTTGCAGAGACGTCGCAGGTTACGTAGAGTTGCAATTCCTAACAGCCAGGCACTGTCCCTATTGGGCCGGGATCTTCGTGAGGCTCATCTGCAGGTGCTTCTAGGGGGTGGTGGATATCGGTCAAACAATAATGCTAACGTGTCTACTCCAGCAACTGATCCCTTCCTATCGTCCCTTATTTTGAACTTTCCTGCATCTGAAGCTGAAGAGATTTCAAAATCTGTGGTAACCAGCACTGAGGATACTTCTTCAAAACATGCAGCACCAGCCCATATATGGAAATCAAGGTACGGGTTAAGTATTTGTTTCCGTAGGAATATCAGGAAGCTATGTTTTTTTATTGAATTCTTGACCCCTTTTACCCCAATCAGATAACTGAGTTACAAGTTGGTAATTGTCATCTAGTAATTGGCATCTTCTAACTACCCTGTTTTACTTGCCTTTGTCCAAACATCTCCTGTGAGATTTAATACCCTCCAAAATCTCTCTCCTTTGTTTCCAGCATTCTCTTTTTCATGCCTAGAAAAAAAAAACGTTCTCTTTTTCATTTAAAACTTTGTTTTAAGTCCTTGTTCTACGTCAGGCAAGATTTGAAACTTTGGCATCCTTTTGCCATGCGAGCCAAGGCTAAAAAACTTTTTCACGTTTCTTCATAGCAAAATTGTTTACCAACGGAGCCCCCCCTGATGGGTGTTGGGTAGGATAAGGTATTCCTCCATTTTTGCCGTGACATCTCTGAGACAATTTTCTCAATAAGAATGCTATACGTTTTTTGATCTCTTAAGAAAGACAATCCACCATTTTTGTTAGCACAGACGAGCAGATAAATTAGGGCGCAATCAAGTTACAGCCTTTGGGGTGAGGAAGCATTCATCATGCACCCCTACAGTCGGTTAAAAACTTTCTTCTCTGGGTCCAACTATTAACATCTCTTTGTCGCCTTGCAGTTTCGATCCTTCATTGAGCTATGAAGAGCGGGAAAAAAGGATGAGACAAGCTGCTGGGAGAGCTGGGTTTATGCAAGATCTGATTCTCTCAACTCTGTTAGGTGATTAATAGAAGCATTAAGCTGCTTCATGAATAACTGAATGTGAGTTCTTAAGAAGTCTAGATAAGGGGGTAACTTTGTTTGGGACTAGTAGTTTACATTGTTTGACAACGCAATACGTGCCTCATATGAATGTTGAAGCAAAACTGAGTCCTACGATGATTATATGCCCATACCCCATTCTTGTTAGCCCCCCTCTCTCTCCACCAGTGATGTACTACGAAATATTCCAAAAGGATCTATCAGTTTATGAGACACCTGAACTTATGAAGTCTTTATTAGCTTGCCTTGTAAAACTCTTAATACAGAGTATCCAGCATAGCAACATATGAAGTCTATGCTGTGGTTGGTTCCTGTGGAAGGAGATGAACCGAAGAAGGAATTCCAGGATCCAGCTGATGAATTATTATGTTTGACAAAATGAGTGCTTGTATTGGCGCAACGGGAGTACGGCTCTTATAATTCCCTACGTTAAAGATCCAGAATGCCATTCCTAAATCACTTCTCGTTTCTTGTTCTGTCTTCCTTTATATAATTCCCCTCCAATCATCCCCCTCTCCCAAATGATCCAACGGAATTTAGAGGAAAAACGAAGACAATCAAGAAAAACTGTACAGCCTTTTGGCTCGAAGGTGATCGGATGAGCTATTACATGCAATGCACCACCTACATGACTCGAGTTAGGAATCAAAAGCTTTCATTTCCTCGTGGGTCCAAGCTATTAACATCTCTTTGTACGCCTTGCAGTTTCGATCCTTCGATTGAGCTATGAAGAGCGGGAAAGTAGAGCCGCAGGATGATTGTACAAAAGCGTGGCTGTTGAGAGGGAGTTTCTAAGATTCTTGGATGCAAGATCCTAAGACCTACTGAGAGGTCTGACTTCTAAGGTTCTCTGTTAGGAGCAGTTAATAAAGAAACAATGAGGCATTTGAAGCTAGATCTTCATGATAATAGTGATTTGTTCCATCTAGTATGGAGGTAAGGGACCATGTACATAACGTTCGATGAGGCGAGGAGTCCTACGATGATTATATGCATAACTTTGTATTCTTGTTAGCCCCCCTCTCTCTCCACCAGTGATGTACTACGAAATATTCCAAAAGGATCTATCGGTGAGACACCTGAACTGGAGCTATAGCTTGAAGTAAAACTTTAATACAGAGTTCCGCATAGCAACATTGAATTCTATATGGTTCCTGTTCAACCGAAGAAGGACGCAGGATCCAGCTGATGAATTATTATGTTTGACAAAATGAGTGCAGGCGCAATTAACGGCTCTTATAATTCCCTACGTTTTCAGAATGTATATATAATTCCCCTCCAATCATCCCCCTCTCCCAAATGAAAACAATCCAACGGAATTTACAGAAAGGAGAGGAAAAACGAAGACTTGGAATGTCCTCCTGTCCGAGTTGTCTCTTCAGGAAAACAAGCTCTGAAAAACTGTGAGGGAGGCCGCAAGATCTTGGCCTTGATTGAGGGTGAAATAACTTCGGGGTTGGCTCGAAGTATGTGAAGGATCGAGATGACGATTACCCATCTATTACTGAGAAATAGAATGAAGTTATTGCAACGTTTCTGAAAGTTCACAATCTTATGCCTGCAAAAAATTCACCATCGTAATCGAGAAAATGACTCGAGCATCCAAACTTTATTAGGAATCATCGCAGGGAGCTTCACGCGAAAAAATCATTTCCTGCGTAGGGTATAATTGTAACTTCCGGCAGTTTTGATAGATTTATTATATCGACGGTGTGATACCCACCAAAGAAAAATGGCACCAAATACCGACATTGACATTAACAGTACGTTTTAAATTTGCCAAAAGACATTGACATTTAGCATTAATTCACCATGTAGACCCGTCCAAACAAAACGCACACTAGGAGCTGAGGCGGCAGGCGTCGGTGGTGTAATGAAAAAGAGTATACAAAACGACGTCACTAGACCTTAGCCTCGGTCTGCTACTCAACGGAAAAAATAAACGAAAGGTCAAATTCACGTGCGGTGACCCACTAACCTCCCACTTTCTTTCTATCCAGTTGAGCCGCAGCACATCAATCTCCATCCACCCGCACCACCTATTCCTTCCGGTTCCAACAAGGATTGTACAAAGGCCGATCGGGGTCGGGTGGTACCCATATTCTCCCCTCGTGGCTGAGTTGAGAATCTCAGGGACGTTCATTTTAAGATTCGTATATTTTTTAACTTCACCTAAAAATAATTTCTACACGCATATAAATAAAGTTTAACATTATCTAAAAATTTAAAAACATTTTAAATTTTAAAAATTTCACGAAAACAAACATTTCCTAAGATTGGTCGCTGACTTAAAGGTGAAGAATTGGTAGAGATCAACTTCCACCGGATTGGCAGGTTCGGTTAGTCATTAGTGGGTTGGGTTAGGTTGTGTTGAGTTTTTTTTAAAAAAAAAAAAAATTTTCTTGATTTTTTCAGCAGTCCAATGAGGATAAATCGACACAATGAGGCTCTTTCATTTAAATTTGGGCCCAAAACTAATTTTTTTAACCCCTAAATATATATATAATATTTTTAATTGATATTATATTTGGATTGAGAGTGGGTGGTATTGGCCCAACCTCGACACCAAACATAGTCGGTCTTTATTTTTTAGGTTTGAGACCAAGCCACCCCTGAGTTGAGTCGACAAGATTAGTTGGTCTCATCATTTCGAACCTATCTTGTACAGACCTAATTCCAACAAATGGCAAACCATAACAAAGCATGTGAATCACGACAAATCCAAGTGGAAAGTCCACTTTTCCAAGTTGCAACTCTTATATGACTCGTGTACCACGATTTTGTGGTGTTTAATTTAGGAGAACAATGAAATTTTGGCTATATTTTATATTATAAGTTATAGACTTCATAGTTCTTTGTGATATCTTAATATGGATATCTAATATTTGAATTTGAATATAATCTTAAAAAGGATAATATCTTATCTTATCAAATTTTATAATTGAATTATGACATTTATCTAATACTTTATATTTTTTTTAGTTTAATACAAGTAAAAGTAAATTCTCAATCGTCTTACAACTCTAAACCTAAACATTACTATCTAAAGATTCTAAACCTTAAGCTGAGGATAATCAGAGAGTTCAACCAATAAGGTAAAAGAGTCCACGGTGAAACCCATCACATTGGATCATAGAATATCGAGATGACGTCAACGCACCGCTTTTTTTGGGAAAAAGGAAAAGAAAAGATGAACTCTCTCTTTAACTAGAAGTCATACGCTTGAGTGCCTGGTCGGATCCACAGTTACATAAGACTTGGTTCTCAGGCTTAGGTTACAGCCTCTTCTGTGTCTGCGTTTAGTGCTATAAGGCCCTGTCTGGTCGTAATAGTCATTAAGAAGGAGATGATGGTGGAGTTATTCGTGCTTGGGTGTACGGGGGTCGTGGTATTCCTCCACGGAGCAAATTTCTTCTTTCACCTCCTATCCCAACACATGGCCGTTCGATCCCTCAGGTATTGAGCTCTCTGATCTTTTCTTGTTCTTTCTCGATCCTTTGTTTTCCAATCCCTAGATGGAGATCCTCTGAGGGTCTTAAAAGCCAAACAATCTGAAATGTTTCTCATTCTGGGGAAACTTCTTTGCATATTTCCCGGAGCTGCATGAATTTTGATTACTGCATTATCATAAAGCCCAGGATGTGTTTGATAAGTTCGCTTCTGGAAATCAATAATTTGCCACAATATCTTCAATCGCCGATTGATATCTCGGTTAGAGAAGATGATTCCTTGTACATAAAACCAAAAGTAAAATTCATTTTTTTTTTGGTGTGGGTGGGGGTTGGGGAGGGGAAATCATGATTTGGGGAGTATCTTTTACGTTTCACGTTGAAATCGAACTTAGAGCATGTTTGTAAACTAAAATTTTGGCCAAAATTCAATCCATTCCAAAGATTTTCATTTGCAAAATAATAATAATAATAATAAAACTTCAAATATGTTTCGTCTCCTTTTCTATACAAAGGCGGAAAACAAAGAAAAAATAATATACTTTTAAGTGCTATATATGTTTTGTCTTCGTTGAAAATGCAATATTTTAGTGGTGAAAAAGTTCATTACTATTCATCGATTCATGAATGAGACTTTGGCAAGTTGCACAAGATATTAGCACAAAAGTAAAGGTGCCCCACTATAGTTTTCCTAACCTTACATAATGACAAGAAGATGGTTTTTTTTTTCTTTTTTTTTCTTCTTGATTTTTTTGTCGTTGTTTTTGGCTAGAAGGTCAAGGTGGTCCACCAATTCAGTTTGGTTATACTTTATGGGGATTCTCCTAAGTGCGGTGGACAATCACTGAAGTATTATTGTACTCTTCATTCTCATTTTATCTTTTTATTTTAGCTTGCGACTATGATGAGATGACTTCTTGTTGGGGTTTTTTTTAGTATTTTAAGAAGGGATCTAGTGTTAACTGGTGAGTTCTATTTATTTGTTTATTATTTTCTGGCTTCTGCTTCCAGTTTCTTGGGATTTGTTGGATGGTAGAGCAAAGCAAAACGTGGATAAACAATGAAGGAATGTGATAAATAACTCTTCACGCCAAGTTTCTTATGAAGTATGGAGAGCCAAATCGATCCGAAGAGGAAAGCTCTTTCTGAGATGGGGGTTGGTTAGCTTGCACCTGCCGTGACTCTTTTTCTATATTGTTAGTGACATATTGTCAAGCTTCTTCGGTGCATAAAGATTTGAAATAAATGGAAGGCTTTCTTGAAAAGTTAGGAGAGAGCCGAACCATCTTGTAAACTGTGATCCTTCAATATCTAGTTGAAATCCTGATGACTTTTGCTTGGAAACAAGATGCAATAGCTAGTGATTGATTGCCAAGTTGGTATGTTTTTTTTTTTTTTTTGGGACAAAACAGATTGGAAAATGCGCAATCCACTACCGCAATGGTTTGGTAGCATTTCATTTTTCTAAAGGAATAAACATATTCATTGGTTGTCGGATTAACTAAAGAATAGCAGAAGTAAGAAGATTCTCTTTGGGTGGTGGGTCTCTAGGCGGAGGACAACGTATGGTTGAAAATTTTATCCCAACAAATAAAGGAGGACTTGGTAGGTTCAACGCGCGAACGGTAGTTAGGGTTTTACCTCGTATAAGCAAGAATTAGGTATAAGAAAAGGGAACAACATAAAAAGGTAATAATCGTGCAGAATTGAATGAGGGTAAACGACCGTCGTAATAGCCGACCATAATAATGGCCACTAGGCCCACTACCCACTACGGTCCGCGGGTACGAAAGAACCAAGGCGGCGCCAAACCCAGACTTAAATTTAGGCTAAAACTACCTCGTGTGGGACAGTGACGAGCGTCCTACCGATGCAGTGTACAAATCCCAGACGCACTTGAGATGATCAGATGGACCATGAAGCTTAGGAGCCTCCTTGCCCTACGCAAACCTCTTCTCCAACGATTTTACCTACCATTTGAACCTCTCACTTTCCCAACCCATTTTATTTTCCCCGCTAAACATATCCAGACCTACGCTAAATTTGACCCACAATCCTACGTAATTTTATGCTCAATCCGAGAGGGCAGCTTCATACCCACTTCTGTATCCTACTCTAAGCTCCTCTCACAATGCACTGCTTCCAAGTCCGTAAGTTCGGGAATGGAAGTCCATGCCCACGTAGTTGTATTGGGATTATCCGAGGACCCGAGTGTGAGGAACCGTTTGATTAATCTGTACTCTAAGAGTTGGTATTTTGGGTATGCCCGGAAACTGGTCGAGGGAAGTGCTGAACCGGATTTGGTTTCTTGGTCTGCTTTGATATCTGGTTATGCACAAAATGGGCTCGGTAAAGAAGCCGCTTTGGCCTTTCATGAGATGCATTTGTTGGGAGTAAAGTGCAATGAGTTTACGTATCCGAGTGTTCTCAAGGCGTGCTCCATATTGAAGGATTTGAACCTCGGAAAGCAGGTTCATGGGATTGCGTTGGTTACGGGATTTGAGTCCGATGTGTTTGTTGCAAATACTTTGGTTCTTATGTATGCCAAATGTGGGGAGTTTGGGGATTCAAGGAGACTGTTTGGTGCGATTCCGGAACGGAATGTTGTTTCGTGGAATGCCTTGTTTTCTTGTTACTTGCAGAGTGATATCTGTGGAGAAGCACTGGTTTTGTTTCAGGAAATGGTTTTGAATGGAATAAGTCCCAATGAGTTTAGTTTGTCTATTATACTGAATGCTTGCTCGAGTTTGGGGGCGGGTGGACAAGGAAGGAAAATTCATGGGTATTTGATAAAGCTTGGGTATGCTTCTGATCCATTCTCAGCAAATGCACTTGTCGACATGTATGCAAAAGCAGGAGATATCGAAGATGCAATTATTGTATTTAAGGAAATTGCACAACCTGATATTGTTTCCTGGAATGCTGTTATTGCTGGCTGTGTTCTTCATGAGTACCATGACTGGGCTTTAAAATTGTTTGGGGGAATGAAAAGATCAGAAATATCTCCCAATATGTTTACCTTATCAAGTGCTCTTAAAGCTTGTGCTGGAGTAGGGCTCAAGGAATTGGGGAGACAATTGCACTCTAAGTTGATAAAGATGGACACAGAATCAGATTTGTTTGTGGATGTAGGACTCATAGACATGTACTCAAAATGTGAGATGATGGAGAAAGCGAGGATGGTTTTTGATTTGATGTCAAAGAAGGACTTGATTGCTTGGAATGCGGTTATCTCTGGACATTCACAGAATGGGGAAAACATCGAAGCAGTATCCCTTTTTGCTCAGTTGTACAAGGAAGGAATAGGATTCAACCAGACTACATTATCCACTGTCCTAAAATCAACAGCTAGTTTGCAGGCTTTCAATGTTTCTAGACAACTTCATGTCCTTTCTGTGAAGTCAGGTTTCCATTCTGACATTTATGTTATAAACAGTATTCTTGATGCATACGGAAAATGTAGCCATGTAGATGATGCAGCCAGAATCTTTGAAGAATGTACAGTTGGAGATCTGGTGGCTTTCACATCCATGATCACTGCGTATGCTCAATACTGCCAAGGAGAGGAAGCACTAAAGCTTTATTTGCAAATGCAAGATAAGGGGATGAAGCCAGATCCATTTGTTTGCAGTTCTCTTCTAAATGCTTGTGCAA
Organism: Morella rubra; assembly: GCA_003952965.2. Taxonomy (NCBI): domain Eukaryota; kingdom Viridiplantae; phylum Streptophyta; class Magnoliopsida; order Fagales; family Myricaceae; genus Morella; species Morella rubra. The sequence continues at coordinate 7,758,158 of CM025850.1, read as the reverse complement.
ATTTATCAGCATATGAACAAGGCAAACAGATACACGTTCATGTCCTGAAGTTCGGATTCATGTCTGATATCTTTGCTGGGAATTCTCTAGTCAACATGTACGCAAAATGTGGAAGCATAGATGATGCAGGTGGTGCTTTCTCTGAGATTCCGGAGAGAGGAACAGTCTCGTGGACTGCAATGATAGGGGGACTTGCACAACATGGGCATGGGAAACAGGCCCTCCAGTTGTTTAATCAGATGCTAAAAGATGGTGTTCCCCCAAATCATATAACTTTGGTTAGCGTCCTTTGTGCATGCAATCATGCTGGTTTGGTAAGTGAAGCCAGACGATATTTTGATTCAATGGAAGAGTTGTTTGGCATTGAACCAATGCAAGAGCACTATGCATGTATGATTGATCTCCTTGGCCGTGCTGGGAAATTAAGTGAGGCAATGGAACTCGTAAATTCAATGCCATTCCAAGCTAATGCTTCAGTTTGGGGAGCACTTCTTGGTGCTGCAAGAATCCACAAAAATGTTAGTCTTGGCCAACATGCTGCTGAGATGCTCTTTACACTTGAACCAGAAAAATCCGGTACCCACATTCTTCTTGCAAACATTTATGCATCAGCTGGCATGTGGGGAAATGTTGCAGACGTGAGAAGGCTTATGAAAGATAGCAAGGTGAAGAAGGAACCTGGAATGAGTTGGATTGAGGTCAAAGACAAAGTATACACCTTTATTGTAGGAGATAGAAGCCATTCTAGAAGCAAGGAAATATATGCCAAGCTTGATGAGCTGGCTGACTTGATGAATAAAGCTGGCTATGTTCCCATGGTAGAGATTGACCTCCATGATCTGGGACAAAGTGAAAAGGAGCAGCTTCTCTTACACCACAGCGAAAAACTTGCAGTGGCTTTTGCTTTGATTGCTACTCCCCCAGGAACTCCCATTATGGTGAAAAAGAATCTTCGAATCTGTGTTGACTGCCACACTGCATTCAAGTTCATCTGCAAAATTGTATCAAGGGAGATTATAGTGAGAGACGTCAATAGATTCCACCATTTTAAAGACGGTTTGTGTTCTTGTGGAGACTATTGGTGATATTTCTGTGGAGAAGTGCTCTATTTCTTTACACCCTGATCCGTGAAGGAGAAGCGCCTTCCTTTGCAGCCCAGTATAAACCTACTTAAACATAAAGCATTCTCTCTGGTCATACATGTTGGAGGCCTGTATGAACTTGGCTTTTTCCCATCTAACCCCAAAAGTATTGTGTATTCCTTGGTATTCTATTGATTCACATGAAATGTTCATTATAAAGCAATTTTATGCTTTAGCTGGTTCTCCTACCATATCCGGGGCAGAAATTTGATTGTTGATCAGGAGCATTTGTTCCTGATAGCGACATAACAACTTCTGTTGTTATCCTCGAATGGACTCTTGAAGAGATTTCTTTGGGTTGGGGGCAAACTGAGAGTGATTATTTCTCCAAGACGCTGATTTTTTTTCCCAGTAGGTATTTTGTGAAAGTGGTTATTCAACAATCTATATTTTTCTTCTACATATGATACTAAAATGTCTGCTCTCTTCTTTTGTAGGTGTAGATAACTGATCTCCCTTCAACAACTTCCTGAATACAAGGTTCATCAAGAGAAGGTTGTGCCACCAAGATTTTCACACGAAAGAGCAAAAGTTGTTTAGTGAAAGTAATTTAGCATTATTATTCCTGAATGGCTTTGCGCCAAATAATACAATCGAAGCAGATTCCGACTTCATACTGTACAAGATACATTTACAACTGGGAAAAAAATTACTCTTGTTCCCTGTTCAGTTTTCTCACATCAACATCATCGACTCCTCTGACATTATGGTCAACAGTGAAAATTTCACTTTGATTGCAATTCTGCCACCCTCTACACAGAGCTTGGCTCCGGTGACCACCCAATATCCAGGCGGGTCCTCTGGGCCCCTCACCATTTCCTTCGTATTCACAAAGTTTGACAACTTTGGTGCCCTTATTGGTAAAGGTGGTCCCCCTGGATAAACTGCTGAGTTCATGTCCACTTTGGCTGGCTTCTCCGGTGGATTCAAATTCAATCCTGAACTAAATCTTGTGCTGATCATCATTGAGATGAATCCCGATTTTCGTGATGTAGTTGTGGCTCCTTCCCATGCTGATCTGCGTATCTTTGCAGATGCCACCATGGAGTAACCAAGCCTCAGGAACAGAACTTTCCTCATTCCAATAACCTTAACTTCAAACCAGGCCTTCGTCACAATAGAAGCGGACTCATCAATTTCAGCGCCATTGTACTGTACTGGGGCAGTGCAGACGTGTGAGAATATGCTCCACTTGACAGGTTCAAAGTAGGCTCGATCAACTGGTTCCTCATTGGGTTCATCACTTTGATCATCTGAGAGTTGGAGAATCTTGGGAAGAGTCGAGAGGTGCTGAAGATGAATTGCTAGATGATTACTTTTCTTGCCTTCCAAATATAACCGGACCCCTGTCACTGGTCGACTTCCTGAGTCAACCTGTTTATACAAGTTTTATGGTGAAATTGCAACAACCATCTTTAATTACTGAACAATTATATTCATTTATTTGCTGCAAAATGGGTAAAATGGCCAGCATCTTGTTCATTATGAGGGTGCCGGTGGCAAAGATGGTACACTTTTACTGTACAAATCCTGGTGTGCAAGAGCAGTAACTATGCCCCTCATAAAATAGAATAGCATACTGAACTAAGTCACAAGTATAAATCTTTAGAGGAGTTGGTTGCAACTACAAGATTTACATTACAGGGTGACAAGTGACAACAGATATGCGCCACCCGTGTGGAATTTCATTGCACGAGTTGTTCCATAAGCTTAAAATCTACTTATAAAATCACCAAGTTAAATTTATGCCATACCTTAGCTGTCCCAAATATGTAATGCATAATAAGCAATGAACCAATAAGAGTATTAATCCTGACTGCATAATCACAGAAGCGAAATGCAACCTGGCAGTTCAGATGGGTTATCAAGTATCTAACTAAAGATATAACTCATCGGATGATAGTTCCTATTTCCAAGACCAAGTACTACCTCATCTATGACAATAGATTGTGATTCGTCGTCCTAAAACTAAAGAATGCCGACAATGAGGTCCCCAGTAATACGAGCTTTTTAAGCTTAATTCTATCGTTATCTTTACAATCTCCAAGAGAAGAAATTACCTGTACAGTGTTGACATAAAGCCTGGGGCCCATCAAAGTGAACTGAAGTGATGGGCACACTTGTTTTCTGTGCCTAAGACCAAGAGGTAAATCGCCATACATTGGGGCCCATTGCCGAGGCAATTGAAACTCTAGAAATTGATAGAGTTCTTCTATCGGCGGTTTATCTGCATGATTTATCCACCATTAGAGACCAATTCAATTGCCAATTGAGAGGAACAATACCACAATGACTCAAAAAATATAAGACTTGCATATTAATTCACAGGCTACGTAAAAAAAAAATAACGTTCACAAAATTTTTTACAAAGCAATAATTAAGTTACTGCAGTAGCATATCAAATTCCCGCATCAAGTAGGATGTACAGGCACCAAGACGATTAAGAAAAAACAGACAAAATTATAAGCAGAGAGCTATACATGGGAAAAAATGTAAGGTCCATCTGGAGGGAAGTGCACAAATATGCCAACAAAATCAACTATTAGGGGTCACCCTTAGGCGACTCAAATAGTTTATACGGTGCTATACAATTTTGTTCATTAGTCATATGAAATTATACTTCCTTTAGGCCTAACATCATCAAAATCGCATTTTATGCTTTGGTGAATGCATGATCGGACTGAACTTTGGGGCACTCTCAACTGTCAATAGAACTATTAATGTCGTTATTCCAACTACACTCATTGCAATATATGTAAGAATTATCATGGGGTTTTTCACTATTAGATACACTATTCACATAGCTAAAATTCAGATGACTACAAAAGAACTGTGTAGTTTCTTTTTCTAAAAGAATGATAATTGTCACTCTCGAAAATTTGACTCTCAATGTAAAATTATCAGAAATAACAATGCCTATTATTGCAAAGAACTTTACACTAGGTTGAAGCTTAAATCCATGATGCTTTTAGTGGTTCCAGCAAGAAAAACTCCCACACCTCAATTTGCATAAGACCCATACAAATTAACGCCCATGAATTCTGGAATAACTTTGTTTTGATATTTAAAAGCTTGGAAGTCAACAGTTCTCGCGGGGAACTTGGCACCAGAGAGATCAAACTGACAGATTGGATATATTACTCACATCTAAGGTAGAGGTTCACTGCATGCGTTAGAAATCCATTGCCTTCCACACCACTCAATAGCGAAGTTATAGGTGCAAAGGACATTGATATGACATTGGGCGACTGTGCTACAGTTGAGAGCCACTGCTTATGACTTTGACCAATGTCAACGCCTCCCCTTCGGACACAGATGTGCCATATATCCTGCATAGAAAGTAAAGCAATCACAAACATATTGACAGTGGCCTGTTTCTGATCAGGTACAGTTACAAACCAAGACACAATTGATGGCAAAAGGCTCACATCATTCTTCGAGCTAGTGATATCAGGTAGCATTACTGAGGCAGCCAAAGCTTTCCGGAGGTCCAAGGGCATCGAGTGTTCTTCCTGAAAAACAAATAAAAAATATTAAACAGGAACAAGGACTCTCCCCATTATTTTCCACCTCCTCCTCCTACATACAGTCTTCAATTCAAAATAATTGAAGCTGTTCCATAATCAGCGCAAAGCATGGAATAAGTTATTTAACTAGAAATAAAGAGGAGAGAAGGGGAGCAATAGTGGCAATTCTCTGAGATAGCAATGACACAGCAACAAATTATGTATCATAGAGGTCGAGAACTTAATGGAGTTCAGAATTAGCATAGGTGCAACTGGAATTTTGAGGTTTCAGGAAATAGCAACAGCCAACTGTTCGAATCGTTTAGAAAAAAAAATGCTGGGCCTTTTTTTTTTTTTGTCATTCTGTTTCCTTTTTAAGTTTATGACATCTTCTCATCGAATTTGAATCAATGATGTAACGACCCAAGGACAAGCCTACCACATCTATGTTTTGATTTCAAAATGACTGGTCAAGGTTGCCATTGAAGCCCCTTGGAACGTATGTAAGTCTCAATTCTACTCACATCCAATGTGGTACTTGGCCTTATACTTTTTACTTATCATTCCTTCTGTGGAAGTCCCACTCTATGTGGGACTCGGGGAAATTGGAACTATTGCCTATGGCTGAAACTTGGGGAAATTGGAACACTTACTACATAAAATCATTTGACAACGTTTTCTTCCTCACTTTTTATTTCCCACCATTGAGATACATCTTACATGAAGATAACAATGATGTTAACTTTAAGATTCTATGTACCTTCAGTTTTCCTGATAGTTGCAGAGGGTTTGTTAAGAAACTTCCATTTTCATCTTCAGAAAATCTCTGATTAGCTAAGTGCTTTAACAATTTCTGCACTTCAGTGGGCTGAAGATTTGAATTTTCTACCTGCTTTATGTGAATTACATCCTTACCTCCCATCTTTACCCCAACAACAACATGAGTCCCATACATGAACCACCAACCTGATGCCAAATTAAGATTCTATGTACCTATTTTCCTGATAGTTGCAAAACCTTGTTAACCTTTCTTTTCTCAAGCAAAATCCTGCTGATTTGCATAAGTTAACGCCCATGAATTCTGGAATAACTTTGTTTTGATATTTAAAAGCTTGGAAGTCAACAGTTCTCGCGGGGAACTTGGCACCAGAGAGATCAAACTGACATTGGATATATTACTCACATCTAAGGTAGAGGTTCACTGCATTTAGAAATCCATTGCCTTCCACACCACTCAATAGCGAAGTTATAGGTGCAAAGGACATTGATATGACATTGGGCGACTGTGCTACAGTTGAGAGCCACTGCTTATGACTTTGACCAATGTCAACGCCTCCCCTTCGGACACAGATGTGCCATATATCCTGCATAGAAAGTAAAGCAATCACAAACATATTGACAGTGGCCTGTTTCTGATCAGGTACAGTTACAAACCAAGACACATGGCAAAAGGCTCACATCATTCTTCGAGCTAGTGATATCAGGTAGCATTACTGAGGCAGCCAAAGCTTTCCGGAGGTCCAAGGGCATCGAGTGTTCTTCCTGAAAAACAAATAAAAAATATTAAACAGGAACAAGGGTCTTCAATTCAAAATAATTGAAGCTGTTCCATAATCAGCGCAAAGCATGGAATAAGTTATTTAACTAGAAATAAAGAGGAGAGAAGGGGAGCAATAGTGGCAATTCTCTGAGATAGCAATGACACAGCAACAAATTATGTATCATAGAGGTCGAGAACTTAATGGAGTTCAGAATTAGCATAGGTGCAACTGGAAAGGTTTCAGGAAATAGCAACAGCCAACGAATCAAAAGGCCTTTTTTTTTTTTGTCATTTCCACATCTTCTCATCGAATGATCAATGATGTAACGACCCAAGGCAAGCCTACCACACTTCAAAATGACTGGTCAAGGTTGCCATTAAGCCCCTTGGAACGTATGTAAGTCTCAATTCTACTCACATCCAATGTGGTACTTGCCTTATACTTTTTACTTATCATTCCTTCAGTCCCACTCTATGTGGGACTCGGGGAAATTGGAACTATTGCCTAGAAACTTGGGGAAATTGGATCATTTGACAACGTTTTCTTCCTCACTTTTTATTTCCCACCATTGAGATACATCTTACATGAAGACAACAATGATGTTAATTTAAGAATGTACCTTCAGCTGATAGTTGCAGAGGGTTTGTTAAGAAACTTCCATTTTCATCTTCAGAAAATCTCTGATTAGCTAAGTGCTTTAACAATTTCTGCACTTCAGTGGGCTGAAGATTTGAATTTTCTACCTGCTTTATGTGAATTACATCCTTACCTCCCATCTTTACCCCAACAACAACATGAGTCCCATATTTTTCAATGAACCTGGAAAACCATGAAATCAAATATTAATAACTAAAAGTCAAAAATTTTACAATACCTTATTTAACAACTGCTATGCTCAAGACAAAATATGGATGTTCAATTATAGTCTTAGCAGGCAAATATCTTAAAAGAACCAAACTCGAATATGAACGAGTTCATGAACAGCTCGTCGGCTCGAGCTTGACTTGAGCTCGGTTCGTTTAATAAACGATCGAGTTCGAACACCATTTCTAGCTCGAATATTAAATGAGTCAAACTCGGTTAAACTCGGCTCAGCTCGATTTAAGCTCGCGAACAAAACTCAAAAAGCTCGATCATGAGCTCATTTAAAAGCTCGGTACACTTGTATGTATTATAAATTTCTTATTTATTTGTTAGTTTATATTTAAATAGTCACATATTAGTAAAATATGCATTTGATTATATTGATATATGTGAATGGATGAGTATATCCATAAGGATTTGTTATGCCCTCTATATATTAAATATATGTTGTAGGTCATTTTTGCCAATTAACATAGGTTATATATGAATCTAAATATTTTCTAAAATAAAGTTCGCACATATGTCAAGTGTTTATGATATGTTGTGTATAATGTACTATGACACCATATGTCGAGGCTTGATTTGAGTTTGTTTGTGATATATGTGTTTTCTAATCTCATATTTTCTTGGTTGGGTCGAGTTTGAGCACAGCTCGAGTAAACTCAAACTCGAATCGTGTATACATTTTTAATTAAGCTCGAGCTCGTTTGAACATGAAAAATTTTAAATAAGCTGAGTTCGAACATCCTGCAGAAGCTCGATTCAAGTCGGCTCGAGCTTGAACTCGCATATATGTCGTCTAACGAGCCGAGTTTGAATAGCCAATACTCGGTTCGACTCAACTCGCATACAGCCCTACTTAAAAGCATTCACAATTTCACTGATATACAAGCATTTGAAGTTTGCAAAACCTTACTCAGCTAGGGCAGCAGGATCCCATGAAGAAGGCACTTCTTGTTTGACATTATCGGACAATGTTATCTGGGATCTGTCTAACTCAATGTTATAAAGAGTTATGAACCAACCATCGAATGCAAGACTCCTTGTGGCAGCTGCATCCTGCTGCCAGCATCCCTTGAAGTCAAACATTGCATTGAACAAGCCAGATGGTATTTTGCCGGATAATGACATTTCCTGATTGAATCGTTCTGACATCTGGCATAAATTGGCAGATAATGCCCAACGTTAGAAATGGCAACAAAATGCTTTGCACATCAATGTAATAATTCAACTTACCCAGAATCATTCTGACAACGATAACTCCGAACATCGAAGTCTAACTGAACCATTATCTATAAATCTTCGTTTTCTACTCTGTTTCTGTTTTGTGCTACTTAGTCATCAAATATGCAAGAACGGTTCCTAAATTTTAGCCAAGACTAATGTTCTTTGTGTCCTGGAATTACTCTGGCGGTCCCTGTTTTGGGCAAAGTTATACAATTTCCCAACACTCTATCACATAAACTAAACTCACGGGTTCTTGCTCTTAAAAACCTATAGCAATTAAAAGAACGAGAAGAAAGAGGAGGCACCTGATGAAACGAAACGACATCGGAGCGAAACCTGGTGCGCTCGCCTTTGTCGCACTTGATGGAGGTGGACACGTTAGGGACGAGCAGGCCGCCGGGTATCACGAGGTCTCGGGTCTGGGTCTGGTCCAGTTCGATCAGCCTCGACCCAGAAGGACCTGGCTTGCATGACGACAGTCGGATATCGTGGGAAAGATCGTAGCCGAACCCAATCACCTCGACGGCCTTCTCGGCCGCGAAATGGGGTTCCAAGCGAGGGCCGGTGATAACCATCGATGCCCACTCGCACGATAGAGATTGTGCGCCTCTCGGGGGAGTTTGATGAGGCTTTTTGTCGAACAAATAAGAGGAAGAAGCCGACGAAGAAAAAGACTCATTGGAGTGGTCTTTGGGCTATAAGTTTTCCCAGAGCCGAAGAATGGATCTAGTTTGATGAGGCTTTTTTTTTTGAATTTTCTTTTATGTTTTAATGTGAAGAGAGCTGAAAGAGACAGCTTGTTCGTTCAAAGCTTGGACTTCCGACATTGTAATGTGAACAGACGAAACAGAACTCTAGTACGTGTAGGCGGCGGGAGACTGTTCTGCCACGTTTTAGACAAATATGGCTCGTCCTTTTGCCTTTCTCTTTTTTTCTTTTTCTTTTTGGGCTTTTCGAGAAAGGTTTCGAGAAAAGTTCTCATTTGAGGTTGACTAGTGTTCCAAAGTCTGCAACGAAGTCATCTTTAATTATTCAAATCTGAAATTACACATTGCGTTTACACGGCGAACGTGGATGCAATTTTTCTTTCTATTTGTTTATTAGCACTACCATTACAAGAGACCGTGGACAGGACTGGCCCATAAACCTTGGCTTAGTGGAGTCGCTGTTCAATCCTTCTTCATTTTCAGATTTCTGGCGATATGTAGACCCAGTCAGCATGAGCTCCCCATGCTGGTAGCCTGGCACAATATCTCTCAAAAGTCCATCTCAATACCCGTAAGAATCTCCTAAATCCTCGCGCCCTAGTCGGCCCCCCTGTCTATCCAGTTGCTCAAGAAAATCGTGGGCCATCATAGGCCCACACGTCAGGATTGGCCGAGAGAGAAAACGGGTCGTCAGCCACCCATTGCGGAGCACGCGTTTATGATCGACGCGTCTCTCTGTGCCTGATAGAGCGGCGCCGTGAAGGACGAGGAGGTAGATGAGGATAAAACTATAGAGTTATAGGCTTAGTTGGTTTTCTTTGCGTTCAAATTTTTTTTTGAATTTGGAAGATACACAAATCAAACATATTTTTTAACATCACTAAAAATTAACTGCAACACATATACTAATAAAATTAACGTATTTAAAAATTTTTAAAAAAACACACTAACCGAACATATTCAGGAAGACTTGCTCTCACCGTGACCAGATTAGCATGATCTTACGTGTTTATCATGATATGTTTCTAGCTGCAGCCAGTCATGACACAAATCAAAGGGTACACATTAGAGAGAACAAAAACAAAACAAAAAATACAATCGTCGCGCAACAACTATTGGAGTGTCATTGAACCTCAAAATATTGATTTGACAACATTTATTCTATTAATTTCTGTATATTTCGCATCTTAATTTAGGTGTAAAATTATTTTGGCCTCGAACTTTTTTATCATTTTATTTTTTTAGGATTTAAAACTCCTGAAGTTTTTTTCTAAGCAAACTCGTGAGGTGAAATATAGAGGCAATTTGACACTGTAATTTTTTTTTTTTCTAAGTAATTTGACACATGCCTAGATATCTCTTTCATTGGCATTTATAATTTTTTTCACGGAAAAATTCTGTCTGATAGTTTTTGGTACAGGATCAATTGTTAGCGAAAAAGCTTGATAGCAGTCCATAACTCGTGCACCGGATTATTTTCGACATCATCACCAACTTTCCTGGTTTGATGATGTATTCGAAAGGGGATGGAAGTTGGAGGTGGCAAAGTGATTTTTCTTTTTCATTATGATTATAATTTTATCCAAAAGGACAAATTTGTTTAGACAAACAACGAAGCCTGAATATAACTACATTGGGCTGGCTCTTAACTTCGGCCGTAAGATTCATCTAACACTGTTCTGACCCAGCCCATTACCCATGCAATATCCCCTTGATCCGGAATCAGTAATCCTCCTCCCCCTTATGGTTTTCCGCCCAATCATTCGGCAAGGAATGCAGATCGTTGCTTCTCAAAAAGTAAATATCGGGCCTGGTTCCACGAATACAAACGAAATGTGATCATGGGACGCCGTAGTCCAATATATTGGTGTTGGTACGGTTATGGCTGGGTTATGGACTCGACTTGTATGTTGTTTCACCGCGGGAAGGATTGTCATAGACTAAAATCAAAGCGTCTTAATAAAAAATAGGCAAAATTACCTAAACGGTTTCTGTGGTTCTACTTTGTTAAAAAATTGATCGCGTGCTTTTAACTTCAATAATTTGGTCCATGTAATCACTAATATTATGCACCGGTCCTTCTGTCAACAACTTCGTTAATTTTGATAGAATACACTAATATGTTCATTTTTAAATATTTAGATAATATTGATATGTCAGTGTATTCCGTTAGCTGATTAACGGAGGTGTGAACGGAGGAACCTATGTATTGTATAGGTAAAGTCAAATTGACTATTTAGATAATTTTTCTTAAAAAATAAGACTCACAAAATCGTTGAAAATTTAGCTCTGATTAATCTGCCTCATAACAAATATTGAAAAATAAAAACCCATTCTGAAAAGAGTCAATTCCCTGCTGTGTCCAAATCTACGACTACGGAATCCAGTTCTGCTTTTGATAAGAATGAAGGGCGAAAAACTGGGACTCTTAACGATTGACTGATATTTGCCAATACGCATGTGCTTGAAAACACGCATTCAACTCGGCCACTGTGAGCGACGTTGTTTTCCTAAATGACCAAAAATAGTCAAAACCTAATATTTTGGGTGGAAGGCATAACGATATGAAGAACAAAACAAAGGAATTTTCACTTGTTTTTCGCATGATAACCATTGTGCGGGCAATACTGCGAGGAAGAAGGTCAAAATTCCCATGGGAGTGTCATTAGATTTCTCATAAATCGTGTTGACTGTATCAACCGCGTTAGGTTAGGCTTTCCCAGACGTCCAAGGAAAAAAGAAAGACACGACCGGAACGGAGTACTCCCAAGTCAACACGCTAGATAGAAAGCCAACATGCAAAATGTGCACTTGACTCTGCGGACTGCGGGCACGAGAAGCAGCCCCCCTCAATCTTTTCCTTTTTTTCCGTCACGCGGTTGACGTTTCCGCGCCCTACATCCATTGGCCTTTTCTTTGTTTTGGTATACTGCCAAGATGCTGCAACTACTTTGAAACGGTCAGTTGCTCTGTAATACATTAACACGGTTTCATGGATGTTTGGGCCAGTCGTCTTATCACATTAAAACATTCGCGCTACTGTTTCTGTCTCCCCCTCTTTGAGTAAATATCAAAGGAAGAAGAAAAGCATGTGCACTAGGGGAATCATTTCAATATTTTATGGCCTTTAGTTGGAGAGAATAGAAACGTACGTGACTTCAGATCTATGAGGAGATATTCGTCTAAAGGGATTGTACGATAAATAACATAAATTATTATGTAGCTCATCCCTTTTAAAACTTGGAAGAACGCCTCTCAATTTAGCAGCAGTTTCGTCCAATGCATAATGCGGATATATTTCGAAATTTACCTCCCATATAGGAATATTCAAAAAACTACGAATAGTAGCATTATCCCTTTTAAAACTTGGAAGTCTTGGTTAAATTTTTACCCACAACTGAAAGCCAAAAGTTGATAAAATGCCCAACAGATTACCGATCTTCCAAAATCCCCTTCATCCTTGCTTTTTACTGCTTTGGAATTATACCAAAAAAGGCACCTCTCTGGGACGATCTTGAAGCACGAAGAAACTAAATCTCAACAGTCTCCTTCTAATTTATGTTTGGAACGAAAGACACACCTAACATATTTGAGCATAAATCTCCATGCCTTAGAGGCTATCTCCCCGTGAAAAAGGATGGATGTCAAACTCACTTAGACCACTGAACTTCAGGGGCACGAATACAAATACACTCCCAGACACTTTTAGTGGAGAAACATTCATCAGCGTTTTTAGTCTTGACAAGCAGATCCCTCTCCACTTTATGCCTCCCAATATAAGCTTCAGAATTTCATCCATTTTATCAACTACCACTAAGCTCTCAAGAGGAGGCAAATCTCAACCATTCTCGATTTTATAGTCCGGACACTAAGAGAAGGAAAACCAACCACTGGAAGTTAATTACAAACAGGTTCATTATCTTCCCAAGAGTCATAACAAAAAGAGACATAACCATGCCTAACAGTCCATCTAGAATTATCCAACACCAGGGGCACCAACGTTGGAAACTTCGAAGAGCACAAAACCCTAGTAGAGCAAAATTCCTACTTGCCATGTCCACGCTGACTTGACTTCTTCTATATATGATCATGTTTGCAACCTAACATTTTGGCAATTTTGTAAAAAGAAAAAGAAAGAAGGATTAATGATTTTATTGAATTTTTTTATGTTTAGTGTAATAGAAAAAGAAGATTTAACTAATAGAGAGATTAGTTTGATGTTATTTTGTTATTATTGTTTTTAAAATTATTTATGTTTACAAATCAAAATTTTTGCTTGTCAATTTGCAAACATGACCTTAGGAGTGACAGCTGATAATTCTCTTTCTTCTCTCAACTCAATGGCAAAAATTAAAGGCTGACAGCTTATTAGTTCTCTCTCTCTCTCTCTCTCAACTCAATGGTCTGAATGATCTTAAGTTATAATTGAGGCAGGTCCATTAAATATAACACGTTCTAAACGTACGGTTTATTGAAGGCCCTACCCGAGGAAATTGTCAAAACAAACCCGACAAGCTTGCTATTGTAACTGCAGAGTCTTCCTCTTTGCAACTTCTTGGCAACGGAGACATGTCTCCCAGCAATAGCAATCGCACGTGGTTTCATAGTATTTTTGGCTTGGATTTTCTATCACATTTGTTATCTACTGTCAGCATAGACATATGTGAACACTATCAATGTGTCTAAAGACGAATTGGAGAATACCCGGCCTCACCCGCAATCTTCAACCCAGGAGCTGATACGGTGAACATGATCTTAAAGTTGGGCGCGCGTTATTCCAACGTGTTTCTCGTTGGAACGTCTACTGTGTCCCCCCTCCTCTTCTGTCAAAATCGCGTTACCTACAGTAACTCCATCGAATCTTTGACACGCGTCCTCGTGCACACTCTAGGCTTTTTCTGGCTTTTGTCCATTTCTTTGGAATTGTCCCACTGCGTCTTGTCCCCCCCATAGCTATGGACACGAGAAACAGACTTTGGAGCTCAATCAAAATCAATCTCGAAGCGGGACACTTTGTGGGGCCCTTTAATACCAAACCTCCGGCAGCGAAAGATTGTCCCGGATTTTCTCTTAGCCCCAAAAGATGAAAATAAATGGCGGCCAATGTAGTGCGTGTATGCATGTGTGTGGTGGTTGCTGGGAAATTAAAGAAACTAATTTTATATCTTGCGCTTTACTTTTTTTTTTTTTTTTATATATTTTAGTCGTGTGAAATCTAGATATGTTGGTGGCCAAAGGGCAAGGCGATAATGATACTGCATCTCTTGTATATTCCATCCCACAAAGTTTTTAAAATTATATTAATATTTTTGTGATCTCGCTCAATGATTGCTCGATATTTTTGTTGTCGTTTGAGTTATTGCATGATCCTTGTTGCGACGAGTGTACACTAACTTCAGCATTGAGGATAAGATAAACTCAAGCAGCTCACTGATTAGGAATCGGAATAATTTGGGAGAAAACTCTGGAACATCCCTTTGCGGCAAACTGAGGTGTTGGATGTGTGTAGTTTATTATTTTTATTATTGAACTTCTTTCGTGGGCGAATTGATTTTCTTTTGCTCTTGTTTTATTGTTTTTTAAAAACTTCCTTGTACTAACTCTCTTATGGGTGATTGGGAATCAAACTCGTAAGATATTCCTTCAAATTTTTTAATTAGCTGAGATGGAAAAGCTGTCAAACATGATAGCCTTCCTAAGGTATGAAACTAAAGTGCCATAAACACGTAGCTGAAAAAGATCACAAAAATGATATGATTGATAGGATCATGTTAACTACAGTTAAATGAATTGAAATGCCATAAATATGTTATATTTATCTCTAATTACATAACATAATTTGAACCAAAAAAAATTACAGAAAATTTAACTGTGGACAGATCTCCGCCACTAAAATTTACGTGGACCACGAATTTCCCTCTGAGCGCACTAAATCTTGTTCACCTCGAGATCGAGATGGTCACGTAATAAACAAATGCGCAATCTTTTAATCGAGAAGGAACCTGGAAACCAAAGCATGGTTGACTGTAGGCCTGCGGCTCTGAATCAAAGTACATAGCGCACATCCAAGTCAGGATTCAGGACAAATGCACTTTAGAGAAATTTAGTGATTTTTGGGCAGCCTTTTTGTGGCCCATCTCGCCAGTCAGATCAAAGAAAACCAATTTCGTAATTCCTTGGGAGGAAACAAAAATAAGTTTCGTACGTCTTAATTGACCACAAAAAGTTGGTCACGGTGAAAACGCACTAACTTCAAATATCGCAGTTATTTGCGCGTGTATATAATTTTATAATACTGGTGCACACTGTCACAGCACCGCATTATAGATATTCTAGTTTCACAGCGCCCCATTATTATTATTTTTTTCTCTCTCTCTCTTTAATTAGTTAAAAAGGTAAAGCTGACAATTAACATTGACTTGACCAATGACCACATAAAGATAGCTTTATTTCTAATATTAAAAATTTTAACCGTAGTCATCATGAAACGCTTGTGACGAGTTTGAATCGAAACAAACTCAGTTCTAACCATATTTACGTTGAACAGGGCAAAATAATTGACGTGCCCTTATTTTCATAGACTTTTATTAGGAAGGTTTTTAGGGTACGTTTGTTTGTAAAATTTCAGAGAGATTAAAATTTTAAGGTTTCTAGGGCCGTGGGAGCCACGAAATTAGGAGATAAGTGGGGAGATCTAATGTCGGGTGATATAGATACTGCTGTCACAAAACTGCTATGCTGACGTTGGAGCCCCTGGTTGGCTGCGGGAGTTTTCATCACTTGCCTCGAACACGCGTAAGGAAGAATAGACGCGTGTCGAGAGGTGATTCGGGTCCTGTGGGTCTAATGGAGCGGTTCAAAGGGGAGGGATAAAAGCGTGGGCAAAAAAGCCTGGAAAAGACAAGCCAAAAGAAAAGCCACCCCAACAGCTGCCCCTCCCGTCAAAATCCCGATACAGATCCAAGCATATTACCGATCCAAGTCACGCGGCGAGATAGCAGAATATGCCGACAACTTGTTCAACCGGCTCTAACCGGTACCCATTCTACGAACACATCTAAATCTCCTCACACCACCCACGCTCCTCCACCTGAATTCATCCGTGACCCTATTATTATGGTCCAAAATTCTCAGATCTGTTTTTTAATTAAATACTCTGTCGAACTATATCTGGTCCGATTAGGTTATCTTCAACTAATAGCATGCTATAATAAATCGCATTAAATGACAAGTTATTGAAAGCTAGGGATAAAACACAGAATTTTTTTTTCTAAAAGACATAATTAGCGGGCACATATACGCGCGGAAGGAGAGCGTGGATCGTTGTAGCTGCACCGCACGCAAAGAACTGTGCGTTTGCAGCCGTTAGATAAGGATAATGATGATGAAACTCCCAATAGACAGCCCACATGCCACGTAATTCGGAGACAATACTAAATTGCCACCAAGCTCTCGAGCCCAGCCGCCCTCCCTCTTTTTCTCCATCTAATTTATCAGTCAAATCGCTCGTTGACTGCGCCTTTTCTCTATCTCTCTCCTCGTTTCCTCGCAGACCCTCTATAAAAAGCACCCACCGCTGCCCACTCCACAACTGCGATACCCGCCCTTGCTTTTTCTCTCATCGCCTTTCCCATTGCGAGTATCCACGTTTTTGCGTTAGAAAAGAAAGAGAGAATTTTGGAATATGGCTCCGAGGGGTAAGACGGCCGCCGCTAAAGGTAGCGGAAACGGCAAGGAGGTGCATTTCAGGGGAGTGAGGAAGAGGCCCTGGGGAAGATACGCCGCTGAGATCAGGGACCCAGGCAAAAAGAGCCGTGTCTGGCTCGGGACATTCGACACGGCTGAGGAAGCCGCAAGAGCCTACGACACCGCCGCCAGGGAGTTCCGCGGCGCCAAGGCTAAAACTAACTTCCCTTTGGCCTGCGAGAATGTGTATAACAAGAATAATAATAACAGTAACAACCAGAGTCCGAGCCAGAGCAGCACGGTGGAGTCATCCAGCCGGGAGCCGGCTCTGATGGTCGATTCCTCGCCTCTGGATCTCAACATCGCTCACAGTCACGTGGGAAGCGCGGGATTTGGATCCTCAAACGTCAGGTTCCCCTTCCAGCCCCACCACGGCCAAGTCCAAGCGGTCCAAGTCTTCGCCGGCGGTATTCCGGCGGCAAACCACATGATCTATTTCGATTCGGTCGTTCGCGCCGGGATGGTCCAGAGTCAGCCGTATCAACGGCTGAACTTAGATCGTACTCAGGCGGCGAGTGATTTCAACGGCGTGACGTTCGCCCGCGGCGCCCAGAGCGACTCGGACTCCTCATCCGTAATTGATCTGAACCATCAGAATCTCAAGCCTCGGAGGGCCCTCGGTCTCGATCTCAATCTACCTCCACCACCGGAAGTTGCCTAAAAATTTTTGCCGCTTACAAAACCGGGAATAATGGGATTTTCTTATCGTTTCGATGATTTTAGTCTTATTTTCCTTTTCCCGATGCTGGGCACCAAAAAAAAGAAGGGGGTGAAAATACGGTTAGAGCTGGATGTGAATACGTAGTTGATGGTCTCCTTTTTTGCAACAAAGAAACGATGAGTTTCTCGCTGTTGTTCCAAGTTTATTCAGGAGATCCATTTTCCTTCTCCGGTTGTTATCTCTTAAATTTCGGCAGTATTCTTTTCAGTGAATTAACACCAACAAAATGTTTTATGAATTTTGTATGCAATCTTATTTTCTTTTGCACTCATGACGTGCCGGCGATGACGCCGGAAAATTCAGCCGCTGAGGGAGAGAAAAAATAGATAGAGATTATCCTGTAGGGGTTGATTGGTACGTGGGATGCATTCTCGTACGGACAGCGCACCTTTGTGCGCTGTCCGATACAAAAGCGTACTTTGACAGTGATAAATGCTCAAACCCCACACTCGCTGCCATGTGGCATTGTGTCCCTTTTGACCGACTGAATTCTTTTCTCTTGGGGCGCTGGGAGACAGGTGTCAATCATCGACATTTTCATTATTTTTTCTCTCTATGAGCTGTTTTTTTTTTTTTTTTTTTAAGCGTGTGAGCTGGTTTTGGTTGAACATCCATACATTTTGTACTTGATGGATATATACTTCTTTTTTGTCATTGTTCGATACCAGAAACCTTTTTAGGGGATACAAAAAAAGTAATATTCTCGTGGTAGGCTGCACCTTATCTTCCACTATTTTCATTTTAGTACTAAAAAAATCCTTACGGTCATAAATCTGTGTCCTTGTGGATTTGGCATTTTTCTCGAGAAAACCTGAGAATCCTACTTTTTTTAAAACCGTTTTTTATAAAAAAAAAATAAAAAATAAAATGTGAGTTCATATTGTCCTTCTTCATATTTTATACAAAGAAACGAAAACTAATGGCTTAAACATAACGTAGCTTAACATGTATATATATAGAGGTAGTGTTCGACTGTAGAAATTTTGGAGTGTTGAAAATTTTGGGGTAATATAATTGATAAAAAAGTGAAAAGAAAGATGATTGAAATTAATTTTTTATATTTATTGGAATGAAAAGTGATATTTGATGAGAAAAGAGAGAATTTTAGAGAATTATTTTTTTGAGGTGAAAATTTTGAAAGTAGAATTTTTGGGTGTCAAACGCCCCCATAATCTCTAGAAGCACGTAAGCACACGTGTTTTGATCCAGCTTATAATTGATGAACGATTTCAAATTTTAAATTAGCAAATAGAAAATTTAGAAAGAACTGGCAGTAGATACCCACACATTATCTTGATATCGCTTTCCCACATATGGTTAAAAAAATCAATTTGGCTTATACTCTTTTTTTTTTAAAGATTTGATAAATATTTAGTCGGGTAAATATGTCATTCGCTTTTCTTTTTCTACTTCGAAAACAAAGTTTCAATTTGGATATAACTTTTTGTTGTCTCCTAATACGTAGCTTAAATACTAGTTTAATTCTTTTTAGGTGCCAAAAAATAATAAAGGAAACAGGAACATATATAACAAAAATATTAAGGTCTAATTGCTCCATTATAAAAGGAGTCGGTGAACACATAGTGTATATATATATATATCATGCAGATCGGAGTGTTATTTTCCCGGATTCCTTTTTCTTGAACTGTTTCTCCTTTGGTGTGGAAGTTGATAAAGCAAAGGACGACGAGAAAGCAAAAGCTTATTTGTACAAGGAGTTTAAGGTCGCAAGATCCAACCACCATTTTTATTTTATATTATTTTATTTTTTGCAGGACGTCTTTCGGGTGCAAGTGTTGCGATTGGTAGCTAGCCTTTTCTCTCTCGATTAATAATTAACAAGATGCATTGGTTTATTACATAAACTCCTTCATTTTGCCTTGATCTCTCTTCCTCTTTAGAATATAGGAGGATTTTTTTTTTAATTCGTAAGTTATATGCAGTTGTGTTTCCGGTTTCGTGGAGAGTCATGATCCATTATGTTTTATTGTAGAATATTGAAAACCTTTTCTCTATTAGCCCGGATTATCGTGCTTGACTAAGACAATATTCTAGAGAAAGTACTGCAGCCATTTAAAATAACAAAACAGAACTGATGCTAATTGTCTTCTATAAAGGGCACTTTCTTGAGCGGAAGGGAATGGAAGTTACAGCCCAGCTTTATGAAAAAGCACCTTTTTTGACCAAAATAATCAAAGTAGCCGGCCAATCCAACAACATCCCAGTAAGACATCATTGCTATACAGTGTACTATTAATGTTAAATTTCCAAAAAGCAACCTGTATTCATGCGTTAATCAGTGCTTCTTGTTTTTTTTTCCGTGGTTTTCCTGCCTAAAATTGTTGACCTACATCTTCGTCCTCTGTAACGTGAACAAGATAGTCATTCCCTTCTTTCTTTCCTTTTTTTTTTTTTTTTTTTTTAAGGATTTTCTCAAATCTGTGGGAGCAAACCCACAATTTTTATATTTTTAAAAATTATATTTTATCAGATGGCGGTACGGCAAAGAGAAATTTATACGGCTGGGGCAAAAAAAGACAATAGGACTTGGTTGAGTGGCCGCCTTGTAAAAGTTTCGGACGCTAACAAACACGTAAAGGGTGTGAATGAAATAGTAAAATAGGGTGGGGGATGTAACGCGCGTGAGACTCGAAGCAGAGCGGGTTTGTGGGGTCCGAAACCGAGAGGTAATTCTTTGTTGGACTGCGCACTCCTCGAGATCCGAGCGGGAAAGGGCGGGGGCTGCACGTGTCAAATATATATATATATATATATTCCATGTTTGAACGAGGCGCAAAAATGTGGCCAAGGGAGACAGAGATGGGGCCCCCGTTGGACGCGGGTGCTGGAAGTGGAAGTGGAAGTGGGAGAAAACCCGGCTGCCGCTCTTGGGTGGGCCCGGTCGTTAGTCCATATCTAGGCTCCAAAAGTTCAAAAGATTTCGCTTTCCATTTTAACAATAAAAAAATTCCATCCGAACGAAAGTAGTTGATTTAGTACGTCATTATTAACAATATTAGTCACTCTCTCTCTCTCTCTCCTATTTACTTCCTTTTTTTTTTTCTAAGTCTCTCTCCTCTTTACTTGAAAATTACGATTCGGGCGAAAGCAATTTGTGCATGATGAGCATTACAATTTACAGGCAAAAAAAGTGTGACGAGGATGGGGTTCGCTGTTGAACAAGATAAGAAGCATTTGGGACAAATTAAAAAAAAATTGCATTAAAGAGGAAATTATGGCAAAAGAACAAAGGGAAGATTGTATATCTATATATCAGATTATGGTAGCTTATAATAACAAATAGAATTTGGGCATTATCTCATGGATATAATGATTATTTTTCTCTTAAAAGACATTTTTAATTGGTGCTTATTTCCGTATTTGAAGACTAAGTGATAATGTAATATATTTACTCTTAAAAAACGAATTCGAGAAAAATATCTGATCATTCAATTGAATGGTTCTATAAGCGATCCTTCCAATATCGTCAATAATGATTTGATTCCTTCATATAGTGCACGAATTGATATTTGTTTGATGAACAAACTTCTATATCTAGACGGTTTAAAACGGATTGCGTGTGGTTAAAACGCTGTTAATTATTAATTTAAAACACTATCCATTTTGAGACTACTATTATCAATTTATTAAATTTAAATAGATATTTTTATCTGATCAACCATGTGAAGTATTTAATATAAATAAATAGAGAGTGTAATATATTAAAAATAATAATTTTAAAATTTAAATTGTATAATAGTTAGAAAACGTGTAAACGGTAGTTCAAAAGTGAATTTGCCGTAAAAGAAAAAAGAGACGGTGTGTGTATGGCGTGCATGGTAGGGCTACAAGCATAATAAATATGCCCTTGACGTATAGACTTTGGGCAAGGTGACGTGTTGGATGGGGACAGACAGTTACGCCGGCGAGTCGGCGGATTGCGTAGAAACATTTAGTTCAGTGGTGGGGCCGGTACCCTATCCCACCACGGGACGGAACAAAGATAGGAGAGAGGAAGAGCTTGAGATTCCCCTTGTGATGTGCCACGTTTCGGCGTTTGCTCCCAAGAGAAGAAAACGAAAAATAATGAAAAGCATTAAAAAAAATAAAGAAGAAAAAAGCTACCGTCAAATTAAAATAAGTTAGGTGTGGGCGGCTGCTTCTGCCGTTGCCTTGTTCTTTTGTTTTACGTCGACTCTGAAGGCTTCGAGGGAAAAAAAAAAAAGAAAATTGGACTTTTGCTGCCTCTGAGGTGACACCTCCCCCCCCCTCTCTCTCTCTCTCTCTCTGTGGCGCGCACACCGGCGTAATTTAGCAGAGCACTTTAGCTTCCATATTCTAGAGCTAGATGCCCTCGTACCACGCGGCAAGTCAGGTCCTGCGTAATACGTGTGTGGTTCATTCGATGGGTGTGGATCACGAGTGACGGCACGTCGTTTCTCGGTAAATTAGAGGGGGCAGGATAATTACGACTGGCGGTGGGTCGCATCACGAGACTAGTTGTTGGGCGTAGATGATCGGATTACTGAAATTAGTTCTTTTGATTAGCGTGAGGTTTAGCTTTCCCTTAGGATTAGTGCGTGGATTTGGTGGTACCAAAAAGCGATGGTTATGAAAGGATAAGGTTATGGCCGTCCGACAAGTTAAAAGGATTCCTGATCCGGTGGAGGTGCTTGCACGTGCGACGCTACTTCGTAAAAAACGTTTGCAGGAATCTGTGTTGGGAATCATGTGAATGCCACTTGCTAGCACCCCTCTTTTTTTTTTTTTTTATATATATTTACTTAGTTAACGTGATTGAATTATTCTGGATCTGACAATCTAGATGCTCATTGCGTAAGGAGTTTTAAATGCAGTAGCCGTCTGGACCTTCAAAATCAGCGGTAGTCGCTAGGGTCTATGTCAGACTAAAATACAACGTAAAATAATATCGATACACTCGAGAACATGTTAAACGTGTTATCTGGAACTTTATGCAACTGTCTTTTCATATACCCAGATTTTTCTGACACACAGGAATACAGCTGGAGTTCAGACAACTAAAGCTGTGCATTTCTCGACTTAAAAATCTAAAGTTGTTTTCAAGCGCCACCGTCGATTAGGGAATGAACATGTTTTCTGCTTTATTAATTAAATACTTTGAATTATGGGATTAAAATTCTCAGAATTATCAAACAAAATTCGAAATTGAAATGCGGACCAAAAGGAAACCCCGTACGGGCTGAATGGGGAAAGAAATGGGGTCCAAATAAAACCTCCCCCAAGAACTTGACAAAAACAAAATAAGGTTATTAAGTTGCTAGGTGCCACCCAACCCGCACTAGCACACCGTGCTTTTTACTGTAATGTTTTGTTCGGCTTTTGGACCCTACCCATCCTGTTACCAATTAGTGCTGACAATAATACAAAGGTTTGTTGCGATTAGGATAATCCAAACCACCCGGCACCCACAAAAAGGTGCCGAGTCGAAGTCGCCTTTCGCGTATAGGAGCTACCATCACAATACTACGACGTTCTATTGGTCCCCCGTACTAATTGCGCACTAAATATATTTGATAAATCAATGTCAGAGACACAGAGACAGAAGAAGCGGCCAACGTGCTATATATTGGGCCGACTTTTACCTTTTAAAATAAAAAATAAAAAATAAAAATTGAATTATCACGCACTCGTTTGTTTTAATAATTACAAGAAAATTATATATTAGAGCAAGTTGTTATGATTGCTTTGCATTCGCAATTCGCAAGTCTCGCCTTTCCTATACTACTAAGAAATGACGAAGACCAAAAAGATGGGCGGAGAAAATGTTATGGACCGGGCCCGGATCTTTGCGCCACTTTCGGTGCCAGTTTGTCTGGCCCACGGGTAGCTACGGAAACAAATGATTACCATGCGTCACAACAAGTGGGCACATGGGCTACGTGACAGCCACGGTGATGGAGCCGAAATAAATAAGCGTTACACTAAAAGACGGACTTCAATTATGCAGAAAAAAATGAAAGCCCTATCATTTAGAAAGGTTTCTCGGGAAGATGCTTTGATTGAACTGACAGCCATTTGACTTTAACAAAATCTGAATTTATTCTGGCTGTGGTCTGTGCCTTGAGAAGTGTCAAACGGTGCGTTTGGTAGTCCATTCGAGGTATTCCAACACTGACTACTATTGTATCGGAAGGCATCGAAGTTGTTACAATTAATAAAAATCCGCACGGCGCAGATGCTAACTTTTGAAATTTGACATAATATGCCTGCATAATTTACATTAATAAAAATCAGATATTTATGAGGACCCTTAAGAATATGTGAACTTAATAAATCGATAAGGTATGAAGAAAATCAACCTTTGAAATTTTTTTTTTTTCCGAGGCACAGGAATCTCCCGGTTCCGGTGATAGAAACGACAACTGCAAAACCTGTAAAGATCAGTGGTGCGTTGCCGTTGCGATACGGTAATCGAGAACTGAAGTTGGAGCTGTGGAGGAAATATGGGGAGGCTATTTCTGGTGGACCTCGAAGGCAGGGCTTACCGATGCAGATTCTGCGAGAGCCCTCTCGCTCTCGTCGACAACGTCCTCTCTAAGGTAAATTCTCTCTCTCTCTCTCTCTCTGACCGCCACATCTCCATATAATTGTTAGCCACACGCACAAAGTCTATCACTTTGATTTCTGTTAATGTCAACCGTATAACAAAATCCGAAAAGAGGATTTCTTTTGGTCGTTTTAGACTTGGGGGGGGGGGTTTTAGAGCCTTGCCAGATGGTAATTGTGGTTTTAGGGATTTTGTAGGAATTGGCACCATGATTGTTTTACCGATTATGTCGTTGTTGAGTTGGGATTAAGAGCTTTGCTAGACGGTAAGGGGGTGTTTGGTACTTGGTCCAAACTAAGGTAGTACGTTTCCTGATGCATGGTCTAGATTTCGGTACAACTGTTATTTTTTAGTTTGAATTGGGGTCTCCTTGAGCTGAGAATTAAACTAGGTCTGTACAATTACTTCCAATTAAGGGAACGAACGAGCGAACGTTGTAGGAGTGGGTGGTTTATCAAGGCATGCTGGCATGTGAATGGGAAGGTGTCGACTCCCGCATGTGGATGGGTGGTGGCGTGGTGTAGACTGCTCGTGCTTCCTGACAAGGTTATGGGGATAAGAAGATTGTGGAGGTAGAGTTATCATCAATGAATGAGGCATTGACAGCAGGCGGTTCACCATGTTGGTAACTAGGCAACGAATTGTTTTATGGAAGTTTCAAAGGGAGACTCATAGACTAATGGTTAAAATTGAATTCATATTTTGAGGTCTCATGTGCAACTCCTGTATTGCCAATGCATGTGGTTTGCTGGTATGGGAATGCTGGTTTCAAGCACCCACCTTGTGCGGCATACTTCCACCTTAATCTGTCAATTAAACCTTTGATCTACTACGAATTTAATTATTCTCCTCTTATTACATTTGTCGAGTTACCAGTATGTGATGGTTTTACTAGTCTAGATACGAAACAGAAAAACTCAGCCACTTAGAATTGTTTAGCAGATATGAGATTTGCTGATTCTCCCACTTGAAGGTTTATAACTTCTCTTTCATTTTACTTCGTAATGTTTGAATTCTTTAAGATACAATTTTTATGGGCGTGTTTGAATGCAAAAGAACATTTCTTTTACGAAGGATTTTGTTTTCTCGAAAAGAAATATGTTTCTAATTCTTAAAGATGGTTGAGGCAACATTTTCAAATCTGATTTGGAGTTTGGACCAGGTTTATGCAGCCTTGTTCCTAAGAGGAACACAGGTAGTATCAGTAACTAATTTATAGCAACGTCCTTTCCTATTGTTATGCTGGTCCTTCTGATCCCATTATTCTCTGCTCTCTCTGTATTCCCTTTTTTGTGTATAGTCTTACCATATTCTAGTGACTTCCAGTAGAAGATGTCTATTGCACTTTGAATTTGCTTATGTGTAAAGAAACTGATACGGTTTCCTTTGTAAGTCAAGTTTTCACTTTACTCTCTGGGTGCTTCTCCTGTCCAACTATTTCTTTTGTGCTCCAATTGGCTATATTAGTTTAGACATTGAACACATACGTTTATCCTCCCTTTCTGCAACGAGGATACCTGAAATTCAATTGCCATCACCTTTCTTCAGTGACTTTGTTTGGATGACTATTCAAGGAATGGAAATATGTTAAAGTGTGGGATTTTAGTGCTAATTATGGATGCAATCATCATCATTGTTCTCCTCATTCCTGTCTTTCTAAATCTTTTTGCTTGATGTCATAAAAGAAATTCAAATAGAGAGGAATACACTGAACCTGATCTCACCTCATCCTGTCTTTCTAAATATAGTTGAGAGTGTTCTGCTATTTTGTCTTTGCATATAGAACATATGTCACTTTGATATACCTGGATATTCAAATTTGACTCCAGCGTTTTTTGCTATGTAATGTGAGCAGTCCTTCAATTGCAGTCGTGGGAGGGCATACCTTTTCAGCAATGTGTAAGTTTTTACAGTTGGTTCTGTATCTTGCTCATGTATAACCGATGACTACATTATAGGGCTAAATAGAGGCGGACATTATGTTTCTTAGGGGCAATCAGTGACATAGGAGGCTGAAGTAACCTAAAAACTGCCTTTCCAGCCTTCTGTGTCTTTTGTCTCAAAACTCAATTTATCTCTGTTAAATCGGAGGATCAATTCTACACCTAAACCTGGCTTGTTTTCAAGCAACTTCCTGAGCAAGTCTTTTCTGGTCCAATCCCAAGTACACAGCATTAGTTTACTGAAAACACTTACTCCACTGCCCTTTTCATCTAAAATGAAGAACAGTTTCATCAGAAAATGGGGATCGCCCTAAACTCTGGGTGAAGCTTCAGAGGTTAGCATCTCCCACGTCTCACATGGATACATACGGAATCAATATGTTGATATAATAATATGAACTTTTATGTAATTGTGGTCATTCTGCAGTTAGAAACCTGTCGTATGGTCAAAGCCTCATAAATGCACACCGAAATGATACTAGTAGTTCTTCTGTTTCAGGGGACATGAGGAAATCGGAATGCCTGTTTTTGTCCTTAATAATTTCTGAACTATGGAAGTTTCATTCAGGGTAAATGTAACACATGGTCCGCAAGAAGAGAGGCTGATGCTTTCTGGTTTGCATACCGTACAAGATATCTTTTGCTGCTGCTGTGGACAATATGTTGGTTGGAAATATGTAAGCTTCCTGAATTCGAAGGAACAAATCAATTGCGACACTGAAAAATATTTGTTCACTTTTCTTGCCACCTAGAAAAGCGTGGCTTCCCATCTAGAAGGCCTTATTTAGTAAAGTCAACCACTAGCAATTGTTAGCTGCTGCACAAATACTGCAGCCACTTAGAACTCTTGGATTGTTCTTTTGCCTTTGTTGCCAATTTTTCATGTAACTGAGTTTTAGTCTGTTCACCGACTAAACTTCTTTACAATCCGAGAACATTACCTTTTTCACAATAATGCAAAACTGTTTGACGAAGCTGATGTCAAATTCCATTAGGTGGCAGCACATGACAAAAACCAGAAGTACAAGGAAGGGAAGTTTGTTCTTGAAAGGTAAGAATTTCTAAATCTCTGTATCGATCAAATTCTTCATCTAAAAGAAAATCTGATATAGCCATGCATCCACGTAACAGGTGGAGGATAGCTGACGAGGTCACCGAGGAATTCAGTCTGGACACTCGTCCCAGTTCAAGTGATGCCGAAAATCCTTAAGAAAAATGATGAAAGCCAAGTACTCAACGGTGCAAAAGATAGGAGGTACATAGCATTGAGTGAGTATCAAGTGTCAACGTCAACATTAATACAAGGAAGTGCAGGAGGATGACCTCCGATATGGCCATTGTCCTTATTGTTTCCCATCTTTAGCAGTGATTTTGAGAAATTCTTAGAGAAGTTAGGATGTGGTCGAATTAAATAGTTCTGAAGTCGTGAAAATGCTCTTCTAGTATATGTGTGATAGTTAAAAGATGATTATCTTCTTGACAATGTTGCTTCAGCCTACAAAATTTGACCTTTTAGAATAGTCCTTCAGATCTCAGTAATTGGGACCTTTCCCGTTATCCCAATCTGTTGTTGTAGTTAAGCATCAAGGTAGAACACCAACCCTTAGAAACAATACTTGGAATAAACAAACTAGATACTATTTTTCTCGGAGAATCCAACAATTGTGGGCCTTCTTTTTATGTACGTAAACCTGTCTTGCAAAGTTTGGGCAGTTTCAAGTGCTTCAACTGGAGTTATAAAATTCAGGAATCGACCAAGTCTCCGAGTTGTACCTGAAAATACTATGCATGCAGTTGTACGGACCAAGTCTTACTTCCTTTCCATCAAAAAGCATATCGATATGTATGCTTCCTGAGGAATTTCGCTTGGTGTGTGTCATGAGGATTTGTGCGTCCCACATTGATTAGGAGCAATATGTGGTTGGAGTTCAGGTTCTTCCGCCCAACTTCGCTGTTGTGATTATGACCGCAGGGTTATACGGCGGCCAACACCTGTGCAAACCACGTCTCTTTCATTTTGTACTGCAGAAGGCAGAAAGCCACCAAAGTGGTTAGCCCGTTGTTTTGTAAACCCTCTCTTTGCAACAGTAGCCCGATTCTACTTTTTTTTTCTTATTTTGTTTTTTTTGGTAAGCAAAAGGGGGAGGGAGCAATCCAGTGAAGCAAGTTAGCAACTTTTTCTGGGCATGATTATAGAAGTACTTTCACTGTAAAATATCTATTTTGAGTATAAGTACTGTCCATTAAGTTACCTGTCATTACAGTAACAACAAGACTATTAACTCTAAGGTCAGGCTTTACTTTCGCAAGTAATTTCAACTTATATTTGGACTAAAACTCATGACCTTAAAACTATTTGAATTAATGAGTTGTATCAACTCGACTACAACTTTGGTAGGTCAGTCCGATTCTATTTCAACTTCTTCCAAGGCATAATTTTGATTTTCAAATTGATCAAACTCACGCCTTTGGCAGGGTAGTATTGTCCTACCAAGTTTTAGCTCCGAGTTAAATTTTCTTTCCCTGTAATTTGTACGTAAGAAAAACAAATGATAAACAGAAACAAGAAGAAACAGGGAATAGTGATTTGAAAAGGAAATTTAGGAGAATTTGAAAGCGAAAAGGGTTCCTTTCTGCGTCCCAATAATTGTTATTTGTTTGTTAAAAGTAACCCAAAGAGAAATAATTTTACCTTAATTAAGCAAAAAAGAAAAAGAAAAAGCGGACGGTGACAAGCGAGCGAGACAATGAAGTTCGAGAGGGACCCCTCAATAATGAGACTGCTGCTTCGGCCACGTCCGGCAGTTGCAGACACAAAGCCCCAAACCCTCACATTCATTATGCATGATGACTCATCATCCGCGATGACGATGTTAATTCATCCATGTCCATGACTTGTCATGATGATGATTACCACGACAACATTTCCCATGTGGACATTGAGTCCTCTGCGTCACCACCCCCAACTTAACGGAGCTGTTTAACCAATACACCTGATTGGACGAGCCACCACTTTCGAAAACGACCAAGGACCGCCGCCGCAGTCACCGACAGGGTCACGGAGTTTCTGTACGACAAACGACACCAACGCCAACAACAACAACAAAAAGGTTCCACCACCCCAGTGTCGACCTTTCCTTTAAATGCGCGTGGGTGTGTGTGCGCGTGTGGTGGTAACGTTAGACCGCCGTGACGCCTCTGCTGCCGACAGATTCGCTCGCTCTAGAAAACCGGACCACCCCTGCAGTGTCGCCACGTGCATTTCGTGGGTCCCACCTCGCACGACACAGGTACAGCAGCTCCTCGTGGGAAGAAAAAGTATTAAAATATTTACCGGTGTCATAAAATTTTCTGTCTTTCGGAGAGGGGGAAAAAGACCCGGAACGTGGGGACCACAGAGGGGTCAAATCGGTCGTTGTAAGAGTTGAAATGACGGCCGGCTCGGTGCAGGGTGCAGATGCAGGTGCACCAGCACTGATGATGGTGCATTACTGAGTGCTGACGCTAAGATTAGGTGAGAGGGTGTAAGAAGGAAGAATAAGGGGTCGGGGAACTTTGCGTGTGCGGGTGAATCTTTCTTTTTAGCAAAAACTTAGTCACTGACTGGTATCTGCCCCCTGTACTTCTCTGACAATTGGGTTTCACCCTCACGCCTTCCAGATACCGACGAGAAGGTTCCCTAGGCATCCTGATCCACCTCAGTTTTCTCTGTTTGATAACATGTGTTTTTTAACTCTAAAAAAACGTTCGGTTATTGTAAATTTTGAGAATTTTTTGTGTTTTGAAAATTTTTAAGTAATGTTAATTTTATTAGTTTGCATGTTGTAGTTATTTTTATGTAGTATTAAAAATAATGTTTGGTTGTAAAATTTTTTATATTGTAAAAATTCAAAAAAAATTCTAGAAATTTTTTTTTATCGAACAATATCTAAGTAATTAGATCTGGATGATCAGTACTTAAAGTTTGGAGTTGTGTTTTTTGTTATTGTTTGGGTAAAGTTTTAAGTTTGAATTCTTTAAACGCAAGTAATTTTTTAAGGTCATCCTAGCTCGAGGTAAAAGCAAGACTTATCTAACTCGTGTAATTTTAATTCATTAAGTGAATTTCACTTGTTGAATTTATTGGATTAAGTTTTTCATGAGTATTTTTCCATCCACCACATGCGGTCCAAAGTTTTGAGAATTAATGGGAGATTTGATAGACAACACTTTGGATAATAGAGTGAGCGGTGGGCCAATGATTTGCACCACTTGATGCCGTTTTTAGCAGTGGATTTTATGTATTTGTTTAGGAATACCATGTCGTATTGAAGATTCGTTGTGATTTTATAAATTAATAATTCTTTATGATTCCTCTTACTAAAG
The DNA here is from genome assembly GCA_003952965.2 of Morella rubra. Classification (NCBI taxonomy): domain Eukaryota; kingdom Viridiplantae; phylum Streptophyta; class Magnoliopsida; order Fagales; family Myricaceae; genus Morella; species Morella rubra. Next base: position 7,727,807 of record CM025850.1, on the reverse strand, counting down.
GAAAGATTTATATTGATCCGTGGATTTAGATTGCGAGTGATGTTCTCGACAGTAGGGGTAGCCTATACACTATTAGCAGAATAAACAAGATTAAATGGAAGATGCATACACTTTTTCTTCTGTTTTATTTGAAAATGACACTTAAATTGTTAATTGATATATTATATATTTTTAGTACTATTATTCCCAACAACCACCGTCCTAAAAGCTAACGTTGACCAAGATATTAGGGCGCAATCTAATTCACGTCCCGTTCCTTGATTTGTTTATCTTAAAGTGCTTTCCTCCTTTAGTGTGAATCTTGTAAGTTAATGGCAAAGGGAAGAGAAAAAGTTTATGTAAAGGTTAAACTTATACTAATCAAAATATCATCTTTTCTTGACTTTCATTACCCACAAAATATAATTAATTCTATTGTTTACCATATATATCTACTCAAATACTAAAAAGATTTTTGTTTATTCCATCCTTCTAAGCAAGCAATTCAAATTTGGTACCGGACTTTCTAAGGCCAAGGACAGTCACGAGCTGAGTGTACTAAGATAAAATTTTCGTAGTTTTAAAATTTTTATTTCTAAGAATTGATAAAAAAAGAAGAAGATAATTTGATTAGAGATATTATTTTATAATTATCTTAGTAATTACAAATATTTGACGAGGTTTTAGTCTTATAAACTAGTAGCCTGCCATTAAGATTTATCCGGTGTGAGATTCTTAGAGGATGGTTATTTTGGTTGAATTTTGAATGTGGGATTGGACCACAGATTCCAAGATGACGGAAAAAGAGGGGCTAGACTCTGGATAAAGGGGGAGAACCAAAGCCGTCAGCACATGAACAACGCGCCTCATTTCTTAACAACGACAAAATGACGTCGTCAAATAAAGCGGGCTTATCCAGAACCACAAAATGTTGTTGGTGTCGACCCACTATGCGCCCATGGCCAAACTCAAAGGACCCCCACTTGTATACACGCGCCACTATTCCTCGTTGCCCAATCAGCGGTAAAAGGATGGAAACTATTGAAACCCACCCAAATTGTTTTTTTTTTTTTTTTTCTTTTTCTTTTTGTAGATAACCCACCAATATTGTTGCTACTTTACCCGTCTCACTAACTAAACACTTTTATCTTCTGAACTATGCCTTCGTCTTCGATTATTATTTTAATTTAAAATAATGGCGGGTGAAACTTATAGGGCCGAATTGGTCATCTCAAAGACGCGTAACATGGTGTTGGACAATGGTATTAAAAAAAAAAAAAAAAGTACCTCGAAGACTATTGACCAAACCACTAGCACCGTCTAATCAATGCAATATGAAATTGACAATCAACAGCATTACAAATATATTCCGATACCTCAAATTTCACTTAGGGTAGAAAAAAAAAACGAATGAATTAAAAGATAACTTAAAGTTTCACATTAGGAACTTATTAAATTAAACTGAATTTATCTTTCTGAAATTAAAACAGATATGCCACTAAACGTTTTTCTTGTACCGTTATAAATGTCACTTACAAAACCACCAGAATTCAACTCGGCTTTGTGTTGAGTCCTGGAAAAAAAAAAAAACCGTTCATGGGTTTGTTAATTTTATTTTTTACAATATGCCACTTGGTTGGGAGGCAAAATTATTTTGAGAGCTCCCAAAATTTTGACCCTAATTAAATAATTATACAAAATTTCTCTTAAACTCGTTAAATTATCTTTCTTTTCACTTTTTTACCAGCTGTAAACACCTTAAAATTTTTATCACCCAAAATTTTAACAATCAAGCACCATCATACATTTTGGCCCTAATAAAATAATTATACAAAATTCTCCCTTTCCATTAAATTATTTATTTTTTCACTTTTTTACTGACTCCAACACCTTAAAATTGTTATTACTCAAAATTGTTACAATCAAACAACATAATACATTTTGACCCTAATAAAATAATTGTACAAAATTTTATTTTTCTCCATTAAATTATCTCTATCATCAATTTTTTACCAATTACAACACCTTAAAATTTATACCTCAAAATTCAAACCATCAAACACAACGGTACATGTGAACTCAAAATATAGCTTATTTTAATGTCCTCCCGCTGCGTGTGTATATCTATTGGGTCTCCCAATAGACACACGACCGTACACGTGACCTAACAATTGCTAAGGACTTTCTCGTAGCATCGATCTCGGTAGCTAGACAACGTTGTCTTAGGTGATCATTAGATAAAGAAAAGACATTGACACGCGCGACAAAACAACGAGTGGGTCTTAACATTAGATGCTAAAAATGATCACCGCTACGTGACTAAAAAAGGCATGCTATTATGCTTGAGCGCACACGCTTGCTTAGCAGTTCGCGCTCTCCGATAACAAAGCCAACCTTTTGTAGTTCGGCGTTCATCCAATCTAATCCTACTCTCGTTTTACTCTCGCGTGCAAGCAAGCGCGAGCGTCAGCCTCCATGAGTCCCCAGCTAAAAAAATACAGGACGCCATATATATATAATCACCGTTTCGGATCAGTGGGCCAAAGAGAACTTATCAAGAGACTGATCGAGATCGTTTCGCCGATGATCAGCGTAAAACCGCGGAAGTTTCTAGAAGAATACGTAGAGAAACTGAAACAAAAGAACTATAGGGAAAGAGTTTCGTGGGAACAAAAACGAAGAACACAGGAACAGACTGAACAGTATATACATATGGTTTTCATTTCATACGATCTTCTTTGGTCACTCCCTCTCAAAGGCTCAAAACCAGAGGAACTTAAAGCGAAAAAACAGGGATATTTGGAAGTGATTAGAGATGCAAAACGGACGCCGTAAAAAAAGATAAAGAAAAAGAACCTAGACAGCCCGCGCATTTCATTCAAAGCCACAACGGAGGAGGCTCGTTCAGATCAACGGGCAAACCTCGGCGCACGAGCCCCAGGAACGACGGCGTGGAAGAGCTCTGATCAGGTGCTCCAGCTCCAACAGCAGAGACAGTAACAGGACCTTCTCTCTTAGCCGGGGACGAGGACTCGGCCTGGGCGCCACAACTCACGTCCTTGAGAACTCCAGTCTGCAAGAACTCACCAAGGACGAGGCGGCGGGAGGGGTTGTTCCAGTGGCCGGAGGGGAGGTTGAGGTCGAGGGGTAGACCGGCGGTGACGGGAGGAGGAAAGTTAGTCTTCGCCTTGGCCCCGCGGAGGGAGCGAGCTGCGCCGTCGTACGCAAGTGCAGCTTCTTCCGGTGTGTCGAACGTGCCCAGCCAAACCCTGGTTTTCTTCCAAGGGTCGCGTATCTCAGCTGCATAGCGACCCCATGGCCTCTTACGTACCCCTCTGTAGTGTCCTTCACGAGCAGACGCCATAACAGAAACCAAAGAGAAGCTTCAAACAAGAACACGCACACGGGAGGGCGACAGAAGAGGAAAAGAGCGACCGGGAGGAGCAATGGGAGAAAGAGAGAGAGCTAGGGTCGACAGAGCTGTGTGGGTGTGTATAAAAAGTGGAGGGACCCACTAGGTCTCCCGTAATCGTCGGCTGGACGGCATGACCTCCTCAAATTTGGCCCACCTCCTATGTTCCTCGCTTTTACTATCTCCCTCTCTCCTAAACCGTAAGATCGTCCTTACAGCATCTCATTTTGATACAAATGTGATCCAATGGCTGAGATTGTGGGAGAACGTGTTCCTGAGACGCAGGCAAACAAAAGTACGAGTGGGGCCAGTAAAAGCACAGAGCCGCCGCCTGATTAGACGTGTGCGCTGGGGTTGTAAGCTGTGGGGCCGTCAAGTTTGTGTACGAGAGAGAGAGAGAGAGCGAGACTACTCTCTCGGCGCCGAGCGTTGACGTCAGCCCTACCTATTTTGTACGGCGCCTGCCGTTTTTATTACATTTTTGTTTGTTTTCTTATGCGAAAACTGGATGATTATTCATGATATTCGATGAGATTTTGGTGGGTTGCGTGTCGAACAGTGAATGGAGGGGCAGCTGTAGTAATGGTTCTGGGGGCAAGGAAAGAGTGTGTCAGAGCGCTCCCACGTGGAAGGTACATAGGAGGTGTCTGAGTTGCAGGAGACAGCCCGAGTTGGGAGAAGCCGAGTTGTGATTGGCGTGTTTGACTCGGCTGGGACTGCGAAGACAGGGGAAATTTATTGCGAGTGGTCCAATAGCGGAGGTTGGGACCGAAAGGTAAAATGTGAAAGTAGTACGGGGGTGGTGATGTAGGTGAATGACTGAAGACTCTGTTGCAGCTACCAGACGCATGTTCACGTGAACGACGTATTTTCTTTTCCCAAAGTTTTTCAAACTTTTTTTGTTTTGTTTTTAGGGTCAGGCCCTTTACATTACTATTTCTTGGGACACGTGTGGTTCTGAATGAATATTTCCCACTTTTGACTCTTTTTGGTACTTTTCGTTTTTCCAAATCATAGCGATCGAGCCCCGTTAGTTTTCCCATTTGTTTGTCAAAGCACCCATGGAATCACCTCCGTTAAATCCATCTTCTATCGTTCTTCCTCCCCTTCTCTCTCTCTTTCTATCAGGCAAAGCACTCCTAATTCCTAGCTTCTTCTTTTTTCAACAGTCCGGCCAGGTTAAAAGCATCTGGATTAATCTTGAAATCTTCTTACTTTTGTGGTAATTACAAAATTACTGGTTTGACTAAGGGTATGCAAACTAAACTTTTCGTCAAAATTCTCATTTGCAAACATAATTAACTCAAAATTTTGATTAAAAAATAATAATGAAAGACTTCAAAAATTTCTCTCTTTAATTTTTTCACCAATTCTTACAAAATTCTAATTTTCATTATTTTCTCTCAAAATCTAATAAAAACTTTAATCTACTTTATTCCCACAACATTCATAAAAATCTCTGAAAATTCTGGTTTGCAAACATGGCCCAAAAAAATTTAAACTAATTATCTTTTCTAAGTAAGGGTATAATAGCTTTTACATGGGTAGGTGATAAAATCCAAAGAGTTGGAGTGTGCTATAACTTTTGATATACACAAAGGCTTAAGTATTTACCATCACAAAGCAAAAGGGAAAGGGAAAGGGACAGACAAGTACGTACTTACACAATTTAATTCTAATTGGTAGGTCTTTCTCATTCTTCTGGTGCTGTCCAAAGGAGGAGAGCGTAAAGGACAAGGTGCTGGACCTTCTTATCTCGCTAACGCTTATCTTTAAGGCTTGAAGCCTACTGTTTGTTTGTTCTCATAGACTTGCACAATTCACATCGTTCCTCGTTGCTGAGGACATCTCCAAGGGTGGGGATCTCCGTTTCAAATAATATTGGTTACTCTTTGGGATGAAGTTGAAGATTCATTGAAAAAAGGAAAAAAAGAAGAAGAAGAAGAAGAAGAAGAAGGAAGAAGAGAGAATCCTGCAATTTTAATGAGTCTTTGGGTTACTTGAATGCATCTCCAGGACTATCCAAAAACAAAAACGCAGAAAAGGAGTTTGAAATTACATTTAAAGTTAGAAAGAAAAAGAAAAGAAAAAAAGTTTATTATTTATGCCTGCTTCACCTTGAGTACTCCGATAAGCAAAAGCTGATCAACCCAATCGTACGTATGAGTGCACAATTGTGCTCTCACCACCATTAGATTTAGATCAAGCTGCCATCTTCTCCGAGCTTATCCACACTGGGTAGTGGATGTCACTCAGTTTAAGTGGAAGAACGAGTTAACAGGAGGAAAAAGTTGGGAACATAATCTGCACTCGCTCTCTCTCTGTCCATTCCAGTTGACTACACTGCAGATCTGCATAGTTGATGGCATTTCAAATTCGACAAATGCTCCGTACAAAATCTAGAACGGAGAGAGAGAAAATCGGTTCTAAACATTGCTGATACTCAGCTCCAGCAAAGATATGTGGGAAAAAAGAATGTAAATATCAGAGGGGTTATACGAAAAACCGAGACAACAAGAGAGGTTTACAGTAGGCTAAGTAACCCACAGTGGTGTCGTTACTTCCAGACCCTACACAAATAAGTTAAAGACAAAATGTTGTAAACATTGTGAATTTCTATATGCATCTATTCTCTAATTTGATACAAGAATGGGGGCAATATACAGAGTTTTTCATATTCGGAAATTTGTTGCCACAACGGTGAGATCGGTATTCTATATATGTGATTCTACGTGCTATCATTGTTCAGTCATCGATAATGTGAAAGATTAGCGCCCACTATGCAGTTTCATGAGCAGAACAAGATCTGCAAGGCCGGATTGATGAATGGGTTAGGGGACTTCTGAATAAACCTGAAGTGTCCATTCCCAAATAGGAGCACATCTTGACCAGATTGCACCCGAAAGTTGTTGGTCGGCTGGTCATGATAGCAAAATAGGCCCAGTTTCAGCAGCAGTCCGAGAATGGCCATGACTGTTATGCATCGTCATTTGAACATCACGTGATAAATGGGTCCTTGCCTTAGCATAGGGAGCATCTCGTGCTGTCAAAAAACAAAAAACAGGCTGTATATAAGATTTTCACAGTAGATAAACAAAATACCGATAAAGCATTGTTAGCTTACTCATGAATCCTCAAGTGGGAGGGGCATCGTTGGAGTTTTTTTCTTTCTTCCTCTACCGATCTCAAACCAAGCACAAATAGAACCCAGGATCCGAGGGAATTACCATTGTTTCTTAATGTTAAAATTTTCACCTTGGATTTTTCCTAGGCTTTTTACCTTTTTGCTTTTTGGCCATATAATGATAATATGCCACTGAATGAGACCACAGGCGAAGCGGTTCTTTGTAGCTTTCTAATGCTAGCAAACCCCCCGCCCCCAGGAGCAGGCCATGCCCATGTAAGGGAAGGTGTACGGATGGAAAGGCATGCAAAATATGCATATATATCAATGTCGCAGCCCATAGCCTATGGCTTATGAGCAGCGTTCTTGCAAACCAACTATATGGGAGTGGGCTCTGTGGTAAAGCTGGCATTACAACTTAGCTCCCATGTTGGTCTTTGTGAAAATTCTGCGTGAAAACGCATAAGAAGTGTTTCTCTACATATGTTTCTGAAAATCATTTTGCTAAAATCTTACTTCTGACTTCAATGTGCATGTCCTTACCTGCAAGCTGTCGTGCTCGGGAGATATTTTGCTGCCTTTTCCACCAACATAGTGAACAAATAACAAGAAGTAGCAGCAACAACAATGACCCCAAAGCAATGCCAACCTTGGCACCAGCAGAAAGGTGGGGCCCACATTTAGGTAGCCCAGGAATGCCGCAAAGACCTGCATTATCTGTAAAGCTGCCAACAGTTGTGTAAGTATTTGTGGCAGACTTGCTGACATTACTGGTGCCCAAGAAGTAACAAAAATGTATCCATAATATCAACTATAAGAAACACGATATGGTAACTAGTTACTCAATGCCTTGAAATTAATGTTGACACCAACAATAGTAGGAACATACTTGAAGCTAGCTCTATGCAAAAGCCTTCCTACAAGTGCAGCTGGGACACTTCCAGACAAAGAGTTGCCATTAAGATTCCTGTACCATTATAACTTATATCAGAATTCTCTGATGGACATGTGACGTTCCTGAGTCAACGAGATGCTTGAAAGATCTTACAGTATCCGTAATGATGTCAACTGTCCAAGGCTTTCAGGAATTGATCCATTAAAAAGATTGTAGGACAGATCCCTGCAATGCAAGCATGTATTCAGACATTCAAGTCAATCACAGAACAAAATAGTAGGTGACTCGAGTAAATCCAAAAGGTTTTTGATGTTTTGATGGCATTGCCTCTACTTCTCTGGCATAGCTGGTCTTTGGTCCAGAGCTAAGGTTTTGATTTGTGTTTTGTATTTCAAGCTTCCCTGAAAGATAAAGCCGCATTTGGATGGGAAAGTAATGATTGAAATTGCCTTTTAATTGCAATGTCACACCCCATTTGCATCAGGATGCCTTAACAACAAGGGGTTTGCATGTACATCATGCCTCAATTCTTTTCTAATGAAAATGGTATTCCATACCCAGCTAAGACAGAGAAAAAGATTGATTAATTTATCAAATCTAAATTAAGGCACATGGGCACCTTACAAGTATCCCAAGTCTCTAATGATAATTGACTAGGCAATATCGCATGAATTTCATTCACAATTCCTACGATTGTGAAACTGAAACAAGAGTGCAATCAGGATATGTAATTATTCTTTCAAACATAGGGCAATTTGAGTTTGAATCTAAAACCAAAACATCCTTTTAGATTTAATCAAATAGTCGACTCACAACAGTTTAAGCAGGCATCAAAGACTTTCCTTCTGAATACATTACTAGGGTAGGTAGCATAAATTCAGAACTCATATGGAATGAAGGTTGTAAAATGGTGTCATTTGCTAATTTATTGGATAGAAACTAAAGCAATCAAAAGTATCTGAGAAGAGAGGCAATGCACTTACAATACTTGCAAGCTACCTATTGTTCCAAGCGAGGAAGGTATGAGACCATGAATGCTGTTTCCACTCAAGTTTCTGGACATGCACAAGCCAATCAAATATCAGAGACAAATTAACAAAGCAAGATGTGTTAGCCAAATTTGCTACCAAGTGTCATGCTATCATAGATAAAAGAAAATATTTGACTAACAATCTAAGCGAAATAAGAGGGACCAGTTCATAAAAAGATGCTTTCATTTGATCAAGTGTAGAGCAGTTGGGACTTGCATTCCAGTGATACGTCCCTGTATCAAATATTAAAACAGCAAAAAGGCAACCGTCGACCTTCAATTATATAACTTAAATTGGAGGAGGCTAGCTTTTAGAAACTCACATGCTTTGTAGATGATGCAGTTTGGATATGTCATCAGGCAAGAACCCGCTCAGACCTTGGTTGTCAAGACCACTGATTAGGCAGAGGTAAAGATTACACTCTTAGCATCTTAAATCTTAAACATCAGATCAAACAACTCTTAAGGCCATACATGATGAAGATATTAAATATGAGAAAATGTCAATATACTTCGGCCGTGCATGGGCATTGTGGAAAAGCCTGATACTGGATCTGTGAGATTTTCTATCAATTTACTCATCCATGTGGAAATTAGATTTTTGACTTTGTTGCTTGGAAAATGAAGCTAGAAGGCCCAGAAAAGAGATACATGCTTTGTACTTAATAGGTAAACACAATTTTTTAAAGGTGTCATATCATGCTAGAGCTAACCATGGAGGTACAGACACCTTGCCAACATTCAAACACATATGCTCAAAACAGAAAGCTCAAAAGTAAAGTAATAACTTCAAATTTTCATTGATATAAGCCTGCTTCCACCATTGCTGGAATAGCCTTTGTCATTTAAGTCACCTTTGAAACAAATCCTATTCCCAGGAGAACAATATGACTTTCACTCCATACATTCCTTGGATGATGAGACCCATTTAACCAATATGAAATGCAAAATTTTGAAGGGAATAAATGTGAAGCAAACAGTTGCTTTTAATAGTTGAAAATTACAAAAGAAAATGCAAACAATGGAAAGTTCATGAATTTTTACTTCTTCTGGAACATCTGGAACTATAGAAACCACTTCCCATTTCATGGTGTCAAGCCCTGTAATATCCAGAGCATATCAATTTACTCAATGGTTGATACAAACTCCTAAATATCAAAGTATTTGATGGGATGGCTAAGCCCATTTAAAGAAACTCAACCTTGAAAGTGGGGGGGCCTAGTAGTTTGTTAATTCACATATGTAAAAATATAAACAAGATGGCATCACACAAAAGGAAATCACTAGCCTCAAACAGCTAGAAATGCTAATAACATCAAAATGAGTCAAAGATCGAGAAAGTACAGTCCATCAATGACCCATTTCCCACTAGCACTGTCAAGTTGGCAATCTGCCCCATTCCATGGGTGTTGTTGGGGAACACATGGATCACCATTCCATCCAAGGCGAGGAGGAAGTCCCAATGCTTTCTTTAATGTTTGTAGAGCACTAACTGCAATGGAACCAGGATACTGAAATTACTAACAGCCTATATAGACTGACTTACAAAAATACTACATGCTTTACCATTAAGAGAAATAAGCAGACACAGCAAAACAATAGATACAAGCCTACAATTGCTTAGAACATCTTTCATAACATGGGACCCATACAAAACATTTTGAACATATGCTTTATGATAAGCAGATGAAAAGGGTCATAACAAAAGCGTCTAAATGTACTGCTTTGTTCATATTGACAATAGAATGTAAGCTTTTTAATAAGATTGTGAAGGCAATTTAGGATGGCTCGCCATTCATCAGGAAAGCCTATTTAATTGGATCAAATTAGGAATGGAATCAGGTAGTTTTTAGAAACTTTCTTTAGGGGAGGGATGGCTGTTTTTTTCTTCTCACATTCAATGTTTAACCTCTTCTAACAATTTCATCTCTCATGTAAATGGTCACATTTTCCTTCTAAGAGAGTTATTGATTCTCTTAGGGATAGCAGGGTCTTAGTGTGAAGGAGTTTATCTGGTCCATCAATAAGTTTTCCTGACAAGGTAGGGTTAACCTTTGTGATGAAAGGTTTCAACAAAAAAGAAGAACATTTAGGTAGGTATCCACACTGAGTTTCAAAGCCATCAACCTTTCTTTTCCAAATGGATTTTTTCTTTGTTCTTTTGACTTATGTCAGTCACAAGATCTTTTGTTTAACCACCCAGGAAGCAAGATATTATTGCAATTTTGGATACTAATTGACAATTCTGACTTGATTTGGCAGTAGATATTTTTCTGGCCTTGCAGGTCATAGTGATCTAGTTAGAAGAACTAAACTGAGACTAACTGTTGACAAATACTATGCAGCAAAAACTACCTATTCTGTTACAAATTGATGGTGCTACGACATGGTAGGTAAATATCATTCCTATACATCTATAGCACATTACATCGAACACTAGATGTCAACTTGCTAACTTATAACTCTCGCTAAGCATTTTCCTTTTGATACAACAAAAATATCTAATTTGGGAAAAGATTTCAACAGCTTAGACACAGGCAGGCTGTTGACCTTAATCTCTGGAAGCGGACCCTACATTAAGCTATAACAAAAGAACCTAATACCATAGTTTATAAATGCCATGCACATGTACATAAGTTGCTCCATACGTACATGGAGACAAGTACAAAATTTATGCATGCATACAAATGTACTTAACCGACCTCAGTCTTGCACTAGATTGAGAAATCTGAAGACTGAATATTGAAAAAGAGAGAAGTGATATACTTGCCTTCATTTGGTAAGGTTTTGGACTCTGCAACGATAACCTCAAAGACCTCAATGGCATTGATAATGGCATGACTTCCTTCTGTAGGACGCAATGTTATAGTCAAAGTTCTTCCATTAATAGGAACGGTAGTGTTAAGAACAAGGGCAGTGTAACGACCCCCACTCATTTTGATGATGTCTACATTTTCAAATTCAACATCGCCATTTATCACAATGTCAAATACCCTTTGCCCTACATCAGTCACTGTAGACTCGATCTCTGCAAAGTGTAACCAAATTGAATAGTTTCTATTGGGCTCCACATCCATAGCATATGTTAAATCAGGCTCGTTATCTGTACTGACAAGAGCTGACTCATAAAGAGCTTCTGGATAAAAGTTTGGCGAGATAGAAGCATGCTTAATGCTGCCTTGAGTAGTTCTAGGCTGATCAGAATTCTCCCCAAAAGTTTGTATGGCCTGCCAAAATCTATCCCCACCCCAATGGTCACCGCTGTAATCTACATCAAACTTTGATGTCTTTGCGCCACAACTCAGTCTTGTTGCTGTTCTGAAAATTGTTCCTTGACCCAATTGTTGATCAGAAAAGTATGCTTGATCATCAACTTGAAGAATTTCGATGGAAAGAATTGCTGGATCTCCATGCCCAGTACTATGAAAGCAGATAGAGGCTGTGTTATCTCCAAGAAACAGAAGGGCTTCAGCAAATGCTTGGTCATCCTGGTTGCTCCAACCTGACTGCAAAGAATATATTTGAGTGCCTTCGATGGAAACATCGAACAGAGGCTCGTTTTTAAAATTAGGCTGCACAAGCAATCCAAAAAAGATCCTGACGGAGTAGTGACCCTTTGGCACTCTATTAATATTGTAGCAATTTTCTGGACCTTCAGATAGGGGAAAGTAGCGAAGTGTTTTAAGAGGAGGAGATATGTAGCTTGGTGGTGTTGCGTTAGCAGGTATCCCTCCTGTGTATGCAAAGTCCTTATACCATAGTGTATTGGTTGGCAGTGTATGAACGTTTTCACGAGCTCCACAGCTTATACGCATGGTATATGGTGCTGTAGTGAGGGAAAAGATTCCACAAGTTCAAAACCACCATTAGAATCAAATAATAAGGGCAAGTATCTAAAGCATTGGAACTAATAGTAATACTCTACCATTAACATATGCTACTAGTCATGGTGGTTCATATATAGTAACACTGACCAAGAAAGTAGCAATCACCACATAAAGATGACCCAACATGCGTATCACATGCTGCTAATTGATGTGATACGCACAAGCTTCTTTCCTTAAATGTACTGGTTGGTTCATGCTGTACATCCTTTTACTCGTTATCAACTTCATAAGAGCCCAATTGGTCGAATGAATTAGAAAAATAAAAGAAAACGAATATTCCTAAATTAAGAAGCAACCGTCCATAGCTTATAGCTATATGTTCCCGCAACATCATAACACACTCCAGGAAATCGGTCCTTAACCATCAGTTACGTTGCACAAGAGAGCACAAAAAAGAAGAAGAAAAAAAAACGTATTTGTTACAGTGAACAAATAAAAACAAAACTTTGAATTTGTTAGCAGTTTCTTTTCTTTTGCAGTTTTGTGATATCTTGCTATCTTCCTTTTATGTTCTCTGATACATCATTTCAATTAGTTACCTGCTTGAATTATAGCAAATAAAGAACGATATAAGATCTATATCAAATCTAACTCCAGAGCAACTAGAAAACACTTAGGAACTTGATTCTTAATCAAAACTTAAAACTCAATAATAATAAAAGAACGACCAAAATGTAATAAAAATTCAATCCCAAAACCCCAATTAAATCCTTTTAGCATTACAAAGCTCAATTTTCCCCAGAAATTGAGCAACAGAGTGAGCTAGAGAGAGTAGCGGAAGCTTACGAGATCGAGCTGAATACGAAGAAAAAACTGAGCAGAACATGAGCAGCCATAGCCAACGGAATCTGAGCATAGTAGCTGCGAAATGCATTTCCTTTTCTCTCCGTCTCTCTACTGCTACGGCCTCATTTCACACTCAATCTCGTCCCTTTTCAGCTTCCTTTCTTTTTAGAGAGAGAGAGAGAGCCTGCTCAGACGTGGAAGCACAACGCAGGTGATAATAATATACAGTCGGAAATTTAAAATTCTCTTTAAGTTTAGTTTGACTCGCGAAAGGAGGAGATATACTGGAGTCTGGACCACTGGTACCGATGAGGTTCACAAATTTTGATGGATATTTTAATCGTACGGTGCAGGCTGCTGAACCAACTCTCTGAGGTTCCGCACCTAATCACCTGCTCGGGAATTAAGCAGCATTGGAAACGCATGTCCACATCAGATTCGTTACTGTTGATTGCACAGCTGGCCGAACGGTGGTGCCCAGGAGGGACCCTGCTGACGAAAGGTAATTAGGAAGGGTCTGGCATAGGGTCGCGAGTAGCTATCATATGCAGTCACCTTCTGGACCTAAAGACGACTGAGGGCAGTTATATAATTCCGAATTTTTTTATTGTTATTTCCACGTAGGAAAATACCCTTCCTTGTTTGAGGACAAGAGCCACGTGACAGAGAGGACGGGAAATCTTCACGGGAAAGAATCAAATTTTTTTTTTTTTTCCCTGTTTTGTGATGAACGAAAATTATCTAAATGACACTTTCGATTGGTACAAAGAGTTGCTGCCTTGCCTTGCCTTTTTATTGGTGCGACCGACGGTCCAGGATGGTCCTACAATTCAGAGGAGTATACCTTGAGAACCTTATTTTTGACACTTTTGGGCTTGGATTAATGCGCAATCATCGGGGCAACAACCTGCGCCGAAGGAGGATGACCTGAAAACTGGGTAACTCCGAAGTGTGGATGTTTGATAATTTTCGTTTAGTTTTGCTTTCCTCTCTTTCTCTTCCCTCCCTGCTATTTTGAGCGTTTGATTTCTTTAAGGTAAAAGGGGAGAATTTGACCATATTTTGCGTTCCAATATTAAAATAGTCTTCAGCAAATTTCACTTTCCAAGTTTAATTGGAGTTGGCAGAAAAGTTGTTCAAACTTACATGAAAGATGGGGAAATTCATCTCAGTGGGGTTTGCCCAAGTTGAAAGATAACTCCATTGATGAGCTGCGCAATGTAAGGCAAATTTCAGTGAGCATTGAACACTCGACACTCGACACTAAAGATATCTAACTGTTTACTTATTGGGGGTACGCCTCTCTTTCTCACACTAGCCACACTAGACAATAAATTTTGGTATGGTGCCAGATAGGGTCTTTAACCACTAACTAAATGTTTTTTTTTTATTCTTTCAAGGCAAACGACTGAAAAATGATAGGTTGGCATTGTGGAATAATTCCCCGTAACTTGGTGCCCAAACAGTGCAACACGTGCTCCTGAATTTTTTTTTTCTACTTTTTTTTTTTTTTTTTTTTTTTATTAGGGGTAGTGTAGGTTTCGCTTGAATATTATAGTGTCTCGTGAAAAGTTAATAAATTTTTTTGAAAAGATGTTTATTTGAAGAATGATTTTTATTGGAGTTTGTGAAACAGTATAAAATATATGATTTGATAAAATTTTGTTTGAGAAAATGTAGAAATTTGTAAAAAACTTGGAGAAAGATGATTTAATGGATTTTATTTTTATTTTTATGAAAACGTGTTGGAGTTTGTGAAAAAGTGTGAAAAAATATGATTTGATTTACGAATTATGCAAATTTTGCTGATCAAATTTTTGAGATTTTGTTATTTAATAATTAAAATTATTTTTTCGCCAAATATGAGAATTCAAGAAATAATTTTTTTAAATTGTTTTGATCAAGCAAAATTTTATTGATTAAAAAAAAATTGATTCGTAATTTGACTTCTGAGAATATGTCTGTTTTGGAGGAGCTATGGCTGCAGGCCTGTTTGTTTTCGAGAGGTTTCAATGACTCGTTGAGACGGACCAACCCAAATTTGAATAAGGTTGAGCCCGTCTACAGGTCAACAAGTAGGCTTCTGCAAATTAGATGCCCAAAACAGAGTAGACTGTCTAGTTCATCTCTAAGCAGAGATTGTAACCAAAACCTGTGGCCCAACTAGTGGGCACATTTTATTTTTAAGTTGGGACTACATTTTACTTACAAAAGAGGTTCTATTTTGGGCCGAATTTCTAATAGTTCTGATTTGTTGCACCAAGTTTTGACTCCTCCATAAGTGACATGTTCTTCCCTCGGGAAACATGGATCCGTCGGACGACTGTTTTCTTTACGAAAAAATTCCACAACCAAATGTAGATGTAATTGTTTCCAGGTTTGGGTTCAATTACAGAGCCTGCTTCGTCGAACTCGCCGTAACCACACCCCGAGCCTGACCCGAGCCCAACGACAACTCCTTCACGCGCGACACAGAGCGTAGCAAATCCATTAGCGGGACCCTTGTGGAGGGACCCTCGGTTACGCATCTAGTGGCCAACGGTCGTCACTCCAGCACCCCTGTTCCCATCAAAGCTCTGCCGGCTGTTGTGCGAACTAAACCCTCTGCGGCACCCAGGGCCCAGGGGGCTGTCAATCCCCGATGCCTTCATCGGCCTCCGCCGCCGCGTGCTCCGAAGAAGAAGACGACTCGGACGCGCCCGTCGTTTCTGATTCTGATATCGACAATGGCGAACAAGAAGAACAGGAATATGAAGAAGTCGAAGAACACGACGTAGAAGAAGATGGTGATGAGGATATTGAAGAATATGAAGTAGTTGAAGAATACATAGAAGAAGACGAGGTAGAGGTGGAAGAAGACGAGGTGAACGTGTCAGATTCGCCAATCGAAGCTGATGAGGGTCCAAACGGTTAGTTTAATCTGTAATTGAATAATGTTTAATAGCATTATGGTAATTGTTCGGAATTCTTGTTTATGCGCGTTGGTTATGCGTGATCTTGTGGTGAGGGTTGCTCTCTTTAATTCCTTTTCCTATTTGTAGAATTGTGCGATACATCTTTAATTTTTTGCGCATTTTATTTGCTAAAAATTCTTATTGATGTGGTAACATCGTGATTTTTAATATGGCAATTTGTGCTCTGGTGTTTTTTTTTTTTTAAATTACCTTTTGTGGGCAGATTTTGGTAAATAGTAAGCCTTTTGGGCGGTATGATAGGCGCAGCTAGCTATTGCAACCAAATTGGTGTAGATGATACTGTCTCTGTTCTAATTTAACTTATCAGTAATTTTCACGAAGATTTTGTACGTAAGGGAGGTTGACTACTTGGTGCAATCCAACCTACACTTGAGCCTAGCTTTTCATGTTTTGTTTTGTTTTCTTGTCCCCCTGGGTCCTTTTGGTTTCCCTCTGGAAGATCTAGGAGTAGCTGGCAAGCCATGGGTGAGGTCAGGTCAAACCAGATTGCACAAGGTTAAGATGTTATAGAAGGCCAAGTGGGTTGAGCAATCTGTTTTCTAAACACATACCATTTCAGTGTGTGTTGACAGGGAGCTCAAATTGACATTTTGACTTGTGAGTGCTATGTGAGTCGGAGGATTGTGGTTGAGATCATCTATGCTATGAAAACTAGGGATTTTAGCAAGCTATAATTCTAAGTTGATCTTGGTCTTTTGGGGTATAGCGCATGTGGAAAAACTCATTCCTACTTTTTGTTACATTCTACATTTTTTGCTGTAGATTTCCTTGTAACGAAACAATGTGTAACTAGACGAACTCTCTGAAATGTGGATTTTTGTAAGCTACTTAAAGTACTTAGCTTAACATTTGGCGAGCAAGTGTTCTGATCAAATTGCTTATCTCTGCTTGGGTGGCAACATGGGGGACAATTCTAGTGGTGCATGGATAATCCTAGAAACACAAGAAGGTACAGCTACTGGTGTTGCTTGCATAAAGTGAATATGGAGATAATGGATCATCTTCGCCTATGTTGTTTTGTGGCCAGGGAATTTATTTTTACGTCTTTCTGTTTTTAGAATTTCGGTGGGATATGCCTAGATAATTGATGGATTTGCAGGCTCGTCAGATAGATTGATCAATAAAGAGCAAAGTGTGTGGAATTTTGTACCTGTGTCCCTCATAAGGTGCATTTGGTTGAACAGGACTTCTAACAGAAATGGGTTTTCTGTGGTCCAATGAAAGTCACTTTGCTGAAACCGCTCTTTGATTAGATAAGTGCAATTAGGGGTACTCTTCCTTAGTTTCTTGTCTTTGTTGAATTTTCTGGATCTATGGAAAACATTCGTGTGCTAGGGCTTGGAGCTTTTGATAAAGTTGTTACAAAGAGAAAGAAGATTC
>CM025850.1:7478480-7710238 GCA_003952965.2 Morella rubra | reverse complement strand
TTAATTTGGAAATGGAGAAAATAAAAACCAACAAAGAGGAGACAATACACAGATCAACCCAATGCGTTGGTTGTATGACACATAAATATCAAGACCAAAGGGCACCAGTATCACCTAACCTCGATTCCCTGCAAACTTTGTCATGCCCTGGTTGCCCGTCCATTTGCTTGATTCCTTCATTGGTGTTCACAGCACCATTGACCCCCTCACCTGAGTGATCTTTCATGGGGATGGCATCAGCAATCTCATTTCCAGTGATGCTATAAGGAAAGTTGGTTGTACAATCAATATTGTCCTTAGTGAAGAAATGAGTCTCGATATTACAACGCAACTCACTACGATCTTTGGAGACCTTCTCTACAACCTCTTGGATTCTGTTGTCCTCTACAGTAACCAGATCTTTCCCTGATTTTTCATACTTCGAATCCTCATGGTTTAAAACTGATTCCTCTCTTTGTCTTGTCAATGGCTCATTCGAAGGACAAGAAAAATTGGTATTAGCACTACTTTCTTCTACAGCAAGGGTTTCAGATGTGATCTTGGCTTCAGATTTTTCTAGACTGGAAGAACCCAATCTCAGTAGCCCCTCACGACCCTCTACTTCAATTTCTTGACAAACATCTACGTGGGAGAATAATTAAGTCAAGAAATGGAGAAAAATGACCATACTCTATAAATTAAAAGCCAGGAGAAAATGCAAAATACTGGATCAGGTCCTAAGGATGACTGTCAAGCCATCAGTATCAATCCAGAAATGGCATATGAGACGGGATACATAAAATGGAATACAAATATATAAAATGAACATTTTTAAAAGAGTAGCAGATCATCTGGTACGGATGGGTGATAACAATACCTTATAGGTTCATTAATTGGTAAAAGCATTCTACAGCAGGACTGCATGCTAATTTAATAATGCAAGTGAATCTTCTTTCTCTTTGTAACAACTTTATCAAAAGCTCCAAGCCCTAGCACACGAATGTTTTCCATAGATCCAGAAAATTCAACAAAGACAAGAAACTAAGGAAGAGTACCCCTAATTGCACTTATCTAATCAAAGAGCGGTTTCAGCAAAGTGACTTTCATTGGACCACAGAAAACCCATTTCTGTTAGAAGTCCTGTTCAACCAAATGCACCTTATGAGGGACACAGGTACAAAATTCCACACACTTTGCTCTTTATTGATCAATCTATCTGACGAGCCTGCAAATCCATCAATTATCTAGGCATATCCCACCGAAATTCTAAAAACAGAAAGACGTAAAAATAAATTCCCTGGCCACAAAACAACATAGGCGAAGATGATCCATTATCTCCATATTCACTTTATGCAAGCAACACCAGTAGCTGTACCTTCTTGTGTTTCTAGGATTATCCATGCACCACTAGAATTGTCCCCCATGTTGCCACCCAAGCAGAGATAAGCAATTTGATCAGAACACTTGCTCGCCAAATGTTAAGCTAAGTACTTTAAGTAGCTTACAAAAATCCACATTTCAGAGAGTTCGTCTAGTTACACATTGTTTCGTTACAAGGAAATCTACAGCAAAAAATGTAGAATGTAACAAAAAGTAGGAATGAGTTTTTCCACATGCGCTATACCCCAAAAGACCAAGATCAACTTAGAATTATAGCTTGCTAAAATCCCTAGTTTTCATAGCATAGATGATCTCAACCACAATCCTCCGACTCACATAGCACTCACAAGTCAAAATGTCAATTTGAGCTCCCTGTCAACACACACTGAAATGGTATGTGTTTAGAAAACAGATTGCTCAACCCACTTGGCCTTCTATAACATCTTAACCTTGTGCAATCTGGTTTGACCTGACCTCACCCATGGCTTGCCAGCTACTCCTAGATCTTCCAGAGGGAAACCAAAAGGACCCAGGGGGACAAGAAAAACAAAACAAAACAATGAAAAGCTAGGCTCAAAGTGTAGGTTGGATTGCACCAAGTAGTCAACCTCCCTTACGTACAAAATCTTCGTGAAAATTACTGATAAGTTAAATTAGAACAGAGACAGTATCATCTACACCAATTTGGTTGCAATAGCTAGCTGCGCCTATCATACCGCCAAAAGGCTTACTATTTACCAAAATCTGCCCACAAAAGGTAATTTAAAAAAAAAAAAACACCAGACGCACAAAATTGCCCATATTTAAAAATCACGATGTTACCACATCAATAAGAATTTTTAGCAAAATAAAATGCAAAAAATTAAAGATGTATCGCACAATTCTACAAATAGGAAAAGGAATTAAAGAGAGCAACCCTCACCACAAGATCACGCATAACCAACGCGCATAAACAAGAATTCCGAACAATTACCATAATGCTATTAAACATTATTCAATTACAGATTAAACTAACCGTTTGGACCCTCATCAGCTTCGATTGGCGAATCTGACACGTTCACCTCGTCTTCTTCCACCTCTACCTCGTCTTCTTCTATGTATTCTTCAACTACTTCATATTCTTCAATATCCTCATCACCATCTTCTTCTACGTCGTGTTCTTCGACTTCTTCATATTCCTGTTCTTCTTGTTCGCCATTGTCGATATCAGAATCAGAAACGACGGGCGCGTCCGAGTCGTCTTCTTCTTCGGAGCACGCGGCGGCGGAGGCCGATGAAGGCATCGGGGATTGACAGCCCCCTGGGCCCTGGGTGCCGCAGAGGGTTTAGTTCGCACAACAGCCGGCAGAGCTTTGATGGGAACAGGGGTGCTGGAGTGACGACCGTTGGCCACTAGATGCGTAACCGAGGGTCCCTCCACAAGGGTCCCGCTAATGGATTTGCTACGCTCTGTGTCGCGCGTGAAGGAGTTGTCGTTGGGCTCGGGTCAGGCTCGGGGTGTGGTTACGGCGAGTTCGACGAAGCAGGCTCTGTAATTGAACCCAAACCTGGAAACAATTACATCTACATTTGGTTGTGGAATTTTTTCGTAAAGAAAACAGTCGTCCGACGGATCCATGTTTCCCGAGGGAAGAACATGTCACTTATGGAGGAGTCAAAACTTGGTGCAACAAATCAGAACTATTAGAAATTCGGCCCAAAATAGAACCTCTTTTGTAAGTAAAATGTAGTCCCAACTTAAAAATAAAATGTGCCCACTAGTTGGGCCACAGGTTTTGGTTACAATCTCTGCTTAGAGATGAACTAGACAGTCTACTCTGTTTTGGGCATCTAATTTGCAGAAGCCTACTTGTTGACCTGTAGACGGGCTCAACCTTATTCAAATTTGGGTTGGTCCGTCTCAACGAGTCATTGAAACCTCTCGAAAACAAACAGGCCTGCAGCCATAGCTCCTCCAAAACAGACATATTCTCAGAAGTCAAATTACGAATCAATTTTTTTTTAATCAATAAAATTTTGCTTGATCAAAACAATTTAAAAAAATTATTTCTTGAATTCTCATATTTGGCGAAAAAATAATTTTAATTATTGATAACAAAATCTAAAAATTCACACAAATTGAATTCGTAATTTGACTTCTGAGAATATGTCTGTTTTGGAGGAGCTATGGCTGCAGGCCTGTTTGTTTTCGAGAGGTTTCAATGACTCGTTGAGACGGACCAACCCAAATTTGAATAAGGTTGAGCCCGTCTACAGGTCAACAAGTAGGCTTCTGCAAATTAGATGCCCAAAACAGAGTAGACTGTCTAGTTCATCTCTAAGCAGAGATTGTAACCAAAACCTGTGGCCCAACTAGTGGGCACATTTTATTTTTAAGTTGGGACTACATTTTACTTACAAAAGAGGTTCTATTTTGGGCCGAATTTCTAATAGTTCTGATTTGTTGCACCAAGTTTTGACTCCTCCATAAGTGACATGTTCTTCCCTCGGGAAACATGGATCCGTCGGACGACTGTTTTCTTTACGAAAAAATTCCACAACCAAATGTAGATGTAATTGTTTCCAGGTTTGGGTTCAATTACAGAGCCTGCTTCGTCGAACTCGCCGTAACCACACCCCGAGCCTGACCCGAGCCCAACGACAACTCCTTCACGCGCGACACAGAGCGTAGCAAATCCATTAGCGGGACCCTTGTGGAGGGACCCTCGGTTACGCATCTAGTGGCCAACGGTCGTCACTCCAGCACCCCTGTTCCCATCAAAGCTCTGCCGGCTGTTGTGCGAACTAAACCCTCTGCGGCACCCAGGGCCCAGGGGGCTGTCAATCCCCGATGCCTTCATCGGCCTCCGCCGCCGCGTGCTCCGAAGAAGAAGACGACTCGGACGCGCCCGTCGTTTCTGATTCTGATATCGACAATGGCGAACAAGAAGAACAGGAATATGAAGAAGTCGAAGAACACGACGTAGAAGAAGATGGTGATGAGGATATTGAAGAATATGAAGTAGTTGAAGAATACATAGAAGAAGACGAGGTAGAGGTGGAAGAAGACGAGGTGAACGTGTCAGATTCGCCAATCGAAGCTGATGAGGGTCCAAACGGTTAGTTTAATCTGTAATTGAATAATGTTTAATAGCATTATGGTAATTGTTCGGAATTCTTGTTTATGCGCGTTGGTTATGCGTGATCTTGTGGTGAGGGTTGCTCTCTTTAATTCCTTTTCCTATTTGTAGAATTGTGCGATACATCTTTAATTTTTTGCATTTTATTTTGCTAAAAATTCTTATTGATGTGGTAACATCGTGATTTTTAAATATGGGCAATTTTGTGCGTCTGGTGTTTTTTTTTTTTTTAAATTACCTTTTGTGGGCAGATTTTGGTAAATAGTAAGCCTTTTGGCGGTATGATAGGCGCAGCTAGCTATTGCAACCAAATTGGTGTAGATGATACTTCTCTGTTCTAATTTAACTTATCAGTAATTTTCACGAAGATTTTGTACGTAAGGGAGGTTGACTACTTGGTGCAATCCAACCTACTTTGAGCCTAGCTTTTCATTGTTTTGTTTTGTTTTTCTTGTCCCCCTGGGTCCTTTTGGTTTCCCTCTGGAAGATCTAGGAGTAGCTGGCAAGCCATGGGTGAGGTCAGGTCAAACCAGATTGCACAAGGTTAAGATGTTATAGAAGGCCAAGTGGGTTGAGCAATCTGTTTTCTAAACACATACCATTTCAGTGTGTGTTGACAGGGAGCTCAAATTGACATTTTGACTTGTGAGTGCTATGTGAGTCGGAGGATTGTGGTTGAGATCATCTATGCTATGAAAACTAGGGATTTTATCAAGCTATAATTCTAAGTTGATCTTGGTCTTTTGGGGTATAGCGCATGTGGAAAAACTCATTCCTACTTTTTGTTACATTCTACATTTTTTGCTGTAGATTTCCTTGTAACGAAACAATGTGTAACTAGACGAACTCTCTGAAATGTGGATTTTTGTAAGCTACTTAAAGTACTTAGCTTAACATTTGGCGAGCAAGTGTTCTGATCAAATTGCTTATCTCTGCTTGGGTGGCAACATGGGGGACAATTCTAGTGGTGCATGGATAATCCTAGAAACACAAGAAGGTACAGCTACTGGTGTTGCTTGCATAAAGTGAATATGGAGATAATGGATCATCTTCGCCTATGTTGTTTTGTGGCCAGGGAATTTATTTTTACGTCTTTCTGTTTTTAGAATTTCGGTGGGATATGCCTAGATAATTGATGGATTTGCAGGCTCGTCAGATAGATTGATCAATAAAGAGCAAAGTGTGTGGAATTTTGTACCTGTGTCCCTCATAAGGTGCATTTGGTTGAACAGGACTTCTAACAGAAATGGGTTTTCTGTGGTCCAATGAAAGTCACTTTGCTGAAACCGCTCTTTGATTAGATAAGTGCAATTAGGGGTACTCTTCCTTAGTTTCTTGTCTTTGTTGAATTTTCTGGATCTATGGAAAACATTCGTGTGCTAGGGCTTGGAGCTTTTGATAAAGTTGTTACAAAGAGAAAGAAGATTCACTTGCATTATTAAATTAGCATGCAGTCCTGCTGTAGAATGCTTTTACCAATTAATGAACCTATAAGGTATTGTTATCACCCATCCGTACCAGATGATCTGCTACTCTTTTAAAAATGTTCATTTTATATATTTGTATTCCATTTTATGTATCCCGTCTCATATGCCATTTCTGGATTGATACTGATGGCTTGACAGTCATCCTTAGGACCTGATCCAGTATTTTGCATTTTCTCCTGGCTTTTAATTTATAGAGTATGGTCATTTTTCTCCATTTCTTGACTTAATTATTCTCCCACGTAGATGTTTGTCAAGAAATTGAAGTAGAGGGTCGTGAGGGGCTACTGAGATTGGGTTCTTCCAGTCTAGAAAAATCTGAAGCCAAGATCACATCTGAAACCCTTGCTGTAGAAGAAAGTAGTGCTAATACCAATTTTTCTTGTCCTTCGAATGAGCCATTGACAAGACAAAGAGAGGAATCAGTTTTAAACCATGAGGATTCGAAGTATGAAAAATCAGGGAAAGATCTGGTTACTGTAGAGGACAACAGAATCCAAGAGGTTGTAGAGAAGGTCTCCAAAGATCGTAGTGAGTTGCGTTGTAATATCGAGACTCATTTCTTCACTAAGGACAATATTGATTGTACAACCAACTTTCCTTATAGCATCACTGGAAATGAGATTGCTGATGCCATCCCCATGAAAGATCACTCAGGTGAGGGGGTCAATGGTGCTGTGAACACCAATGAAGGAATCAAGCAAATGGACGGGCAACCAGGGCATGACAAAGTTTGCAGGGAATCGAGGTTAGGTGATACTGGTGCCCTTTGGTCTTGATATTTATGTGTCATACAACCAACGCATTGGGTTGATCTGTGTATTGTCTCCTCTTTGTTGGTTTTTATTTTCTCCATTTCCAAATTAATGCTTGAGCCAGTTCCTATTAACCATTAGGTTTTCCAGATTGGCTGCTACTGATACAAGGACTACACGTCTGTCCCCTGGTGCTGAGATTATGGATGGAAACAAACGGCCCACGGTTATTTGTGATTTTTATGCAAAAGGGTGGTGCATAAGAGGTAGTTCATGTATGTTTCTTCATCTAAAAGATGATTTGAATAATATTGCCCAAAAGCCAGAGGCAGAAGCAGCAGCTTTGGACAGGAAAAGAAATCTTCAGGTTGATGAAGGTATACCGTATATCTTGTTGATTATGGATGTCCAAGATCCTTTTCTGCCATCATGATTCTGATAAGCACCATTCACTGTAACAGGTGTGGGAGACATTACAAAGAGACCGAGGTCACCTGGTTTTCCTGAGCCACCGGCATCTTCAGTTGGAAACAGTCTGGAATATTCTTCACATTTCACTTCAGAAACAATCCTACCAGGGGATCTTGGAGAAAGCCAAAAGTGGCATCAGTTTCATGAAAAACATAAGCTTCCATTGCTTGAGAAAGAGCATTTATCTTTATCTCTTACTCCTGACTCCCAACAATTGCCTTCTTCTGAAGATGATCCTGGCTTTGTCTCATTTAAGGCAGTAGGGAGAGAGAGCCATAGACAAAATTGGCCTGCTGACAACTGTGGTGACCATGCTTCATTGAACAGTGGAGGCAGTTTTATGGTAAGGAACAACTTGCTTCCTGAGTATGGGGTTTCTTCAAGTGGCTCTGTTCTGTTGTCATGTAACTACCGTTGTGGCAACTCTTCTCATTCCAGCAGTATGGATGGAAGTGGTAGTTTTCGGAACCCACATATGCACATTGCTTCCCCACTTAGGATCCATTCGCTGAGTTCTAGCTCAAATACTTATCTTCTGAACTCTGGCTTGTTGTCATCTCACCATAAGTCAGGCTGGACAGCATCTTCATTGCCATTTGCCTATTCCGCTTTCAATACAAGTCCTCTTGGTGCCCAAAAGCTTCTGGACAGTCAGAATGAATGTCGTGTTTCAAGATCATCTTCCTTGCTGCAAAGCTCTCCTCTCTTATCTGGTTTTGAAACAGAAAATCTACCTCTAACCCCTGTCTCACTGCGCTCTTCTACACATAAAACAAAATCTTCTTCAAGTGATTGGGAGCCTTCTATACCTTTCCGACCATCTATTTTTATTCCTCCTATTGGTGTATCATCTCCAGAAAGCCAATATGATCCTCTTCGTGATAGCATTGAGTTACCCAAGATACGAGATCAATCCTTTAGAGTTTCTCTCTACAGTCATGGGGCATCCAGCATGGATACATTACATAAGAGGAAATATGATAGTTCTGTACTAACTGGTACACTGGGACCAGAATGTAACAATGATACAATTTCTGTGTCCTCTCATAATAAGTTTTATGAGAACGTGTTAGAAAAAAGATGTCATATGCGTGAAAGAGACTCTCTTACAGCTGAAGCAGAAAGAGTAGGAACATCTGTTGTTGACTGGCAAAGTGGTACAACGCCTAAAGAAGAGAATCCCTTGAGCCCCTCCGATGTCGAAGAACTTACGAAAATGAGCAAGATTGATGATGATCATGCTTCCAGTTATCAAGACGATGCATCAAGACATCAAAAGGAATTAAAATTAAATAGGGCTAGACACAACATGAACAAAATGGATTCCAGGCTGAAGATGGATGGACATGTGGAGAGAGATGGAAAAGTGGCGAGGCATTTTCGTGCTGCTCTTATAGATTTAGCAAAAGAATTGTTGAAACCAACTTGGCGAGATGGTCATCTCAGCAAGGATGCTCATAACATGATAGTTAAAAAAGTGGTGGACAAGGTTCTCAGAACCTTAGAACCCCATCAAGTTCCAACCACCTCCGAATCAGTAGAGCAATATCTCTCTTCATTCCGTACAAAAATTGTAAAACTTGTTGAGGTGAGTGTCTTGATTCTAGAGAAAATATGTTAGTGGAGACTTCCCATAAGTTTTCCTTGCATTTGACAATCATATTTTTATTTGCAGGGATATGTCAACAAATATGGCAAATCTTGATATGCTAGGCTAAGTGCCTTTTTTTTCTTTTTGTACAGCTTTATAAGCTTGCAGTTACTTGGAAGTCATCAACAGTTTGTCTGAGGCTATGTTGTACGCAATTTAGACTTAGACAATGTATTGTGTTGTTGATTATCTTTCTAAATGTTGTGCTTCATTGATTTTTACTTCTTGCCATTTGATCCATTTTTGAAGCAAATTATATATTTCGACTCTTTCCAGTTTATGTTAGGTTCAGTGGTGTAAGGGAACTGTTTGTGTTAGTTCCTTTGATACATTGCTCAAAACTTGATCTTAAAATCTACTTGGCTTCTAATAAACCACCTTAACATTGTTTGCAACTCCCTTACCTTGCCTATTTTGTTCTTTCTTATGCCTTCCTATTCTGGGCCACTCAACTGCTTTGTTCTGCTTTTAATTGCATAGTGCCTGGCCATGATGATGCAAAATTACCTTTCTTATTCTTTAGTAAATTTGAGGCCCGATGGTCTGTGTTGACACATTCTTAGGACTTGTATTCGCAATTTAGAACTACTGACTTTCTGAATACTACTTTTGCAAATAGAATGGAAGTTGCAAATGAACTGCTTCCTTAGAAGTCATATAGATAATTTATGGTACTTTTAAACTTCGACTTCGGAATCAATTGAGTCACAGTATTGCAGCAGTGTAGGTGAAGTTTTACTTTTGTTCCACTTTGCTGCTTGTTATCATATTCCTAGTTATGGTTCTCAGATTCTGGTGTTCCTGGATGACGTCTGCATCCATTTTTGAAGCAAATTATATATTTCGACTCTTTCCAGTTTATGTTAGGTTCAGTGGTGTAAGGGAACTGTTTGTGTTAGTTCCTTTGATACATTGCTCAAAACTTGATCTTAAAATCTACTTGGCTTCTAATAAACCACCTTAACATTGTTTGCAACTCCCTTACCTTGCCTATTTTGTTCTTTCTTATGCCTTCCTAGAGTTCTGCTTTTAATTGCATAGTGCCTGGCCATGATGATGTTAGTAAATTTGAGGCCCGATGGTCTGTGTTGCTTAGGACTTCAGAGCTGATTCTTTAATTTATGTTCCCTCAATTAGGGTAGAGAACTACTGACTTTCTGAATACTACTTTTGCAAATAGAATGGAAGTTGCAAATGAACTGCTTCCTTAGAAGGATAATTTATGGTACTTTTAAACTTCGACTTCGGAATCAATTGAGTCACAGTATTGCAGCTACTTTTGACTTTGCTGCTTGATTCCTAGTTATGGTTCTCAATTCTGGTGTTCCTGGATGACGTCTGCATGTTTTGGATCATTGCTTATCTGGAGGTATTTGTGGACCTTGTCTCATTTCTTACTTATGAAACGCCAAGTTTGACCCGATGCATGCTGCCAATGCTTTCAGATTATCATCAACTATATAGCTCTACTATTATGCCACTCACATTCATATAGGCGCTCTTTTCAGTTAGACTGATCAATAATTGAAAGAGTCAATACTGATGTAAAACCTACCTTTATTTGGGAAAGCAATCTGCAAGAAAATGATTCTCAATTTTCACTATGTGCTTGTTACCTCTACCACAAAGTATAATAGTGCATGTCTACTTTTTAAGTTAGAGGCAGAAAATCTTGTCTTCTACTACAAAAAATAGTCCTCCCTCTCTCACATACCAAACCAAACCACTGCCCACTGACAACATCAAGGACCTACCACAAGTGACCATTCCCATGACATAATTAATCCATTTTTTGATCTCGTAGCTGAGCCATCGAGCCGCCTTTGGTTTTTATTTTACAGTGATAGTAGGATGTGATTTTGATTGCTGATCCTGAATGGATATTTGGAGGCCAGTAAAGGAAAGCGAGTCAACTGAAGAACTGTTGTCTGCTGCAAGATACGAGGATATCTTCTTTTGCAGGTAAGTTGCCATTGAGACTCACTTAAGTTGCCAGTCCTGCTCATATATAAAGCAAGAAGATCTGGGCTGTTTGGATGTACCTATTTGTTCTAAGAAGTTTTATTTTTAGCGTTTTCGCCCCGATTTTTTTTTTTTTTCTAAGTCAATGAGAAATTCATTCAACAAAAAAAGAGAGAAGGGGGAGGGGGGGAGAGCACACCACCCATAAAATGTTACAAACGTCTCCAGTTAAATCTTGGATGGATGGTTGTGCTAATAACAACGCAAATACGAACAGTCTTCCACTAAGATGACTCCACTAGTCCATAATGTGACTGTCAGGTCATCCTCGCACGTATCAGCAAACACAATCATATCTTGGAAGTGCTGTACGAAAACTGATAGCCGGTCCAATGAGCCTAAACAAAGCAAAATCTTGATTTTCTATGGGCTTTAGCAACCACAATCTCTTATAACTGAACTGGCCCTGCATTCTGCATTAGTGACCCAGTCCTCAAAGATCTGAACCTTGAAATAATATTATAAAATCTTTTAGCTTGGGTTGGATTTTGGTAGTGTCG
Organism: Morella rubra; assembly: GCA_003952965.2. Lineage (NCBI taxonomy): Eukaryota > Viridiplantae > Streptophyta > Magnoliopsida > Fagales > Myricaceae > Morella > Morella rubra. The sequence goes on along the minus strand of CM025850.1, from coordinate 7,698,877 downwards.
CTCGGCTAAGTCCCTTGGAAAGGTCAGTTGAAAAAAAGAAAGGAAACAACAGATGGGAATTGAATTTTTTCGTTTGTTTTGTTTTGGGCCTAGTTTCACCGACTATGCCATTGTTTCCCCCTGACATGGTACTCCTGATCAAATCGTGACGGGAAAGCGACTACGTGCAGGAGTGAGCCTGCTCCAGGATCAACCCTCTCCAAATGGATAGAATGCTTCCGAGGGATCGGTCTCGACTCCTCTAGAGGAGAATCCTCCCTCTTTACTCATAGAAAACTTAAGTCGATATGCGAAATGGCCACCGTTTATTAGTGTTCAAATCGTTTCATTAATAAAAGCATTAGATTCTTCGAACCAAAGATCCCATAATCTTATGCGGTGGGCCCAAGTTGTCACGTTCTAGGCATATGTCTCCCATCACCGTGGACCCCACGTTGCTCTCAGAGGTACAGGACAAACCATTGTCTAATTATTAAGTGGACACTTGTAAAGCGATCCCCGACCTACTCCCATCTCATCCCGAAAGAGATAGTATTTTGAGGGCCCCGCATTGACAAGTCTTCATCCTTATCCATCCCAATCGCTCTATTCCCACGCGTAACTTCTCCAGTTCCAGGGTTACATAATTTCCGCATGTGATGTGAACTGCAAGAGAAGTTAAAGGAAAATTGGAGGTAGTAAAAAACGCCACTGAGAGTCTGAGACGATATGGCCACTATTAAGTAAAAAGATCTTTAAGGACCATCCTCTCTTCCAGTGGCGAAAAAAAAAAAAAAAACATCTCTCTAGATTCTGGTCTTTTTTTCTCCTAAAGTACTCTAGACTCTAGTCTCTATATAAACGAGTAGCCCTTGGAACGTCTGTCCCACCCGTTACGAGAACAAGAAGAGCAAAGATGGTTCTGCTAGAGAAGCTTTGGGACGATGTGGTGGCTGGACCTCAGCCAGAGCGTGGCCTCGGCAAGCTCAGGAAAATAACCCCCAAGGCCTTGAACATCAAAGGTACGTGGTGATCATACTTTCTTTATTACCCAAATTTCGAATTGCTTGTTTAGGTACACGACCATTAAAAATCGTGTGCATGGTACTTATCCTTGTGCTGGTTTTTGGATGGTCTTAGGAGTGGAGGGAGAGGGGAGCACGCTATTCCAGAGGTCGATGTCGATGCCCGCGACTCCAGGTACACCAGCCACACCGATGACGCCGACAACTCCATCTTCGGCGCGGAAGGATAACGTCTGGAGGAGCGTCTTTAACCCCGGCAGCAACCTTGCTACTAAGAGAATCGGCTCGGAGATCTTTGACAAGCCGCACCCTAACTCTCCCACCGTCTATGACTGGTGCGTATAACACCCGAGCCTTTGCATGCATGATTAGTTGGCCGTCCGAGCCCAGAAAAAATAAAAAGATAAAGAACACTACTTGCTTCTTAAGTGGGGTGTCCAGATTTTCCATCATCTCCTCCTAAGCGTGGTGTACTAAGGACTTTCTCTCGGTTTACAGAAAACCAAAAAGCACGCTCAGTTATTATATTTTTCAGGAACTTCTTTACAATTAGCTAAGAACTATATATGATGTCTTTCGTTCTTCTGCTGTGTTCTGAGCTTTGCTTTGACTGGTTTTGTATGTGATTACAGGCTCTACAGTGGTGAGACCCGGAGCAAGCATCGCTGAGGACCTGCTGTGGCCGGTTGGCGGTTAACCAAGCCAAGCTACCATGAGTTTGCATGTAAATAGCGTTTTGCTTTTCCTCCCCAGTGTGCCGGCGGTGTCGTTTTTGCCGGTTTATGTACTGTGATAACGTGTCCTAAATAGAGGCAGCCTGCCTACTGAGCCGACTAGTACGGATTGTATAACGCTAAGGTGGGGAACGTTAGCACTGTTGTCGATCTTTCATCTTTGTAAGCCAGAACTGTAACGGTGGTGATCATCAACTTTATTGCGTGTGTATATATATATATGTATACGCATATAATATTGTCCGTTTTCTTTTCCTTTTTCTTTTGGAGCTTCATGATCAATTAATTGCAATGTTTTTGAATCTATGATTCGACGAACGAAATCTCTCAGAGGTAGTGGAAGTGTTAGACGTGAACCTCCACCCAATTGGTGCCTGTACTTTTTATTTTATTTTATTTTTACACTCAGCTATGTCTGTTTATTCTATGATCTAATATGGGTACTGCAGTTTAATAATGAAGAACCCAGGAATAAAAAAAAGAAAGAAAAGGGAACATGGTAAAAGGACCCACTTCTAGTGGATAAGAAGGGGGAAGGGGGGCCATCTAGCAGGCTGATAGTTTGGGTGAGTTCGTCGGTATACTGTAAACCAAAACCAACAGTCTGCAATCAAGTCTTGGGGTGGGGATGATACTGTGGGTGGGGATGATTAGACTGATGCTTATCTCTTATCCCCAACATCAACATCAACTAGAAAAAAACGACAATAATGGATTAAAAATACGAGAAATACGATGTCTACGACTTCCGATGCATGTTGTCGTTTTCTTTCCGCCTTATTTCGCACTTCACTTCTAGTGGGACTTAAAGCACGATGGATAAGAAAACTATAAATCGGGCAGGGAAAATATCTTGCTTGCGGGCCAAGTATGATTGATCGATCTTAAACCTACCGTCATAATTCACGGGCAACTTTCAACTATGATAAGTAGTATGTGGACAAATCCTGGGGCCTCTCTATGCATCTGTCGCCCTCTTTAGTCACAAGACAATTCTTGTCACAAAATTTGTCTTACCGACACGATAAGAATGCGCAAATTGCTCCAACCCGAGATGAGTGTTACCACCATTCAAAGGTTGTTTCAAGTCAGTCGGATAATCGGATATTCTGATCCGCATCTAAGTACATGAAGAAACAAATCGCGGAAATTCTACGCATCGGCCCACGTACAGCCTTAACATGGTGTCTCTCGAGCATCAGATCATCAACTTCAGGAAACAAGCTTCTCTCTTTCGTGAATGTGGCAGGCTAGCATTTTGGGTTAAAGTCGAAAATATTGGAAACATGAGTTAGTAGGCAGATAATGCACTTCCGACGTCATTTGAGCTTCTTATATGGTACGAGGAAGCACATACCGATGCTTGTAGAAACTGGATACGAATTTATATATATGACTTCAGGACTTGGCTGTTTCTGTAATGTCCAATTTCTTTGAAGTTTCCACATCCTAGAAGGTTGCATTTTTCTTGCAATAAGGGACGCCTAGAGCATTGACACTATCTGCTATCAGTATATATAGAGCTACCTACTATCGCGATTCAGGGTATATGTATATACCATATTGAGGAAAAAGAAAAGATGAGAAAGCTCGTTCCTCATGACAATAACAATCGGAAGATTTGAGTTCCACAACTTTCTCCTGAATGCCAGAAGCTGAAAGATGACTATAGAAACAAAAGGACCAGTCGTCTCGTCTTGTTCAGGGCCTTATCAGAGATAGATACATCTATTGGGTGAGGGAGGGAGAAAGCTCATTTATGTCACCAGAAGACTTGAGTCCCACGATTTCCTTTGATATGCCAGGAGCTGAAAGATAACGAGAAAGAAAAAGGGTCAATTTATTATTCCAAATACAAACCAGAACATATAAATTCGTGACTATTCGTTAAAGTCAGTCTGTGTGATCATCTTTGCTGGCACGTGTGTGTTTGCACAAGCATATCACACTACAAATAAAAGTTCTAGAAGTAGCGGTTACCAAATAGCCATGAACAAAGTTGTCAGTTATGAGTCCTGCCAAAGTTTCCTCCTCCCCTAAAATTCGCAACGTATCTTTTCCTGGATCAATAAAAGACTGGACCAGCGGAGAACTTGCAGAGGTTGGAAGCTTCATTTTGGAATGCCATTCTTTTACCAAGTGTAATGCAACCTCATCATCTCGCATTGAAGTTTGGATGGCTACATACTGCATTAACACACCATCAAAACCACTTCGACGACTGGCAACAGAAGCTTTTTCTATGATGAATTGCAATCGAATGAAAGAGGGTACACAGGTTTAGAAACAAACACACCTGGCGAAGCTGTCTAACTGACAAGGTAGGCCTACAGCAGAGGTAGGGCCTCTCCAAACTTGGTATACTTTGTTCATCGAAAGAAACAAGCTTGAGGTTGATGGTCAACTGAAATAACAAAGAACATATTAATTACCACGACAAGGAACTTTTTTTTTTCTGCTCCCTCCCCCCCGAAAAAAAAAAACAAAGAGGGTTGTGATGTAATTGTGACTCTCTGGTGCAATAAATAGTTTGTGCTAACTCTGAACCCAGAAATAGCATTCACAGTTCCTTAGACTAAAAATCATTGCCAAAATCTACTTTACCTCATCATCATTTTTCTCCAGGTTCCGCAGATAATCAGCCAGTTTTGAGAGGCGGCTGTTACGAGCATTTTTACCATTTCCACCACTCATACTTCCATATCGTGTGTGACTCCGCATTCCACCTTTGCCCCAGGCAAGCCTTTCTGAGCTGCCGACAAGTCCAGCTGATGCACCCATGGGTTCTCTATTCACTTCAGAATCATTCTCATCGCCACCTCCATCTCCACCAGCAGTTGCTGGAGAAGGCTGAGAAAATCTAGCTCCTCCCCATCTTTTGCTTCTTTTTGGTCTGACTTCTGTGAGCTCATCAGCAGAAGATGAATCTTTGCTTCCATCATTACCATTCACATCCTCATTGTCGTCGGATCCTTGACTTTCAGCAGCACTTCGATAGTTTCTCTTTCCCCTCAAAGGAACATTTCGATAGCCCCGTGATCTCCTAACAAATGCAGCTGCTGTGGCTTTGGCTGTTGACCGCTTCTTACCCAAAGCTTCTGCTTGCCGTCGAAAAGTCTGGGCAATGGAAGCTTGAATCTATTCAAATATGGCTAAATATGAGAGCCTTGAAGTAATAAAGTAGAAAAAGGGAGACATCTAGCAGTTCGCTGGAGAACGATCCCAAGTGACACTACAAACTCAGATTATCAACATCAATGATTCAGTGGCCATGATTCTACTCTATCACAAGGCACTGTAATGTTTTAAATAATAGAACACATTTAAGCTAGGTGTCCACATACAAAAACGAAGGCATTTTTTTTGGGGGTAAGGGGAAAAAAAAAATAAAATACAAAGGCATTTATCATCTAAAGTTTCAGGATTTCTATCCCTGTCATTTCAATCACAGATAATGGCTGTGTTACAAGAGAAAAAAAAAAATGATTTCCCCCCTCTTCTGCTTTATTTGGTGCCCCAGAACTAAATCTCAAAAGAACGAATATTGAGGTATTAAGATAATGGATGTGTGTATTAAGTGCAAGGCTTCATAGCTAAACTTTGACAAGTTTACCTGCTTGTTGCGAGCCATTTCCTCTTCATGGAAAGCCAATTCCTAGGGCAGGTGCACAATAACGAGTGCTTGACATTAGAAAATGATACGGTAAATTAAATTGCAACATTAGATGCAAATATTTTGGCCAAACATACCTCTTCCTCGTACTTGTCAATATCTGGATACAAAGCTGAAATTAAGGCATCATAGTTCGGATCATCTCTCAAGGAACGACGACTAGCACAATGTGTCCGGCAGGCAGGGCACTCATTGTTCCTGCAGTGAATAACAACTACCAACTTAGAAACTTATATATAGCTTATATTCAAAATTCTGCATAACGTTGTAAGATCCTCGTCCAACGACACCACATATGAAGTTTGATCCCCATGTTTATGAAATCCACTATTGATAAGAATGATGGATAGATTACATACCCTAGCCGCATAGATTTGTCAATGCATTCCCTACAGAAGCGATGCAGGCACTCCATTACTGTTCTAGTTTTCCGAATGATCCCTACAGATGTGGAAATAGGAAAATTAATGTTTTCATGTTCTTGCAGAATTGGTTATATCTGAAGAAGGAACAGGAGTCATGCAACATAAAATATATATATATAGCCTAAGGTCTATATATAGCTGACGGACTTTCAAGCTCATAGTCTGCAGCCAAAAGCAGAAACAAAACATTTTAGACAGTTCAAAAGCTACACAATTTAAATTGACTAACCAGAGCCTAGGCCCTTGGAAGAGAGAAATGGTAAATGAGGACCAAATATGATACAGTAACTAAAGACACGCCAATGCTGTAGTTGTTCAACATTTTCAGAACATGGCCCAAAAAAGAGGGGAATGGTAAACTATACAAGAATGAGTTGATGCCGACCATATGCTTCTGTGGCTTTAGTTGAGTTCAGTTGATTTGATTGTGGGAATGGTAAACTATACAAGAACGAGTTGATGCCGACCATATGCTTCTGTGGTTTTAGTTGAGTTCAGTTGATTTGATTGTGTATTTTGTAATAATTCGTGTCTAAAATGAGTGCCCTGATAAGCATTCAGTAGTGATCCAAAGCATTGACGAATCAATGACTTCACAACTACATCCATCACATGAAGAGAAACAATACTTCATCATCTGGACCCCAAGTATTCCGGTCTCACTTAAGAGCATAAACTTTGCATTGAATTTTTTCCAGTCCACTCACAGACCTGCCTATCACTGTTACTTATGGAAGACTAAAACGCAATTAAGGAATACAGACTATTTTCCAGTGACAGCACTGACAGAAAGCTCACCAACTGCAGTTATGCCACTGCTACTTGAGGATTAACATGCCTTTTGCTCTGTCTGTTTTACTTCGGTTACACATGCATGTGAAATTTCATACGTTGATTCATTGAAATTTACATGGTCAAAGAGAAGATCATCAGGCGTCTGAAGCAAAATACAGCCATTGTCAAAGAAGATAACCTCATAGATATATTATCTAGCGAAGGGCACTGTCATGGATATAATATAGTAAACAGAGTAGTCTACACAAGTCTGCATTTCGCATAGAAGCTATTCTACAGAGATGCATTAGATTAGCCAGTAGCTCCCATATGGTAGTTCCTATTTGGTGGAAATATCCAGCATATAGTAACCACCAAAATATCAGGCATTGGCCAACTGTTGGAAACGCTAGTATTATATATATTAAGTAACAGCATTTCAATGTCATAAAAGGGGTGTGCAACACCAGACATTATTGATGTCCCTTCTGTGAGGAACAAAAAGTCTAAAATGATGTCAACATGCAACCAGTAATCTTCTCAATGCTTGAATAGTATGCCAGACATATCTCTAGGTTAGAAGCAAGCATATATGACAGGGAAGCATCCGTTTTGAAAAAAAAAAAGAAAAGAGAAAAAAAGACATAATCATACCTAGACAGATTGGACATTGTACTTCCTTCCGTATATCTGACAGCTTCACTGCAATGAATCTGCAAACAAACAGCAAAACCAATAATGTCATGCTACAACGTTAATTGATATACAAGTTTGCTTGTTGTATTCATTTCATACTGAAGAATGTTTCATAACACTTAGCGGCAGATACACAAATTAAAAAAATGTGTATTTATTGATTGGAAACTCTGTAAAGGAAACTGTTTGCTTCTGCTTAACCCCACTTCCCACCACCCCAAGTAACCAAAAGAGGACCAGCCTCTCCCAATGCTTGTATTTCTCTATTAAATGGGATTCCACTAAATTTTCATAAATACAACCAACACAATGCAGTTAAGCATCATATGTAAATGACATGGAAAAAAAAAAAAGCAACCCAACTAACCTGCAGCACTATGAGAGACTGCTTCTTGTCACCGGCTATTTCAAAATGCAACTAGATGTTACACTATTATCATGCATCTCATTACACCTATAAAGATAACCGAAGAAAGAATGGATGGACTGGTGCTTTTTCCAGACTCTGTACAAATCACCTCAACTATGTGATTCAGTCAGCAATTTTATACATACTGTCCTAGTAAAAGAAAAAATGTCAATGCCATGCTTCATATCAAAGCAACTTTCTTACATACTTTCATTTTGAAAACAATTAGCAAGGAACTGGTGTTGAGTGAAGTTATATTACGAAGGAGGTTAATAGCATTGTGTAAACCATAGAGACAAGAAGCAACGTGACCTTCAAGGTCTGAACAAAGGATTTCAAATGTGCTGGGATAACTAATAGAGCCTGAGGTAACATGGCAGCTTCCAGAAAACAATATTTAAGAAAGTCAAATTGCTTGTCACTTGCCTCGACAGAATTCGGAGAAAAGGCTCTCCTGCAATGCCAATTTGAATCACAGTATCTAGCATTGGTGTTTCCTTTTGGGGCCCAGAAGCCCCTCTTGACTCAAGATTTACGTAGCAGAATCTAGAGGAGGGCAAAGTCATCTTAATTACTGTGTTGAACAGCAAACTGACAAACAAAAGGCTGTTTCCGGCCAATTTTCAACCATCATGACTCCACTACGAGTATCAGTTTACTGAGAGGACACAGACTCATACTTTCTGGAAAAACCATGGCGTTTGCATGTTCGGTTTAGCATATTCACAGATAGAGGAACACTTTGGATGTTATAATCATCTGACATGTTAAATTATATCTTGCGATGCACCAAGATATAGACGATAGGTCAAATAGTGTTTACAGAATGTTTTGGAATCTCAGACTTGGACAATAGTGACCAGGTGGATGCATTTTTTTTTCCAGATTCAGGTAGACTTGTTCTAACAAATTAATTTTGTTTTTTCTACTTAAATTGAAACCAAGCTGTTGAGTCATGGAGAAGACCATGAAAATGTATGTGCATGTCAGAATTCTTGCTAAAACACCAATCGATTCACAGTTCAACTTGGATCAGTAATGCCTCACTGTTGCACTAAACAAGTCACATGCAAAAGATTAGCCTAATCCAGCCGAGGTTTCAGACGAAGGGGATGCACAGTCAGAACAGCAATGTACGAATAGCTCTTACATAGCAGATAGCTGTAAATGGCAGCTCCCGCATAAAAAAAAAAGCACCATGTTTGAAGACTTGGTAATTGAAAAGAAACCCAATAATCCGTTACTCAGAATGAGAACAATACAGAGCCTTCTTAGTTCTTAGCCTCAGAAAAAAATGTAAAGCCTTCTTAACCTTGAAAAAGTTTAATCACCTAAATTTACCAAGAAACCAGTACTTGAGGTGCTCAATTATAAGCTGGACATTTTAACCAAGTTCCCCACCAGTCTATAAGGATCATTCAGCTAAATGCACAAATGCAATCAATACCACGATATGTTCAAACGATCAATGATCAGCAGCCACACGCAAATTTTCGGCCCAGAGGCGAAATCTCATTGCCAAGCTGCTACAGAGGCTACCATGCAAGCAACTATTATATGCATATGCAAATTCCAAGAAAATCACCGCGACCGCGATGATCCAAACCCGAACTCCACCAACCTCGGTCGAACTCGACGCAGTAGCGTTCACGATGGCAGAGCAAGTGGAGCAATACCCATCTCAGAATAACCACAAACCATGACCATAAACATTGAAACACACTCTAAATTATCAGTCGCCAAACACCCATGTAGCACTTCCTCGAGAAAATACTTGTTGAATACAACAGAGAAGCAGTTCCACCGTACAAAGCACGTAGATCCCAGATCAAAACCAGCATTCGCACAACTTGAAGCTCTATAATTCACTCAGAAACAAACACACATCCCACCGAAGAAGAAAAAAAAACTATCAGAACGAGTAACAGAAAGAGAGAACGTACTCGTCCTTGTTGTCCCCGTTGCTCGACGAAGGGCTTCGATCAGATTCTGAGAAAACAAAGGACAACATTAAGCGAACGAGCAATCCAAAATTTCGAACAAACATGCGTGAAACCGGGCTCTCTTTCGTGGTGGAAATCTTCCTGGTTCCATGTGAGGTTATTTTGGGCAAGCCAAGGTAAAACCACGTACCCTCTGCAACCTCGGGGTGTTCATGGTGGTCCCTATGGTTGTCTTGGACGGGATCATCCTCCGCCACATCGAGAGCTCGCTTCTGCGCCGGCATTGCTTTTGTTCCAAGCAAAATCCAGCGACTATGGAGGAAAAGTTTTCTATATGCTAATGGAATTGGTAGTTGCTGTGGTTAGAGAGAGACAGAGAGAGCGAAAGAGACAGAGATGAAGGTGGCGCAGTGTGGCTTCGGAAGACCTGACCCTCAGAGAGAGAGAGAGGCGGAGGGGTAGAGAGGCAAGCGAAGCTCGTTGAATTACCGATATTTATTTCTCCGAGTAGAAATTTACTCAGATATTATTGTAATGCCTCGCTGGTGTACGCAGGAGATCAATACAGCCTAGTCGCTTAACCTACACGTGTTAGCTTCGGGGGCATTTTCGTACAGTGCGAAAAAATAAAAATAAAAATAGCTGTTGTATGCCTGAAAGTTTGAGATTGTCCGAAGATTAGAGGCAGTATGAATCACTCTGAACAACTATTTGGATCCTTTGAAAAAAAAAAAAAAAACTATTTGGATGCTTTGTTTGGGTGCAGAGCATTTATTACGCACATGATTTTGGTTTCCTTGCCCCCTTCTGTATACAGAAGTTTCATGTTTCCTGGTCAAATTAAGAGCAATGGTCGGCCGACGGTACGGCCGGTATGCTGTTAAAGGCTCTCTCTCTCTCTCTCTGTTATAAAACAAATACAAACAACTACAAAAGCTTCCAAAGATCAAGGAGATTTGAACTGCCATCAAGGCCAATAAGAAATCATCAGAGGGAGTCATCTTGTATTCAAGCGGCGATAAGATGAGATGGAAATAAAGCATTTCAATAAATGTGTGATGCAGTCAGTCTAAGAAGAAATTTCTGCAAGAAGACAATGACTGGTTTAGATGATGATTGGAAGAAGTTCTTCTCAGTTACGATCTTGATTATGACATGCGAGCAGCTTTGAGCTTTCTTCTTCTTACAAGCAAATATGGCGGAGGGGGCTGACTTCTGAGGGTCTTTCTCATTGCCTTACCATTCTAGTGGAGATCGCAGGAGATAAAAATGTTTTACCGCGATGTTGCTGAAAGATTGAATTATTTCGATCAGTGAGTATCTGCAAGAATAAATAATGTACAGGCCAATCAAGATGCTTTCAACTTCCGCTATTGAGTTAACCGGTTACCTTCTCTAATTTGCTAGATTTGAGTCTATCATTTATATCAAAAGTTTGAGTAAGTAAAATTTATTATTTAATTATGATCTTTAATATTCTTCTCACCGGTGGAGATAAAAATTTATATTTAACTATATATTTATATTTAATTAAAAGTGAGATGGAGTAGAACATAACATGTAACATGGCCATATATTGGTTTGTTATTTGACTATCATAGAAATCCTTTGATTGTCTCGAGGCAGCCGTTATGATTGAGAAATTTCCTTCTTTGTTAGACATGTTTGGAGAGGGACTAAGCCCGAACCCACAGGTTGAGCTGAGAGACCTTTTGGCGAGCTGCAGGACAGTGCCTCTTCTTCTCATGATCTATTATTAGTTACACCTCTATTGGGATATGTCTATTTCCGTATAATTTTCTTTTAGTCAGAACATCACAGTATGCTCTATAATTATAGGCAAAGAGATAAGAATGTTCTGCAGAGACGTTGCTGAAAAATTGATATTGGGTAAACTTTATTAATAACCCCTAGCTTCAGGAGAGAAAATTCGAACAATTCCAACTATTTGGATGCTTTTGTATTCTGATCCCGTAATATCTACGAGAATAAATATTGTCTAGGCCAATCAAGATCAAGATGCTTCCGACTTCCGTAATTGTGTTAATCGGACAATCTTCTCTAATGTTTACAGATGTGAATCTATCATTTATATTAAAAATTTGAATTAATAAAATTTATCATTTAATTATAATATTTAATAGTACTCTTCCTCACATATTGAGGGTCGAGACTTTTACTTAATTATATGTTCAATATTTGTAATATTTAATTGAAATTAAGATTAGTAACAGAATAAATTTTAATTATTATGACATGTGACCATTTATTTCAAAAAGTTAAGGCAGAGTTTATTATTTAATTACATTCTCTCTAACTATCGTACAAATTCTTTGATGGTTCGCAGTGCAGCCGCATAATTGAGAAATTTGCTTCTTCGTTAGACATGTTTGGAAAAGGACTAGGCCCCGAACCCCATAAGGCGGAGCCGAGAGACCTTTAGACCTTTTAAGCGAGCTGCAGGACGCTGCCTCTTCTATTCATGATCTATTATTAGTCACACCTCCTGTTGGAATATGTCTCTTTGCATGTAATTTTATTTTATCCAACGACACACGGTAAACAGAGAAGGTTATAACCGACTTTTAATACATTTTATAATGGTGCTCAAAAAACGACAAAAATGTTCCAAACATTGTTTGTAAGCTGCTTGGGGAGTTGGCATTCGGGAATTTGCCACAGAGCATTAATGCCTGCATTGAGAGTAGACATCGTGGTTTAGCCTATATTAAGAAGTTGATCTGTCCTTAGCCTAAAATATAATGTATTTTTTTTTTGCTTACCCAAATGGAGCTTTTGAATTAGATACTCCTACGTATTGCTTTGTTAAAGCTAATAAATAAACATCAACAGCATGTGCATGTGCATGCTAACTAAAAGGTCAATATGAAAAATATAAACCGCGTTTCAGTAGTCCTCCACATATCATTTTTCATCCATGAAAGATGAGACATTTGGGATCTGGTCCTCGTGCTGTGTATTCCATTGTGGACTTTTCTTCGGCGTATGCTGCCTCGACACGCTGTGATTTTTGTTGTGTAAATTTGTGGTTTCTCTTATAAGTAATGAGATGACCCAAAAAGATTAATGTGGACAAAAGCAAGCCTATATGGTGTCCAAAACCTTGATTGTATCATAAGCTCTAACTATGTCGGCCTAACTATCGAAGGTGATAGAGGGGTAATTGGTCTTCATGGGTTTGTATCATAGTGGGCCCCTTCTAACAAAGGGCTTTTTTTTTTTCTTTTTCTTTTTTCAAGAAAGATTATTAATTTTGGTACGCTTACTTTACTTATAAAAAAAATTGGAATTTATATTGTATATTTAAAAGAGTTTTACCTCTTTACTTTTCTCACGTTGCAATTATCTTTTCATTAAGCTCCCATTCTTTTCTGTCCACAAAGACAAAATATAAGACTGATGCCAACAATTCATCACAGATATACTTTTCTAGATTGCAAAATTTTCCTTGACATATATCTCAATAGATTAGATATTACTGCTACTAGCTTCATCTTACATGCAAACATTCCTCCAAAAATACAAAGACCCAATAACCATGTGTAAGAGATAGACTTGTTTTTTTATGGTGTCTAATTAATTTAATGTTGTCATGATATGTGAAAGTAGAAAGGACACCTCTCCGATGTGGATGAATTGGTTTGAGATATGGCGATATGCTTCCAAATCAGTATACTCTCACTTGCTCAAAAGTCCGTAATGCGTAGGACACTTTATTGGTGCGCAACTTTTTTTGTTACTTACAAAAAAAAAAAAAATATTACGGCTGATGCCCTTTTTTTTTAAAAATAAAATAGAAAAAATCTGCCAAAAGCCTCATATTACCTTTCCCTATTCTCATTCTTTTTTTCTTTTTTTTTTTTTAATAGAGGTAAGAAATCACTCAAGTGATAATAGAAGTGAATTATGATCCCCTATATTTTTAAGGTAATGTTCTAAATAGGTTCCTTAAATTATAAGCGTTATTTTTTAAAATTTCATAGTTAAGATCTTACCATATCAATATTTAACATTTTTACGCTTACCATATAAAAGCAATACTTTCTTATTATTTATCATCTTCGTTATTACCTATTTTGTTATATTTTAAAAGTAACAAATATTTATACAAATGCACAGCAATAACCGAATCTCAGAATCTTAATGGAAATTTGAGAAAAATTTTCTATCTACCTTCTTTTACACATTGGCCGTCGATCAGATCAGTGATAATTAATTGGTGTTCCATACCCACGTCCCCGTACTTCCTGACTTCCTCAAATATTTTCTTCTTATCTTTTCTTCTCCCCTCTTTTCACATGTATAGTAAACACAGCACAACAAGGGTTTAATATTTTTGGGTCGGAGTTATTAAATCAGGTTAATATTTTAAAAAGACTGAATTTTGGATCAAAATCTTTTATAATTATTTATTCAAATTATATGATGCAATTTATAAAGTGATATTACATGTGGGTCTGTATTATTTTGTACAATACGAATTCTAAGTTTAATATTTGATGTGTCTCTATCTCATTATTATAAAATAAAAAAAATAGGACAGTATTAATAAGTTACTGATGCAAAATATGGAGAAATCAGTATGGCTATCTAAGTCAACTTAATAACTAAAGAAATAGGGAGAAAAAAGAAAAAGAAATTACGATATAAATAAGAAGCAGATAGAATACGGAAATGTTCGGTAATATAGAATCTAAAATGCGCCAACATCTGGACTCGTTATTATAAAACTTGTTTAAGAACAGCTCTTTAGATCATTTATTAGAACGATTTAAAATGACATTAAAAAAACTCTAAAGTGCAAGCAGCACTTAGAGCATAACAATCATTAATGGCGCGTTTTGTTTTTAAATTTTGTGTCGTCATTAAAAAAAAATTAAAATTAATAAAAATAATAAATAAATAATAAAAATAAAAATAAAATTTTAAATTTAACAAATACCGTGTAAAATTCGTAGCACAAAAAAAAAAATTCCTAAGTCCTACGCGCGTGGGGAAACATCACGTGATACCAGAAGCACCGGCTGTCGATACAGAGCCGCCCATGGCCACACCAGCCAAAGCTTCACAGGGCTTTCTCAACGCCTATTAGGAAAAAGATCAAATTGTAACGACGTCGTCTCAGTAATTTCCCTCTTATCCTGGCCTCGGAAGTCGCAAACTTCTCCTGGCTCCAAATTCTGGAAAATTTTGCACGCACTTTTGAAACAAACAAATCTCACGCAAAATACGACAAATAGCCTCGAAAGCTTCACACTTTCTCAGAATTGTCCCACACCATGGCTTCGCCGGACATCGTCGAATTTGCCCGCAATTTCGCTGTCATGGTCAGAGTTCAAGGCCCTGTAAGTGCCACCTCCTCTACACGTACTTGTCTCCGGTTTCTTTTATTGCGTTGCTCTCCTAGCTGGTCGTGGTAACGTGATGTCCATCATCATGATATTTAGGATCCAAAGGGCTTGAAGATGAGAAACCACGCTTTCCACCAATACCAGTGAGTTCAAATTTTCAATCACATCTCTACGACCATGTGCCAAGTTGGTTTTTTATATCATTTATGGGGGGTTGTGGCTCTTTGTGTTTTCATAGATCCGGTACAACAACATTATCGGCTTCTGGGATGTTACTTCCAGATACCCTTTACGATGCTGAGGTAGCTAAGCGTCTTTACGGCCACAATGATCGGTGCCCGGCATTGGTTCTGACTGTTGCGTCTATTGTTGAGCCTTTCCTAACTCTGGAACATAGAGAGAAGATTGCCGAGGTTGTAATGTTTGTGATATCATATAAATAATTGCGAAGTTTCATCTTGAGGATGAGTTTTTAGTGTATGTCCTTTGGCTGTTGTGCTTTGCAGGGGCGGCCCCAATTGATTCCCAGTGTGCACGTTGATATCATGGTAGAGGTATGGAAAAAAATTCATGACAGCTTGTTATTTAAGTTCACAACCGTTTGCTGTTGATTTCTTGGGTTTGAATGTGAAATGGTAATGTAATTTATATTTGCAGGGAAAAATGGTGTCTCAGAAGGAGTTGAAGGATTTGGACGAAGGAGCTCCTTGTTGGATTGCTGCACAAGTTTTAACATTAGTAGGTGTTTCATTTATACAATTTGTTGAGTTGGGTTTAAAGGGGCATAAGAGACCACTTAAGTTATTGGATAGTGGTAAAAGGAGCTTGTAACCTTGCGATATATAGATCTAACGTTATCTTGTCTTTTACTATGCCTTCTTGGCATTTATTCATTGGTTAGTAAGGAAAAATTTTGTTGTCTACTATGAACTTAATGGCCTGATCATGATAATATGTAATTTTACACATAAATTCATGCTGGTCTGGTACATATGGCAGTTACATTTAACTGTCAGTCATCAAGGCTAGCAGTGGTGAGAAATGAATCTCTTGTGATAGATTGTGCAACATATGAAACTGTAGCAAAATACAAAACTGTGTGTCCTATATATTCCAACGCTCTGCATGTTAGATTCTGGTTTGAAGCTTTGAAATCTTTTGTTGCCTCATCTACTAAAGGAATTCTTGATATATCTTGATTCAACTCTTACTATCTGCGACTATAACTTAATGCCATGTCTCAAGACGAGACTGGCCAGCAACACTGGCTGTTGTGATTAGTAGTACCTGCTGTGTAGCTTTCCTTTCTTGTTATTGCTTGAATTTATTGTACTTCTGAAACTTTGGATGCATGCCATATGCTGTTCAATGCTGATCAAATTTGTAAATTTTGCAGGCTGATATCCCTGCATCTGCTCTTGCTCTTCAATCTCTTACTGAAGCTTCTTTGGGCTCTGCAGAGAATGGATGGGAGTTTGGTTGGTCTCTGGCGTCACACAGTAGCGGTCCTGTGCCTCTTACGGATGCAATTCGAACACAGGTTGGTTAGGAAGAAGGTTTTCAATATGTAAATTTTTCCTCTCTCTAGATTCTTGCATGGAATTAGTCAATTTATTAATTCGTAGTTTAGTCAATTTGTACATGAATACAAGCTCTTATCTTGGATCAAGAATAGAAGTTCCTATCTTAGAAATCTTAGAACAAGAAAGGGAAAATGAGAAACACAAGTGCCATCAATAACATCAAACATTGTTTGAATACTTATTGGCTTCGCATGGAGACATTTCTTTCTGACATGTAATGGCATTCCTTGTAGAGTTTAGACAAATTGCGCAAAGTAAAGTTGTTTTCTCATGTCTACTTATTGCCATATTGTACCAAATTTGTTCCTTAAAGAGAAATCTGGGTATTCCATAAACATTCGTCGGAGCTCCAATTCTGATGATCTGCTAGCATGAGAAGACGTGGTAATCTGAACAACGAGCCAGTAATAGGTATTAGCCAAAATGTGTTATAACTTTTTTGGACATTGGGCACTAGTTAACTGCAGTTCTATTGAAGCTTTATAGCTTTTCCAGCTGCAGTAGAATGTCGAGTTGGAAATGGTGAATGCCCAAAACGAGTTGGCGTTTGCTTGAGATCTTTTCATTTTTTTCTTAGTGGAACTCACTAGGGGATGCAATACGATCTACGAGTCTTCATCAAAGAATAATTTCCTCTAGATCACTCTCAATCACGATCCACTTCACAAACACTCTCTGGTTCCTAAGCACAGTATATTTTTTTTTTTGGGGTTGGGGGGGTCATAGTATTTAATTCACCTTTTGAATTTATTACTACTTTCCTTTTTCTTTTTTACCTTATGTACAAGCAATTTTATAATTCATTCGGATCAAGCGCTATGCTAAATCTTTCTTGTAGAGGCAGAGCCATCTGGAAGTGGGAGAATCAGGCAATTTAAGTCTTTTGAGAAAGTCGACAACTAGAGTTGTGATTCTTGGAGTTTCCTTATCTCCTAAGGTAAAGTAAACTTTCTGTTTCACCTTCTTCACAAGCATAGCATATCAGTAAGTTCAAAATTTGTCTGTAGAATACTGGCATCATTTTACTGCTGGCGTTAATGTTTTTTTCGTCACTCAATTTTCTATTTATGAGATTGGCTTGGTGACTCTCTGTCATTTAGGATGTGCCAGACATCCTTGTATCATACTCGCGTAAGAGGGGAGATTTTCTTCTGGCAGTGGGTTCTCCTTTTGGTGTCCTGTCACCTGTGCACTTCTTTAACAGGTAGTTTGTCTTTCTATTTATATTATGTTGAAAAGTCTGATTGTCAACTTGCAATGCGAAGCACTTTCTGATCATGTATTGGAGTGAAACTTTCATGGTGAGTTTTTGTGAGGTGTCTTCCGTCATTGTTTCTTTCAATTGATAGTTTTTCACCTTGTAGGGAAGTTCTACCGTTCCCTTTTTAATTTATTTATAAACCCTGTCGTCCTTTATCAATTTACTATTGCTTCTATCTGTACAAGTTTCTTTTTGTTTCGAATTTTTGGCTGCCATTTATGTGCTTTTCATGATGGCCAAAAAATTCCCTTGGTGTCCACTTATCTCCACTCTTAGATTCAGTAGTTCTCCAATCCCCACCCCACTACACGGGATTATTTATACAAATTGCATGATTTCCCGTTAGCTGTTGTACCTTTTTTTATCCGCTTAGCAGATTTACCCACACACAAAAGACTTGAACCTCAAATCCTACCCACTACCTGATACTTATGGTGAATGGAGGTGCCATTTGTCTCACAGATCATTAGCTGTTGGGCATTTGTTGGAAAGAAGATATTCCTTTAGCTGTTGCATTGATGATTAGAAGACGGTCAGCATGACCTTGATATAGGAAGTATTCTCGAAGAATATCTGAAGGCAAGAAGAATGTTCTCATCCTGAGCCTTCTCTTCAACTTCTCCTGTCCAATCCATCACTTGTGTTGCTTTTTTTTGTTAAGTTGTCATGTTTGTCGGCGGCTGCATGTTGGTTGAGATATGCATAGGTAGATTAAGCTTAAATAGCACTTCCTTCCCTTCCACCAGGTGGATGTGTAACCTAGCAATAAAGAAATCAAGGTTAGTTGTCCTTGCTCCCCCCCTCCTCTTTATTTAGGGTGTTTTACAGATTTTTGTTTCCTTTAATTTTTTTTTGGTTTTGGGGTGGGGTACTTATCCTGGTACTTATCCTTGTTGGCATGGTGGGAATCTAGTCGCGAGACCTAATTAGTTTTGTTACTCTCTCTCATGGCAGTGTGCTTACTCCTTGTGATGCATTAAATTCTCTCGCTCTTTTTTTTTTTTTTTAAATTTAATTCCTATTGCTGCTTGCATCAGTATATCAGTGGGATCCATTGCCAACTGCTATCCTCCTACTTCATTGACCACATCATTGTTGATGGCTGACATACGGGGTCTTCCAGGTGCAAACATTTCTTGGCCAGCTCGCTCATTATTCATTTTGATAATTGTGGTTTCTCATTCCTTTTAACACTTAAATCTGTCAGGAATGGAGGGTGGTCCAGTTTTTGGTCAGCACGCAAATCTCATTGGTATTCTAATAAAACCATTACGGCAAAAGGCCAGTTTTGCCGAAGTTCAGGTAACTTCAGAAGATTTTTCTCTCTTTCAAATAGTTTGAACTTTCTCATAATTAACTCATCATGCAAAACGTTAGCCCTGGGTAACAGCTGGTGGTTCCATGGGAAGCCATTGCAGCTTCTTGCAATGATTTGCTGCTGAAGCAGTCTCAAAGTGCAGAAAAAGGGATTCATTACAATAAAGAAGACTTGAATGCTGTCCGGAAGGCACATATTACTAATGGCAAATACTTTGATGGATCCTTCAGCCATGTTGACAAGCATCTTGATTCTTGTCACCCCTCCCAGTTACCAGTGGAGAAGGCAATGGGAGCTATTTGTCTTGTAACTATAGACGATGGAGTTTGGGCGTCAGGGGTTTTGCTTAATGAACAAGGCCTGATTCTCACGAATGCTCACCTGTTAGAACCGTGGAGATTTGGGAAAACTACTGTCAGTAGTGTAAGATTTGAAACCAAAACAGAAAAAGTTTCTTTCCTGTCTGAGGAATTTGCATCTCTTCATGCAAATGGAGTTGATGACAACCTCAAGAGTCAGAGTTTACTGCCAAAGCCGCTGAAGACTGTGACTTGCACAGTTGGTGACGAGCATGATGGATATAAGAGGAGTTATTCTTATGGAGGCTGTAGAAAGATACGTGTTCGCATGGATCATATGGAACCTTGGGTCTGGTGTGATGCTAAAGTAGTGTATGTTTGTAAAGGACCTCTGGATGTTGCTTTGTTGCAGCTTGAGCATGTTCCAGATCAGCTTTCACCAATTGTCATGAATTCTGAGTGTCCATCTCTAGGGTCAAAGGCATATGTTATTGGACACGGACTATTTGGCCCAAGATGTGGTATAGCCTTCCTTACCTTATTCTCTGTTTTGGTTGGTTTACAAAGCATAGAAATTGAGATATTGCACATGTTAAACAAAAAGAAGACTTTGCTTACCCGTTTCACATGTTTGGCTTTCTGATAGTCTTATTTATTTTAATGCGTAATCTGAATTTACTTAAAGAATGATGCAGTTAATACGACAAGATTTGTATTGTTCAGACTATTCTTCACTCTAATTTGCTCTACGATGTTAAGGCATATTACTATGTTTGTGAAATTTGCTTCTGACTCTCAGTTTCGTGTCGTTTGCACTGGTATTTGATGCAACATTGTTCTAGAGATTGGATTTTTACTTCTAAGTGCCAGAAGGAGGACTAGCTCTATCTCATGGGATTAACATTTAATTCC
Source organism: Morella rubra (assembly GCA_003952965.2). NCBI lineage: Eukaryota > Viridiplantae > Streptophyta > Magnoliopsida > Fagales > Myricaceae > Morella > Morella rubra. The sequence goes on along the minus strand of CM025850.1, from coordinate 7,678,474 downwards.
TCTACGTTCTTTCGGTATTTTCAACAAAAATTGGAGACAATAGAACTTTTTCCTTTCCATGTATAGATTTTAAGACTATGTTTCTGCTTTCAAATCCCCATCAGGATTCTTCCCATCTGTCTGTTCCGGTGTGGTAACAAAAGTTGTCAAAGCAAAGATTTCCCACTCATCTCCATCCAATCAAGTAGGAAATACACAAGGACACATTCCAGTGATGCTTGAAACAACAGCTGCTGTCCATCCTGGTGGTAGTGGTGGTGCCGTTGTCGATTCAGATGGTCATATGATTGGACTTGTGACAAGGTACAGCTCTATCATTTAAAACACAGGGGAATCGATGGTTGAGATTTATCATTTGACCATTATATAGATTGGTCAAATTTACTTTTCTCATCATCATCATTGAGGTTTTGAGCATGTATTCTAGTTATAGACTCCTATAAGATTGCTGATTGAATTTTCATTGTTTGATGCAGTAATGCAAGGCATGGTGGAGGAACAGTTATACCACATTTGAACTTCAGCATTCCATGTGCCGCTCTGGAGCCAATATTCAGATTCTCAAAAGGTTATTGAGCTATTGTCCCTCTTAAACATGGGAAATGAGATTATTTGTCTTTTTATTCACATTTCCAAGATAATTACAAAATGGTGCATTTCTGTTGTTCATAAAAATTCGACAACCCTAATTTTAACTTCGAAAATTTTAATAGTTCAAGCTCCAGAAAATTGGGTAGCTAATATAGAGTGTAGGTGCTAAAAAGTAATATCTGTTGTCCTGTGGAAATTCAAACACCCACAACAAAACTGAATCCAGCACCGAAAGTGAGAAAAACATGAAACTGTGTCCTATTTAATATTCAAACAGTAGTCTCTTTTATATTCTAAAACAAAAAGTTTGTAAACTTTTTTCCGGATAAATAAGTGAGAAAAGAAAGACACAAGATAACTTCGTGCATTCATGCCAAGAGGTTTCTGTGCCTCGTGAACTCTTCATTGTAATCACTGGTGGTAGTAAGTGGGCCTGTGGTAGATCTGAATGACTTGGCTTTTTCTCCAAACAGATATGCAGGATCTGTCTATTGTACGAGTCCTTGATCAACCAAACGAACACCTTTCCTCCGTATGGGCATTGATGCCATCGCTCGCCCCCAAGCCCCCTCCTTTGCCTCATCTGCCTCAGTCACTACTAGAAGATAGCACCAAATTGGTGAAAGGTTCCCGTTTTGCTAAATTTATGGTGGAAAGAGAGGAGTCGCTTAAAAGGTCCATCCAACATGGCAAGGTGGAAAAGCTTTCCAGTGAGGTTATCCCCAGCAAGTTATGAACATCTGTCGATCTTCTTGTACTGTATGAGAGAGAATCAATGAAAAGAGGGAGATGCTCTCCGGTTGCCTATTATGCTATAGGTTTCTGTCTGCATTCACTCTCCCAGCGACGAAGAATGAATAGTTGGCGAAAGCTTCTGGGAATTATCATCTTAAAGAAAACTATGGATAGGTGAAGTAGTGGTCCTCTACTCCACACAGTTCTATCTGTTGTTTTGTGCGTGACATATTTCTGAAAAGGTAGATGAATATCACAAAGAAATAAATTTTCCTTCTTGTTTAAACAATGGCTGAATCATAGTTCCATGATGAAGAGAAAGGAGCCATCACAGCAATTCCCTGAGCCTCCTTTTTTTTTTTTTTTTTTCCTGGGACCTGTTATGGAGATTCCCCAAACCTGTAAATGAATACTGGTTTTGGATATTATATCATGTTTTATAGCAATTTTAACAATCTTCATTGTTCTTTTTCACCCTCTATAGATTCAACTCGTGCAGCTCTTTGTTGGTTCCAACCTGGCTTAGCACATGCTAAGTGGGTGGGAAAAAATTGGAATCTCCAATCTCAACCCCTCTACTGATTCAACATATCTGTTGCACGCCAAAAGGCTGTGAGCTGTAAGGTTTTATTAATAACTATAAAGTTAACTTGTCTATATCGATTGCAGCAGCGGTAGAGAGTAAGTTGGACTACAAAATTCCCAAAAACATGATTGACAAGCATTTTTCAGTTAGTTCCATCAACGAGCTTCAGCCCCAGAGAGAAGCCGTTTGGTTGATTTGAAGTCTATGGGAGTGACGAATATTTCCATATCCATAGAGAAACTTTAGAGTTGTCTACCTGTAATCTAACCAAATAATAATATAACCCGGTTAACAAACCAATTTCCGTAGTCCCATGTAAATCATATCAGAAAAAACGAAGACCATTGTCGAGAATAGAAGAGACATTTTTTTTTTTTTTTTTTTTGGTAGAGGGAACTTCCGAACATCTTTTGTACATTGGGTCTGGATGAATTTGACTTAGTTTGGATACACTGGAAGTTCTTGACGTTACGAGCAAACTTTGGACACATACACCAACCCCTTACTGCACGCATCAAATAAGTTACATGCATTTTTGTTGTGGGAAGTGAATTAGGGTCTACCAGTCCGCAGAGGTTACTGATGACAAATTGGTCCACACTCGGGGAGATATTTATGTGCTTAACATCATATAAACTAGAAAATAATGATTACATTTCTTTTACTGACAAGAGGTATACCAATATAAAATTATATTATAAATATAGGTTTTCCTCAAACTTTTTCTTTCTTTCTTTTTCTAGGCCCTCCTACTTCCTATTTTGTTTTCTAGGCCTTCCTACTTTTCTATTTGCTTGGACACGATGGACAGGGCCGCGAGTGCGCCACTTTTCCGTAATTATTGAAAAAAGAAACAGCAACAAAAGTTTTGAGGCGATACTCGATAGGACGAGCATGTAATGGGACTCCTGATGTACATTTTGGTTTTCAGCGCATAGAGATTGCGGAAAGAGTGACAAGGACTCCCATGATAGTCCCTCGGTAGCACCGTCGAGAGAGTTTCAGAGCGAGAGAGAGGGAGGAAGGAGAAGCGAGTGAGAGAGAGACATGGGGGAAAGTTCCGGTTATAAGGAGTACGTGGCAGGCTTGGTCGCCGGTGTCGCCACTGTCATCACTGGCCACCCCTTCGACACCGTGAAGGTAAGTGTGTATGTATGGATTTGTGTATTGTCTTACACAAACACAAATAAACGTAGGCTACGAACCTAGTCATTGGTACTCCTCTGTTTTGCGAGTGTCAGTACTTTTCTAATTGGAAGTCAGATTTAGGAGCTAGAGCGAACATAATCCCTATATTAGCTTGGAAAAATAATGTTTTTTTTTCTAGAGGAATTGGGTGAAGATATAGGGAGTTCTAGTTAAGAATGCTTATAGAGTTGGGACCCACGTTGCTATTAGCTGAAGTATTCTCTCAATCACATTTGGTACGTTGCTATTAGTTGTGCTTAGCTTGCTATTAGTTGAAATTAGTTAATGAATCTTCAGGAACAAAATTGTGAATTGCTAGAGAGAATTCTATTGATTTGTTGGATGTTGAAGTCAATTTAGAGGCCCATGTTGAGTGTTCATTTGTGAACTAAAAATGACTGGACTTATTTCGTGTATTAGTTTAGTCTTTTAATCTAAGTAACACTGTTGATTTAAGAGTCTCTTGTTTTGTTAAATCATTTTAGGTGAAGCTGCAAAAGCACAATACTGAAGCCCGTGGGGTTACCTACAGCAGTGGTTTACATTGTGCTGCTCGGATACTGAAGACAGAAGGAGTATGGTTCTTGAACTTTGTCTTGCACGTTTTCTCCATGTGTGCAATATAGGTTGATCAAAGAGCAGAGAAAATATTATGCTGAGTTAAGTGTTTTAACTAGCAACTATAATAAATCATCCTCTAGAGTTGTTATGGTTATATCTGTGTCTGCAATGTTGGTCATGTTCACGTACTCCAGCTATAACCTTCCATATTTTGGGTCTAGCTACATAGTCGAACCTTGTAAGAAGGTGCATTGAAGCCTTCCCATTTCGAGGGAAGTTCGTGGAATAACACATCTTGCATCATGTAGGGAAGTCTAGATGTTTAGCTCTCATATAGCCTATACTATCTGTTCCACATTTAGGGTAATCAATAACCAAGTCTGTGTATTCATCCTAGTAGACATCCTAGTGTATGCTTAGGAACACTGACATTCCTCAGAATTTCATAGTTACAGATACAGCAAAACATATAAGGTTTTACATATCCTTTAGGATGAAGAAAATGCCCTCAAATTTAAGTCACAAAAGCATCTCATTTCCTGTTATTCTTCCTATGACTAATTGGATACAAAATCCATAGCTCTGATTGTGCCCTTTCAGTGCTGAAATGATTTAGAAAAAGTTAGTGCCACAGCAGTCTTTCCCTCTAAATTATGAAGCAACATTGAAGTCTTTTGAGAATTGTCTATTGGTGGAGATGTGATGCTAATATTAAGAACAAGTTATAGGATTAGTTGCGCTTTATAGCCTGTAATGCTTGAAAAATGGGATATGTCAAACACAAATATAGCAATCTATGCCAACAATATGCATGAAGATGTGTTGCCAACTTTTTTCTAAAAAAATAATGTGTGGACAAATTTTGAATTTCTCTGAATGACAAGGTAGATCTCTCCTGAGTGAGAGAGTTGAATCAGGGGTTTGTAGGATTTTAATTTTCCATAACATCTTTTTCTCCTAGAGAGACTAAGTGAAACTTGTTTTTGACAGATTAAAGGACTTTATAGTGGGGCAACATCATCTTTTGTTGGGATGGCTTTTGAGAGTTCGCTTCTTTTTGGCATTTATTCCCAAACAAAGCAGTCACTGCAGGTTAGCCTTTAAATCTAGTTGGGTAAGCATTTTACTGATTTCATGTCACCGATATGCATCTAGAGAAATGCCTCTGGCAACGACGTAGTTTCAAACCTGTCAGTTAGAGGATTTTGAGGATATATTTCTCCTGAAGAAGTCTTCCATTTTCTATATTGTTATAGAACAACTTCTCACTTTTATCTTTGCTCTTTTCATGAAGGGAGGTGTACAAGGTTGTGGCCCACAGCTTCAAGTAATAATTCCTTCTGCAGCTTATGCTGGAGCGCTTATCAGTTTTGTGTTATGTCCATCAGAGCTGGTAAAGGTAGAGTGAAATGGATGGTTTGTTTGTGGATCGCTGTTTTCCAAATTTGCTCTGTTTTTTCTGGTTGTACTCTTGTGACACTGAGTTCTGCAGTGTAGGATGCAAGTTCAAGGCACTGACTCTATGGTTCCAAAGTCAAGCAGATACAGTAGTCCCCTTGATTGTGCCCTTAAAACCATTAAAACTGAAGGGGTGAGAAAATCCTCTGCATTTGGAAACACTGCGAATGATCCAGTTTTGAGCTGACATAACACCTTTCAGGTTTCAGGCATCTTTCGTGGAGGTTTTACAACATTGCTAAGAGAATCTCTTGGCAATGCAGTATTTTTTAGCGTTTATGAGTATGTCCGTTATTACGTGCATTCACAACTAAAAGCTGCTTCATCTGACCACAGCCACTTCATTGACATGGGAATTGGGATTGTGAGCGGTGGCCTTAGTGGTGTAGCTGTAAGCCTCTTGGAAAATTCAGCACATTTCTGAATGAAGTGTGGTATATTTGTATTTCTCATATTTAAGTCTCTGATTCCACACTGGTTTGTATTGTCAATCTCCTCGCCCTTGCAGTTTTGGTCTGCTGTTTTACCTTTGGATGTGGCAAAAACAATAATTCAGACTACCCCAGATAAAAGGTCTTCAAGAAACCCTTTTCAAATCTTGAGCTCGGTGAGTCGTCCCTCCATTTCATTGTTTTCAACAAGGGCATCCTTCTTTTCTTTCCTCTACTTGCAGAATTGAAGAAAAGAAGAGAGAGAATCCCTTTTTTCTGTAGTTTCTTTTTCCTTCTTTGCTGTCTTTCTGGATCTTAAAAGAGAGAAGCTGAGTGGATCTTCTGCTGCAGATATACGGGAGGGCTGGATTTAAAGGATGCTATACAGGTCTGGGTCCTACAATCGTTCGGGCATTTCCTGCCAATGCAGCTGCAATCGTTACCTGGGAACTGGCAATGAAAGTTTTAGGCGTCAAGCATGAGTCATGACTGAAGATGGTGTTTTTTTCAATTCCCGATTGCTTCGCTTTTCTCTTCTGACCCCCTTAGAGCACATTGACTCATCGCTGCTTGGCAAGATTTCATCCAGATTATCGACCCCATTTTGACCCTGAGGGTGCTGATATCCCCCATCATAGCTTCACGCGACTTATGTTGAAATAAAGCTCGCAAAATTGATGTATTTCAAATTATTTGTGGTATTTCTCCCAGTAGCCTTCTTTTATTTTTCCCTCTTCATCTGTAGAATGTATCCGGGGATGACTTTACGGACTGCTTGAAGATGTTGCTCAAGCATGTTCAGATTGAGTTCACTGAGCTTTGTCATTGAAAAATGCCTTTCAAGAATGGTTGCGACCCTTTTTCAATTGCTGAACAACTTTTTAGTTAGGAAATCTGCAGTGAAGAAATGTAATCGTTATCTTTTCCGCATTAAGTATGATGCCCTCTCAAATTGAAGTTATACACATTTTGCAAGGGACTAGTTTGCAGGCAAGGCCAAGAACTACTGAACCACAAGTTTAGGCCGCTCCATCAATACTATGGTGGCCATATCAATTGGTGATAGCAAAAGAATGGCTTGCTCCCTCGCTCTGATTGCCGATAATTACGTCCTTTTTCCTTTAGGCTGGTGGCTACAATGACTACCCAGATATTTGATAGGCTGAAACGTCTCTCTTACAATATTACAGGTTTTCCCAGTGACCGTGGTTTGGATGCCAGGCCTGTAGCTATTAGGTTATTGTTTAACTCATCTCCCTCCCCTGATAGACGTTTTCAATTCTTCGCCAGCTGTTGCATGCGACCAGCAGTTATTTTACGACTCGTGCACAAAGCTACGGACTCAATGTCTCCCGTTCCTCAAATTCCAAACATCGCAAGCCCAATGGGTTTAATTTCCACCGCAAATTAGATGGAAGATATACATATTTTCTCTTTCTAAGCGGATGGAGGATTTGACTGGTTATTGAGAGTTATAGCCTTGACATGCGGATTGGTTCCAATTCCAGGTAACGAGGTGAGTACTGGTCATAAGGGCACAGTTCCTGTCTAACGTGCCATAGTTTCTGAAGTGCGAGTAACCATACGTCCCAAGTCTTTCTTCTTCATTATGTTCCGAGTTTGGAATAATAATGTCGCCAACAAACACAATAAAGCTCGAGTAACCGAAAGAGTAGGACATGAACATCAACCCCCCTTGTGGTTGAGCAGTTTCTTCTGACAATATCAACCCTGAAATCATGTTCTCATGGGAGAACTTCCAATTCAAGCAAACAGAGCATTAGTCTATCCAGGCGACACTTGGCGACAAGAGATTCATCATCTATATGGAACAAAACAGAACATCATGCCATAGGTAGTCCACATGCGAATACTTAGAATCTGACAACCGCTTGAAAGCACAGTCGTTTGATGGTGCCAAAATGCTGTTGGGGATTATTTGTATTAACGTATTGCTTGATCATAGAACAATGGCTAGCGCATAATTAAAAAGCCAATTAATCACTGACAGAAGAGAGCGAGCCCATACATAGATACTTGGATGATCCTAATATGCTTAGATAGAATTTAATGGGAGAGAGGTATAAATTCTCCCTTTCTTAAGCTTTTCCCTCCAGTTAGTAATAATCCTTTTTTCAATTCGAGCCTTCTCTATTGAATTGATCAGATGCGCTTTTCCGACGTCTCTCATTGTGTCCAGCTAGACGTCTGCGACAACTCCTTTTAGCTTCATCAAACTCTGACATCACATGGAACCTGTAACGCATGCACCATTTCAAAGTTATGCTGACCGAGGGAGAAATGAACAAAAAAATGAAGTTAGTCCTTCTTCTTCTTCATCAAGTACTGCTATTTTCATACTTCCTTTTCTTATTCCCTTTTCACTGGTTGACACTAACTCGAAGAAAAAACTAAGCAGCAGCAAACCCAATGGGAGTTGGGTCTTTTGGTCTACCTTCCTTCCAGCTGGAAATGTGATAAAAAAAAAAAAAAAAAAAAAGAAGAAGCACTGCTTCCATGCAACATGCTTTAGTATAAACGCACCCCCGTAGGATCATCCCTTCGGTAGGTGGAGTCACGGATTTCAAATGAGATTCTTGCTTAAAAATCATAGAAGTTGAAAGCCAGATTGATAAGACTTCACTAAGTTCATAAAACAATGTGTAACATCTGTAGTTACATTCTAGTACCTGAATGATAGTGCATACCATTAAATCAATGATAAAGGTAGTCGTACATGTTTAGCCATTCTATCCACTAAGAACAATATTCTGCAACCAATTGGTAAATCAAACTTAAAGAGGAAAATAAACATATATTCAGGCCTAATACGAATTATGCAGATCAAGAGGATCTATCCAATTCTGTTCACAATTTGGTTTATCTCATAGCAAACTGGTAGAAGAGTTTCTTACTCCTATTTGAACAAAGGAAGAAGACATTCAATCCTGTTCAAAGGTAAGAAATATGAGATTTGTCCTATCATCCGGTTTCAAAGGATAGAATTTGATCTTTTCACAGTCCTGCTATACATTACCTAGGTTACGGGACTTATTCAAACCTAATAAAACTAGGAATTAAAGCTTTATGGTTTGTGTGAGAGAAAGTTTGGAGAAAAGATTTATACCCTTCGATTGGAATTTGGGAAGAAGTTATAGACCTACCAATAGTAATTTATAAGAAGAGTTTTATTCACCCAGAACTACGATCTAGGAGAAGGAAATGTAAATTTCTTAGCGAACCAGTGCCCGTTTATGTAAATTACTATCCCGATCCCTATGTTAATTCTACATCAAAAGTACAGAAGTAAGGAGATACACATAATTCACAGATATGTATGGTAATTTTCCTGCATTAGTACGTAGAGAGTAATGACTAATTGTAGTTCAAGTCCACATACATCAATACTCGTACAAAGGGTTTAGTGGTTTTAGTCCAAGAGAGTACTGACTTGCTAGTATTAGATGTTAATTTTTGAGTTTTTTCTCGTAGTCTGTAACTATTCTATTTTTATGTGCTTGTAATCACGGTATTTCTCTGCTACAAGTAAGGCTTCTCTAATAAATTTTGGAAGTACCGTTCTCTTTTATTTTATTTTATTTTATTTTTTTTTTAAAAAGTAGAACCTCAGTGCAAGTAGGCTTGCTAAAAATGGGTCCTCTCATAGATGGATAAATTGTGAAGCTTTTGGTTTATTCGGGACCTAGGGCTTGAGTTTCTCTTGTCTTCCCTGTACTTCCATATTGATATACCAAAATTAAGCTACATCCAACCTCCTAGGGGTCTGAGCTGATTGAGCCTAATGACCTTAACAAGAAATCGAGCAAAAAAAATCCACTGCACTAGACACGTTAAAGGAATTGTCAACAATTGTAAATCATCGATAACCGCAATTCATCTATAACCAAAAATCACCCCACAATCTTGCGGTTACGATCCTTAAGAATCGATCATGGGAAGTGGGGAGAAGGGTGGTTAAGAAAAAAAGGACGATTAAAAAGAAAGGAGTGAGATCACGAAAGAGGTATGCAAATACACTGACTATTGAGTGAGAGAGATCATGAAAGAGGTATGCAAATACACTGACTATTGAGTGAGAGAGATCACGAAAGAGGTATGCAAATAAATTGATTATTGAGTGAGCTTAAAAATTGTGATAAAGAACTAACTTAAGCATCGGAGGTTTCATTCCCTTTTGGGAGGGAAAAACATCTCATAATTGTGGCGTGTAGATAAGCCGCAGCGAGGAGAATCAAAGTCTTATCAAGAGTGAAGAGTCACCGAAAATTACTGGTTTCACCACATATAATTCTGCAAGTGCAATTTGTATTTCATTGTCTCTACCTATAGAATTTCAATTTTGCTTGTTACCATCTTGAATATTAACTTGCCATAACCGATGCTATCAGAGCCGTGGATTCTTTATTTAGATTTTAAGGGTATTTCAGTTCTACTGTCAAGTTATTTGCATAAGCTACTCGATATTCCAAATAGACTTCTGAACTTTTTTGGTATTATGGTGGTTGCTTCAACTATTATTTTACAACAGCACAACTCTTACTACCAAACTAAATTAATTCATGAAGAGAATTTGGATCCTAAAAAATGATTTTAAATCTTCAACATCTGAAACTGTTTGGTTTGTCTTGATGATAGGGACTTGCTAAAACTTTCGAGAGAAGATGAAGTTACTCACAGTGATGGATATGATAAAAGATGATTTCCTGATTAAGGCATCTAGTCTACTATATTTGGATGACGAGACTTTTCACAAAGTTAGTGAAGATAACTCTCAAGTACAAAGCATTATGGGAGAATGTGATACCCCGAATCCTACTTAGAATGGGAGAAGAGAATGAATGAGAGATGATCAAGTCTCACAATGGGATCTTACTAGGTTGAGCTGAGCTTTATAATAATCCAAAGAGCTTCAAGAGCAACCTTGGCTAGTCTTTTTGAAGTCAAAACACATATGTGGCTCGTGCTTTCTTTGAGTCGTTACAGAGAGATCTTATACGATGAAATCCTTAGCACATCTACTTAGTGTCTAATTAAATGTAAGTCATAGTATGAACATCCGCTTTCCTTACCAATTGCCTACCATATCTCATTTGTAAGGTCTCTCTAGACCCTCCATCCATCATCGTTCCCTATAAGTTCAGTGTTTTATCTCTCTTCAGCCTCATTTGCACCTCCTTGTTAGGCTTAGCTAGGCAAACCGGTGCGCTTTTAAGTATAAGTAAAGACAGTTTATGATGAAATCCCTAGCACTACGACTGTGCTTAAGACAATATCTCTACCCCATTCATCAAAGAATTGTACATTTGCCAAACTATTATTTGTCACTTTATTATCCTATGTAAGTTATTCCATTTGGATGGAGGATGTCAAGTACTCTATCTTGCACTCTTAGGAGTTCAGGAAGACGAGGCCTAACATTGGTTCAGATGAACAGAATGAGGCTCTAGTTGCTCGGGGCAGAGGAAAGGAGAACGGTTCTAGTAGTAATTAAGCGTAAGTCTAAACTGATTTCTGGACTAACATGTAAGTCACAAAGCTATGGACATTATATACCAACAGTAAGAGAGACGAGGGGAAAAGAGAGTGAAAAAAGAAAATCCTCTCAATTGCCTTTGTTTGTTGGAAGGTAGGATATACAGTTACAGGTACACTATATGTTACCTGTGATGCCTTGGTTTTAGTTAGCTACGCACGGGGGAGTAAAATGTCATAATAAAAAGTTCTTATTATTGTTACCGTGCACACTGATGATGAATAATATATGAAAATTGAAAAGAGAAGAATAAATATGACATAGAGATTTACTTGATGAATAATATACAGAAATTGAAAAGAGAACGGATAAGAATATATATGATATGACACAAAGATTTAGTTGATAAATAATATATGGAAATTGAAAAGAGAATAAGTAAGAATAAATATGACACGGAGATTTACTTGACGAATAATATATGGAAATTGAAAAGAGAATGGATAAGAATAAATATGACACAAAGATTTACTTAGTTTGGTAGTGTGCATACGTCTATTATAGAGTGCGGCCAAATTAATTTCAGTATATAAAACATATGTACATTATAAACTACTTATATGAAAATCCTAGTTGTACGGAAAATTAGAGATTCTTAATTTACTCTAGACAATTTAGTATTAGGTTGAAGTAAAACAGCGTGTGGCAGTGATTTGCTGAAACCATAAAAGAGCTACGTGGGCCGGTATCGAAAGAGTAGGCATTCTTGGTGGCCAGAGGTAGTTCCAGAAGCTATGGCAGCATTGCAGCAATAGTTTTTGGGGGCATACGTGGCATACAATTGTCTGTCGTAAATCCTACTAAAACTGTGGTCTGTCAATAGTACTGAAGGTGTGGGATCATGGTTGGAAAAAAACTAATAAAGTTGTTGCCTGGCTAAGAGGTCTAATAAAAATATCAAGTTACTGTTTCTTTACTTATGATGATCTTATCAACAACCTCGCGAAGTGTTAGCCACTTTTAAGGTTGTCCCACAAATACTAGTCAAAGATATAGTCGAAGCTTTCTGTCATCACTTGTAATTAAATGCATTCCCATCTAACAAACATCCAATGTGAAACTTATAGAGTATAGAGAAGCTTCACAATACCTTAAAGTTGCTTGAACTTAATTACTAGACTAGCTTAACTATTATTTGTAATGATACAAGAAACTACTAAACACAATTATGATATATATATTCTAAAAAAAATAGTCAAAATTACGATTGAGACTCTTTAAATTACTTGTAAACTTTAATTCTATTAAGTGAAATTTATGATGTACATGCGCACTCTCTAAATTTACCTACCTAATTACGGAATCAGCTAGCACAAGCAATAACTAGGCCATCATAGTTCTACTCAAATCCCTATAATATCTCATATGTCAGTGCTCTAATTTCGCAGTGGCTATCATACAGTTGACTTGGCTTGTATAAATTGTCATATATTGTACAGAGAATTGACCGAGACTATTAGGCATGTTAAGCTTGACAGATCCTCGCTCAATATAGGACCCAACAATATTACAACCATTGTATGACAACCTCCTTCACTCCAATCTCCGACGTCCTAATCAAGGTCTCTATTGCAGAATACGCAGGACTTCGGTTAGGTCTCATACTATATTTATCACTTTTTTCAAGGAAGCATAGTCACATCTATATATCCTATATCCCCAAAAGTATTAGTCAGAGTTATACTAATTAAAGGTTGGTCCCAAACACAAGAAGCTGAGTGCTTTCTTTATTTTGAAGAGGAAGATTAGATTCTGAAAACCCAACTTGAAAAAAAATTGAGTTTATTCAGAAGTACATGATAATGGAAAAGTTCATTGAGAAGCAATGAGTGAATTCTTCGTTGGAAAGGGTATTCTAGCGGCTACATGGCCGTAGCAATAGAACTTGCTATTGATACGGTCGGTTTGTGGTCTTTGCTGACACCAAAAGGTAGCTTTTGTATGTGGTGACAGACAAAGGGGCCTATATATATATCTGACTAAAAAACTTAGGTGTGCGATGAAAGGACCAAGGATAAGTGTATTAGATACCACTTTACTTGGGATATTCCATTTCAACTAGAGATTACAATGAACAAATTAGTATAATAGAAATTCTATATACATGTTGATTAAGTCAGTTCTTATGCTAGAGCTCAATTGTTGGTTTGACTTGATTAGTGTTTATAGTGGATGAGGTGCTCCATAGTGTCTTTCAGAGGCCATGTGATCTTCAAGAGATTTTATGTTACCAGGCAGCTTTATGGAGTTCGAGTTAAGGTACATACCAAAGAAAGGATTTGAGCCAAGGTGGAGATTTATCATTCCTTGCATTAAAGTTTAATAAATTCCACTTTTTGATATAAGTGTAGTAAACCTATATTAGTAAGAAAAGGATGAGGACTTGTAGTTCAAAGCAGAAATAAAAATTTTTAGAAGTCTGTGAGGGCTTTAACCCAAGTAAGGGATCGACCTACAATGGCTCTTCCCTAAAAAGAGTGGTTTGGTAGGCTGTAAGGTTTTGGAGGCATTAAGGACCAGGATTTGAGTGTTTTCTAGCATTAGCTATTGTATTCTGTCTTTTGTTAGTGAAATTTTGCCTAGGTCGTGGACATAACCCCTTGCACCAAGAAAGCAGAAATCCGGCGTCCCACTTGGCACCGTACCTTACACACCCATTGTATAAGGGCACTAAAATCGTGCCTGATATGTGTCTTGATCAAAGGAATTCATGTACTTCCTCTTAAGATTCTTCGGTAATGAAAAAATAATGTTTCTACACAAAGTTGTAGAGTTTCAGAAAAATCTAAACTATCTATTCTGCACTCCAAGCATATAATTCTTAGGTGTTCTCCATATCAACAATGTAATTATATTATATGGTAGCGTTTATGTGCCAAAATTTTGCCTATGGCCTAATAAAATAATTATAAAATAATCTCTCTTTCCATCAAATCATCCATTTCTATTATAATAAATATCAAAAGTTTATTAAAATTAACTATTCACTTTTTCACCAATTTTATACCCAAAATTTTAGCACACAAACGGCACCAAACCACATTCATAGATATTTCGAACTAAATGCTTTGGTTAGCAAAGCAGTTTCCCTTTTGCATGCAAACAATTTATATAATAATTCAGTATAAAAAGAGGAAAGAAGCAGCTTGTTTTCATTGCAAAAGTAGTGTTGAAGCTATTCTAATTGCTGAATTATGATGTCACACCTATCAGATATACTCACAATTTAAGCATGCCAAACAAACAACATTTCAAGTCACATCACTTTTGTATCATAAGTGACAATAAATCTCATAGCACACCTAGCATCACTTTAAGGTCAATAGTTATCCTTAACGTCTAGGACTTTGAGACACACCAACAGATAAAATACCTGTAAAAGTTCTGTAATTCTAAGTTGTCATGATTTCATGATACCTGCTAAACCTAAGTGCACCAAGGACATCATCAGTCAACTTACTTCAGACATTACGATCAGAATGCCTAACGTTCTAGATCATGAAATCGGACCAGAGAAGGTCCTGTAGGCATTATTAATTAGACTTAGGATTAAACTGTGGAAACAGATAAGAATTACCTGTTGATAAGACAATTCAATGGTAAGTGGGGTTCTTGGCATAGTCCAGTCAATGCCAAATCTTTTTCCAGTATATTATTTCATATTAACTGCATGGCTTCCAGCTCATAGCTTGTGATCCGTATCTTACGCATCAATCATTAGTCATGTGTAGTGCGAGGTCTTCTTTGGTTTTGAATAGATTTAGGGTTGGTTGGAGAACTGCTACTTGTGCCTACTTGGTTAGGATAAGAAGCGAGACTTGCAGTTCTCTTGTATTTTATTTATGAGTTAGCCTCATCATGTGGCATAAATAATCTGAGTATCAAGTCAACAGCTTCCTACCCAAACACGAAAATGGAGTAGTTTGCTTTGTGTGATAGGCACATGGATCATGCGAGAACTCGTGGGTTATGTTTAATGTACCATGTTCGAGTTTGATGCACTAGTAGATCCATAATAAATAAATATATCCATGGGATATGTTTTCTGGAAAAAATCAAATCAAATTATAAGCTTCTTCCTTGGATCTTTCTTGTGAGACAACAATCACGCTAAGCCACTGTAAACAGCATAAGAGAAATTCAAGAACTAGTACAAAGAAGAAAGCTTGTATTGGCAATGATTGAAGAACTAGGGTTTCTAACCTGCTACATTGTTGGCAAAACCTTTTCTGGAGTCCAGCAACCTGGACAGCGGGAGCCTTAGAGTGGACTCACAGACTTTATGACGCCGGTAGTAGTGCTTGGCTTCGCTCAAATCAGCATTGCAATTATCCGCCTGGCAAGCAATCGGCGTTGACCCTGATCCGCTACCAGAAGCTCTCCTGTTAGAGTTGGTCATCTCTCTCCTTTTCTTCTCATCCTCTCCGAGTCCAAGTTCACCAACATCTTCGTCGTCCTCCTCTTCTCCTCCACCATCGTGTACTTGAGGCTCCTCTTTCCCTCAGCTTTGCTTGGTTCCATTTTGCCAAAC
The DNA here is from genome assembly GCA_003952965.2 of Morella rubra. Lineage (NCBI taxonomy): Eukaryota > Viridiplantae > Streptophyta > Magnoliopsida > Fagales > Myricaceae > Morella > Morella rubra. Next base: position 7,662,839 of record CM025850.1, on the reverse strand, counting down.
AAGAGAAGACAACCGGGAAGAAAGAAGCTGGAGCTCGAAGAGGAAGAAGACTAAGAAACTTGGTGGAAAGTTGAAAGAAGAGAAGACTCTGATGTGAGGACCACAAGCACCATTTTCCCCCTTGTCAGCACAAGAATATAACCGATGGGGGTTAGAAAGCAAAGATCAGGATTTGCTCAAAGAGAACATTATAATTAATAGAGATGTCTTGACAGTAACATGAATAGTTCTCACTTTATAGGGCTGCGCTCCTTGGACTCAGTCTCACTCTTAACTTCTGTCTACTTACCCAAAATAAAAAAAAAAAAAATAAAAAAAACTTCTGTCTGTCTAGAAATTTCTATTTCTGTTGTTAAATGGCTTCAGCAAGACAATATAAATAACGTATGTCTAAAGCGATCTCTCCCAGGTTTCTATATATATATTAGTCCTGGTTGTTGGACCATCTATTTTTTTTCTCTTTGTCTAATCCAAGCACGAGCTTAGAAAACTCATATCCTATTATGGATTAACAATCTAAGTAACCTACTGAGATGCATTAGAAAGGAATTTGTAAAATTTTGATAAAATTTTGAATATTTAGATGATGTTAAAATTGTATAGATATACGTATATAATTATTAAAAAAAATTAATATTTATAAAAAAATAATAATAAAATAATATATTAAAATATGTATATTTTGTGATATTTGAATTATAAATATAAAAATAAGATATAAATTCAAAAATAAAAAGAGAAACCGAACGTGCCTAGCTTTTCTGTCAAATGGCTGAACTCTTGGGTCATTTTATGAAAACAATCGCTTTTCTAGTACAGACGCAATAAATATTCTGCCTCGGATGCATGCATGTGAACACTCTAATCTCTCTCTCTAAAATAATCCGCCGTCCTTTTCGGATAGGATGGACGATTCCTGCAACAAAGTGTATTATTGAGCGGGTGAAACGTGAAGTCCTATATGGTCCAATGATGTAACAAGCTCGGTCTATCCCGATTAATCGCTTCCACTTTGTACGACTGTCTCGCTGTTTCATGTCCTTGGATCTTTATTCTTTGGCCCTTCTTTGTTTTCCACAGTACAGCTGCGGCTCAGCTAGCCAACTGGTTTGCAGCAAAGTGGGCAACTATCTTCCCCAAACATTATACTAGTTCCATCGTCTGCTTGGACCACTCGCCTTCACACATTATCACGCTTGTCGGCCCCACTTGTGTACGAGGGCATCTCCCTTAGATTCCATTGTCCCGGTTCTCATTTTGAAAAGTCGTATATTCATGCTACCAGTTGGAGGAGGAGGAGGCTTTACTACTGTTGAGTACCATTTTTTTTTTCTCAGAAAACAACCACATATATTACTGAAAAACCGTAAGTGCAGGGTTCACATCACAACTTACAGTACTAAAAGGAATGCAAGAAACATCAACAAAGCCAAAAATAGATCAGCGAGCTGCCCATTGAGCCAAGAGGTGGACTTGCTGATTAAGCCGACGGGGGACCCAGTGAATCGACCAGGCAGCTTGAGCTTTGGAAGCCGAACGTAAAGAGGGAACCAGGTCTTCAATCTTCCACAGCAAGGGGGTAGATGAGGGCTGGAGACAGTACTAGCTTTTTACAGATAGCACCCAGTCGATCTGTCTCGGTGGTTCGTGTGAAGGCATCAACTGGGTTTGTAATTCGCTCGTGTAATGCAAGACCTGGGGACTGCATACAACCGCCCTCAAATGTGATTAGCTGTTCATCCCGAGAAAAAAGTTACAGAACTTTTTCCTTTTCAGAAATAGCACGTGAACTACGTACCACTACTATTTTAAAGCGAACCGTTAATGTACAGCCTTTCCCAAAAAAAAAACAATATTTAAACTCGTCACCGCTGTTTGTTTTTTTGTTGTTCTTCAACAACAACATACTTACATCAGAAAAAAGCACAACACGGCCAGTTTTTGTTAAATTACCCGACGAAGAAAGAAAACAGCTCGTCAGTACTAACGTTTAGGAAAAAGCAGTTTTTTTTAAAAAAAAAATTAAAACAAAAGTTACAATAGGTAATTAAGGAATGGGTTTCTATCGATTGATGTTCCACTGATGGAAAAACAAAAAAGAGACTAAAGGTGAGGGAATGTGGGTGTCTTTATCCTTTGTTACTAAATCGCATTTGTGCAAAGGTTGAAAGGAACGTGTTTATCGCTTTAGCACAAGGCGACTTATGAAAGTATGCTTCGTAAAATTTAAGGATATGTTTGGTTTAGTTTTGAAAATATTTTTTATGTTTATATATTTTTTTAAAAGTAGTATAGATTCTCTTTAGGTGGGTAAAATTTTTTTTTATTACAGTTTGTAAAAAAATATTAAAATTGATGAAAAAAAATAAAAAATTTTAAAAAATTTTGAGATCAAACCAAACGTAACCTAAGCATTTCTAACCCACCTCAGGTTACTTCAGTGGTTAAAGCGTCGTTGGAGCTCATGAGTGGATCAGACACATGATTTAGGTTCGATTTTTCAGATTACCACAAATTTCCCTCCTTGGAAAGGAAAAAAACAAGCATCAGTATTCTACAGGGCCAAAAAGCGAAAAAAAAAAAAAAAAAAAGGAATTTCTGGCAATTTTATCGGTATACCAGCTCGTAAGGCGGTAAGAATCGTGTTCAGAAGGTGCATGATTTAGTTCACGAAAAGAACACAAAGGTAGAGAATTTATCCTCTCTTATCGCATTCCAAAAAACCTAAAGGAATAAACCGGGTAATATTCCCGCGATCTCCTTCTCTGGTGGCATCAGGGGCTTCTTTTTCTTACTTTATTTTCCAGGTATTCGTAAAAGATGTGGGATATTTGGGGTTCAACTTCCCACCATGTTTCTGAAAATGGGCAATGCGCTCAAACCTCAAGGTGTCGGAAATTCAGATGGCAAAAGTTTTGACTATAGGCAGACTTTTTGCAGACTCCAAAAAAACCCAGTAACAGCAGAAGATGCCCGCAGCACCTACGTAACCCCTAACCCAGCCCATCTTGTAGATCAACAAGCCCATACTAAACCCCATACCCAGATTAGGCCCCCGAGACTGCAGCCATGGGCCTCTTATATATCAGACTGGGCCTGTGGTCTTTAAATCAAACGTCCAACCCATAAGCCGGAGGGATCATCGTGGGCCATTCATCTAGTAGCGGGGGGCCGAATTGTTCGCCGGACGGTGCCCACTTGGGGACCACATAAAGGACTAGTGCGGTAGCATGGTCCCGCCGCTCGTAGCGTGAAGCGGCTTGATTAATGGCTTTTTGCAAGAGAGATTGGAATTTAAATACAATTGTTTGAGTTTGACCCTCATCAACCATGATTATAATGCCCTAATTTTATCCATTAGCGGTCCCAATGCTGCATGTCATGATGCCTAGGGCTTGGAGGTTTGGCATTTTTCTAATACTAGCCCTAGCAACATGATCATGGCCACTAAATTTGGCAAATCTGCTTGCACATTAGGTAGATTAATGTAGAAGTGGTCCTCTCTTATTCTCTTCTGTAGTGGAATGCCGAACATCGATCACTTTGTACTATCATTATCACGATAATGAAAGAATTTGGTTTTTTGGGTAGTGAGAAGGAGGGCTATCGCCTATTGGAAAGAAGTCAAGACCATTTGAAAAAGGGAGGTACTGAAATGGCTGGAGGTGACTGAAAAAAATGTAGACGACACGACATGACCCAAATCGTCTACATCAGAATTATTGAGAGAGAAAAAAAAAATTTGGATGAACCGAAAGATGCATGGCTGTGGGTAGCTGCAGAAGGATAATAAACGATGTGGATGCTCAAATATTTTTCTTGTCATGGGATGTGAAAGGGGATATTTCAAAGAAAATGTCGAGGCCTTAAGACAAAAATGTCAAGGGGATGCAGTGTGGATGGATGAATTACATACGATATGGCTCTAATTGTCTAAATTGGATATGGATTAGTCAAAAAAATGCATGATTATGAATGGTTGTAGTTCCCTCTTCACTGACATAAGCCGGCCACATCCAGCTCCTAATTATTTCAAGATTTTTTTTCAAATCACGTACAGGTCCTTAACAGTCCCTTGATTTGAAAAGCGGACTACGAATTCCACGGCAGGTCTATTTAAGGGTTCCAACTTCCAAGGCTGCCTAAACTTCTTGATTAGTAAGATCTAGACACAGGTTAATACAGCCTACAATCTTAGACTCTTTGCTAATCATGACTCATCGACTTATACGGCGAGTTGAATGCCGAGCACAACTCTCTGTTGATAAATAATACGACAGTCGTTTTATTCCAATACGATTGCTCTCTCTCTTTCGTCCCGTACCATTTGGTGTAATTGGTCCCACTTTGCCTGGTTTCTTGGGGCTTGGGCTACGGTCTGCATATATATCCTCTTGGGTCATGCGCTGCCTAAGATTTTCAACCCTAGTTTCGCTGGCTTAACCCATAGATGCTTGATTATTGTCCCTATTTGTTTCCAAAATCAACGATCAAAATCAAACCCACAAGTAATTAGACCCTATTAAAATCGTAAGAGCATATCTCTTCATCATATTTGCTTGTAGATACGATGTCGACAGCTTGAGAGACCCATATGACGACCATTTATGTTATTTTTGGGTAATATTTTTCTGCATGCACTCTGGCAATATAATATTCATCTTTTATCATAAGGTTTTTTTTATTCCATTATTGTCAATATTCTCCATGGGAAAAAGCCTCAAAGATTCAATTTCTATCTTATACACTAATTAAACTAATTGCGGAAAGATAAGTGTATATATATTTGTCATCGACATAGCTAGGCTTTGAGTCTACCAAGATTTTGGAGACTCGGAAATAAAGATTTCGATAAAGGGACAACCAATTAAAATACAAAGGAATTGTCCCTCTCAACATTCTCGAGGTCCCACAGGACCGGCGCTACTTGAAACTTCCATAAGCTACAGTCCAGAATCCAGAGAGTCCAACCATATATGCTGTGAAGGCATGGGATTCTTTAATTAATTAAAAGACCATATATGGCCAGTACCTAACTGGAATTTTCCATGCTCGCTCACTGCAGCTTCTGGCACATTTCCCAGGTTTGACTCTCTTGTCATTTTGCATCCATTGAAGGTTCAGATGCACAATTACACATATTGCCACAGGGTTTTATAACTAAAGTCGATCAAAGCCCTTCAATCATATCGGTCCTCATGATCATTCCAAGAAAGTTTTTGCCAACAAACCATGCATCTTCCTTTTGATGATGTAAACCTTTTAATACTAATCGCATGTTTTAGGCAAAAGTTGAACTCTATCAAAGTTTCATCCAAACTAGTCTTTTTGTGTTTATTCGGTGTATACAAGGCTACAAGTTGTGCCTTCCAGCTATTATAATTAGGGGTAATATCATTAGGAGCTAATATAACACGCTCTCTAATTATGGACAAAAAACAATCACGCCCTTAAAGTTTTAAAATGTTTTATTTCATATCTTATTTTACATACGTAATCACTGCTTGATTTGGCCAAACCACATGAAAAGTGACCAAAATACACCTTAAGATAAAATTGTTAAAATAATAATAAAAAAGTAATGTTTTTTAAATAAAAAAATTAAAACTCCATTTCATTGAGCTATTTATATTTAAGTTATTTTTTAATTTTATTCTTAGAGAGATATTTCAACCAATTCATATCACAACTTTGTGTATGTCAAATCAAACGCACGAGTATTGATGATATTTGACACATATGAAACATAATAAAACATTTTAGAACTTAAAAGAGATTAATAATTGATTTTTTGTCTATAATTAAGAGGCTACTACGATATTACTCCTATAATGAGCCAACAATTTTTTCTCGCACAAATGTCGCTTGGCGACAATCGACATGTAGATAATAGGAACGTCAATATGTAGCTCCAAAAATGCCATCTTAATGGGTACCGGTATCATAGACTTTTGCGTATTGGAGTATCATGAACGACAGCGTGTGTTTCGTCCACTTGACAAACAATTTTGATTTATTTCTAGAGGACACCACCATGTTCAGATATCATCGCGCATAAGTACAGGAGGTACACGATGGATAAGTGTGCCGGATGGAATATATGGCTTTCCAAAGAATCCATCCGCATCCTCCATCTGCCATTAGGACATATATGATAATATCCGCCTTCAAAGATATTACAAGCACATTTTTCTCTGTCCCACAGTGCTCGAGTGAATCCAAATGAGTTCTATTTAGGGAAGGGTCAATTTTTCTGTTACAATAAATATAAAAATTGTACTTAAATTATTTCTCTTACACTTTTTTATTAATTTTTATAAACCAACATTTTAATCGAGTCCAAAATTTTGATTTTCAGGAACCAATCAATTCTCTTTGCCACAGTGCTCGAGTGAATCGAAATTTCGAACTTTGCCCCCGTTCTAGGTAGAGAAGTATGGCTTTTGAGAGGGCAATACCATCTTTTAACATTGGAAATGGGAAGAATAAAAACAAGCAATAGTAAATGGGAAGTGAATCTTTGTCTGCACATTGTGTTGGGTGCCATATGGTCAGCCTCTGATGGATACAGTTGGCTTGGATTTGATGCTTTGGTCCCCCAATGCCCCAGGCTCTCTCACTCAAATTACAAAGTTCCTTTTAACGTGCGCGTTGGGTTTCTTTCATGTTTGCCAAATTGGAATCTCTTGTTGTGGTGGTGGGGTGGTGACTGGTGTGGATGGAAAGGACCCACCTGCACCTGCACCTCCACATCTACCTCTAAAATTGACCCAGATTTGACTCACTTCTCTGCCTCTCCCCCGGTTCCCAACTAATTCCTTTCAGATCAGACATTATCACCAGCTCTTTAAGACAATAATGCTATAACTTAAAACCTCTTTTGCACTAGAATACAGAAAAAGATAACCTCATTTACAGTGAGCAGCGAATAACAATAACTTTCAGGTAGTGTCTTGCTTGGGATAGCCATTTGATGGACTTGAATTTTGCACTCCTATAGTGTTTTCCAAATTATTGCAGAATGATCAAGAGCAGTATCTGTTCCTATAATGATAACTAGGTGTGGTTGCTAAAAATATTAATAATCTTGCAGGAGTGAGACCTCCTAGCTACGCCGTCCACCAATAAACCCGCTGGTACTGGGTGGACAACCATATCTCTGCAACTGCAAGGAATATGATCCAAAATCATGCCAATTGATTATATAATTCTAACCTGCAAGTCCACACTCCAGAGAATAACAAAATGTGTTCTTCGTAAAGTGCAACATGACAGTAATATTTTAGTTACTGCAAAGATCAAAGTTTAACAAGGCAGAGGACTGCGCGGAAGAATAATGATGGGGATGTAGGGAGGAGGAGAAAATCCCTTGGGGGACTACAAAATCCGTTTGTTCCCCAAACTATGCTTTGCTTTTTCCTTCTTTTTCCTCAGGAGCTGAGCTGCCCACCACATGGTTCTGCACCTCAGGGCTCCACAGTCTCCACCCTCTCTCTCTCTCCCCCCGACACCATTAACGGTTTCTTTTCCCCCTTAATTTGATTTTTCGTTTTTGACAAGCCAAAACTGGGCGAGAGAAGCAGCAACAGCAGCACTTCAAGAACCCTAGCTAGCGAAATAATCGTGGTTTTCCTCCGCGAGTCCTAGATGTGGACTGCCACATGGGTGATATCTTGTCGTTTTCTTCTGGAATTTTCACAATACATGTATATAACAAAAATGAAGTCCAGCCGCATACTGTACCTCCTCCTGATCATCTCCCTGGTAGTCATTTATTACAAGTATCAAACAGCATCATCGATAGTCCAAAAGCAAACGTATAAGTGCGTATCGTATAGTACCACTTCATATATCAATAATGGAGAAGGTACGCAATTTGGCAGTACTTCTCCCCCCCTACAGTCCAGAACCTCAGAAAGAGATAACAGAGGAATTTCATCTGAGGTCTAAACCCTTTAGGCCTATAGATATTAGGAATAAAATTGCATCTCACCCTACTCTTTAATGAGATCACCTGTCGGCTCTCGATATATAATTATAAAGACATTAAACTGGATCTATGACAGGGAAATCCAAATACAGTACTGGATATATTGAATTGAGACTCTCGATGAAATAAGAGTAGGATATAACGACAAAATGGTATAATCAGGGACAGTGGAATCCAGACTTGAGCGTCGATAAGCCGTTTAGGACAACCAAAAAATAATTAACGTTGGTGCCATAGAATATGATGAATCGAATAAATAAAACGGAAGTGGGATTTGTTGTGTGACGGAATCGGGATATTGTGCTCTTAGGGATTCCCTCTATCTATCTATCGACATCTCCGTCTGTACAAAGGAATTTTACGTAGTGATGGGGAGTGTGTAGTCTCTCACGTATTCTTGCTTTCTTGAACCTACCAATTAGATTCATCTGTAACGTTACTTTATCTCCCTGTCTTCTTCTTGGATTTCGAATGTCCTTCATATTCTTTTGATTATTCAAATCTGTATTTAAATAATGGCCTACTCAAATTCGATTTAGGACCAGACCCATCACGTGAAATTAGATTAAACAATCAGAATGACATTCGTTGTTAAATTTTCCTTCTTTATGTTAATCCTCTCCCTCTCTCTCCTCTGAAAGTCCTAATATTTCAAGCCCGGCAAGAAAGACTCACGTCGCCACCTGCTCTTTGTCTGTTACACTTTGTTTCAACGATTCCTTTGCAAGAAGAAAATGTTGGGTAACTGTGAGAAGATGGTTGTCATCCCTCCAACTACAAACGAATGGTCACAGGTTACTTTCTTTCCCCTCTCTCTCTCTCTCTCTCTCTTCCCTCTCTCTCTCAATTATTATGACCATTCCATTTTTGTTGCTTTGCTTTTGGAAGGGAATATGTCTCCTGTATGGTTATTTTACCCTAGAACGCCACCTCAAACTCTTTCCTTCCTCAGTTTCCTCTTCTTTCTTACCCTTTGGTGCAGAATCAGATTGATGATCACAAGGTCCTAATGGATTCTACGGGTAGGACAACGGAAAAACCTCTGATAGACCAACAGCAGCAGCAGCAACAACAACAAGCCCTCAGGTGTCCTCGCTGCGACTCATCTAACACAAAGTTTTGTTACTACAACAACTACAGCTTGTCTCAGCCGAGGCACTTCTGCAAGGCCTGCAAGCGGTACTGGACTCGCGGAGGTACCCTGAGAAACGTGCCTGTAGGTGGTGGGTGCAGGAAAAACAAGCGCGTGAAGAGGCCTTCAGCTTCGGCAACCGATGGAGCTTCTTCTTCAGCTCATAGTGCAAATCCAGACCCTCCATCTCAACAACACATGGATATATCTTCTTCAACACCAAATCATATCAATTCTTTGCTTTATGGGTTAGCCAGTAACCCTTCTGACATGAGTCTCCCATTTCCAAGGTTCAATCCCAGAGTTTCCAATGTAGACACTGTTTCTGGGTACGATCTCCAGCCCCAACTAAATGCTCTTGGACTAGGGTTTTCCTCTGGAATAATGTCAAATGATGCTGGCGAAAGCGATTACCGAAATGGATTTAATCCTGCTAAGCAAATCCTAGATGTGGTTACATCAAACTCGCTTCTATCAAGTTATTCCATATTTGGCTCCTCGGCTTCTTCTAGTACCACTCCTCCAACCATGGCTTCGCTGCTAACCTCTAGCTTTCAGCATCAGAAATTCGTCAACGGCGGTATCAAAGACACTCGAGTACCAAATCATTTCCAAACTGCAGCACCATTTGAAGGCTTGAACAGATTGGTTAATGGTGAAGCTCGGATCGCCATGAAAGAAGTGAAAGTAGAAGACGGCCAAAACAGGTTGGACTGGAATGGCTCTTGTCAGAATCATATGGAGCAAGTAGGCTTTTCAGATCCTTCTCTTTACTGGAACGCAACAAATATCGGGGCTTGGAGTGATCCCGGAAACATCGGGTCTTCGGTCACTTCTCTGATCTAGCAAAACCAAACATGATTTTCCAATTTGTCTCCCTCTTTTTTAGTTATCTTGGTCATTGTTAGTTCCTTAGGTTCCTGTTGATTACTCCTGCTTGTATTGCATTTTATCGTCATAGTGGGGAAGGGTTTTCACAACCAGAATCTGCAAAAGACAAAAAAACAAAAAAACAAAAAACAAAAACAAGAAGAAGGAAAAGAAAAGAACAGCAAGATTTCACATTGAAGAAACGATGGGAGAAGCTGCGTGGATCGGAGCGATCATGTCAGCTGCAAAAAATCAGCCTGTTACTTTTATTATCAAGGTTGAGACACACTAATTGCGCTGAGAGGAACCTCGGATCTCTGCATCTCATCGTCTTGGATCATCATCATCATCACGATCGCGGACAGTGTGGAAGGTTTCTTTGATAACATTGAGGATCCTTTGGAGAAACTTCCATCTTTAGTAAGTTGGTCTTTATTTTGTATGTACATATGCATGACCATCACTACAGACCATGTCCTTTTGTTCTGTTGTATTTGTTACTTGGTGGGTTGGGGGTATATGTTGTAGTCCTCATTGAAATTTGAAGATCAGCTGAGGAACTAATAATTTTTTATTTAATTGTACCTTTTGTATTCTTTTTGAGTTTTTATGGGGAAGGGTGGGGTATAATGGTATAGTAAGAGAGGGAGATTTGTAGTTTCAATGTGGCCTAGTTAGTTTATGTGCTTGGCATTGGGTATAACTTGTTTTACTTTCTTGTTTTGATGTTATTGGTATGGAACTGTGCTTTTGAGAACAAAGGCTGATATTTTCAAATCACAATGCAGACTGAACATTCTGTAGACTGTACTGTCAGGGGAAAAAAATTGCTTTCTGGTTAGATGGATTATATATGTATTAGCGAGATTATGCATGTGCGAGAGATGTTGAGGATGCAATGAGAGTCGCTTTCCAGCCTACGAAAAGTGATTATATCAGACCTGATGGTTCTGTCTGTTCTGTACACTGACAAGAGCAAGAGGGGGTGGGTGGGTTGATTGTCGATTTTAGTTTTCTTCGATGCCTCATAAAAAGCTAGACCGAATTGTAGTCAACTTATATAAGTACTTGGATTCACCACGCGATCTCTAGTGATAATATTATTCTTCAGTGTCGATACATTCTAGTATCGTACATTCAGAGATTTGAAGAGGGGCGGGCCGGGGAGGGGGACTGGTCGATCGTTGAGGATGCAAGTGGAGACGAATGCGTCTTGTAAAAACATGAGAACAGGGTCAGGGTGGAATCAAGTACATTTCTAGACGTAGTAGTATATCTGCTGCGCAAAGAGAAAAGGGAGAAAGCGGGGAGAGAGAGAGAACCTCCATTTCTGTGGTGGTGTTTGTTTACCAAAATTTCAAAATATTCTTAAAATTTTAAAAATCTTTTGGATACCGAAGTTTATTGAGGTTTGCGAAAAGTTGTAAAAATTTTGGAGTGTGTTAGTATAGATGTTGAAAATTTTGAAGTGTGTTTAGTTTACTCGAAATTTTGACACTTTAAAATTTTGATACTCTGAAATATTGGAAAAACAAACGCCACCCTTGTCATTACCCTGGTAGGAGTAGAACGCGAGTTTGAGTCTTAATTTGGTGCCATGCATAGAGATAACCTGCTACTTTCTTTTGCGCTAGTTTTGTGGTAGTGCACCCCTCCTACAGCTGCTCATTCAATCTTCATCAGTCACTTTGTTGTTCTACTACTTTAGCTTGTATGACCACCTGTATAGACAAAGTATTCGTAGCGATTGCCCCAATATATAGCTAGGTGTGTCACAATTTCAAAACCTAGGTGACGTGCGGCATAATTGTGAACCTGCAGGTTACGTCCTGTGTGAATATTCTTCTAGGCTTAATATTGGCCTCTAGCTGGCCTTATATATTAATTGCTGCCTGCCCACTGGGGAAGTTCAAGGGACTTAAGAAATGGAGTCTTCAGGACTTCCAAATGCAGCTTGCAAGGAAGAAATTTAAACTACCTCAGATCCAGGAGGACCTAATATTAGTATAGGAACTTTGAAAATTGTACCAGGCGGTGTTGGATGCTACGGGTGAAGTGGTACTAGGTGCATGCGCTATTGGAGGTAGCTTTCTTCAAGGGTAGAACAAAGGGAAACATTGGTAATAATACTCTTGTCAAGAATATGTAGTACACTTAATGGCATTAGGTGCTGGTAGATGCTTAACTAATGAAAGATCATAGCAAGGCCTTGCCGATATGGTTGGATAGGCGTCTAATAGTCGGCAAAGCTAGCGCTAGTTGAAGTGAAGGAAATGAAGGAATGTGAAATAAGAATAAAGGCTCATATATATATCAAGATGGTTAGTAGTACTATATCTCTCTGATCATTATCCTGTTCTACTACTACTCCAGCTACCCTAACTCCTCTTCTGGATATTGCTATTAATTTTATTATGTACGTCAAATTCTCAACTAATAAGAATGATGTTTGGTAGTGGTTGGTAGGAAATATATTGACTGGATGAGCAGCAGTGTAGTGTCTGCAATAAGTGGAACGGGCCGCATTCTTCCATGGGTCAGTGCGAATATCCCCAATAATCTCTCGATCATGACACCACAATTAATGCTGCAACCTTCAGAGTCAAATGTAGCATCAATGTCCCCTGGCATGTAATTAAGCTTCACCATCTGCTACCATGACCAATTGTATTCTCATCCTATCAGGCTTAGGTCTTCCTTCATATCATTCGAATTTACCCAATTCTTCTTTTATTATGTTCAGACCTTCGAACAGAAAATCTAGCTTTGAGTGGGTTAATTTGTTGTTGCAGTACTTACTGGTCCATGACAAACCACTTGTCTGCAGATTCAATGATCTTTCTTTTTCTCTTAAGAACAAAGCTTCTGTTACAGTTGGGTAAGTTCGGAGCTGTAAATATCAGCTGTAAATTTCCGAAAGTGATTGTCAATTATCACGGCGATCCCGATATACGTACTCATCTATGGCTTGTCCTAGTTGTTTACGAGTTACGACTAACCAAATAAGTACACAGGAAAGAAGAATAGGATATCTAGTTGTCTAGCTAGCTAATTGAAAGAGGGATCGGAGACGTATCATAGACGATAAAGGGATTGGATGAGGAAAAATCGAGACTAGTGTGTATCAGCAACGTATATTTATACAGACGTCTGGGGCGAGGATACTGTTGCAGTATATATATATATGTCGAGCTTGAGTTAGAAGTAGTGCATGCTCTATACCATGCAGGACAGCAGGAGGATTGCGTGCGATATTATACTACTTGATCTGTACATGAAGACGAGCAGTACGCAAAGAGCACAAATCTTCGTGGAAATCACCATTACTTTTCCATTACCCACATCGCCAATTACCCATCTGGGAGTCACTATCAACTTAAACATCATAATAGCCGAACACCATCATTTCCTCATTTCCCGTTACGTGTGATTTCAACTCACTAAGACAGCCCTCGTGATGATCTTAAAGTTGTTGCTGAAGGAATCTAGCCATTTATTGAGTAATTTAACACCACAAATTACTGGGGTCCGAGGACAAAACATATTAACTTATTCAATAGAAAACTGCGATAATTAATAGTACTAGCATAGTGCAAAATATACCATGGGAGGAGATATATAAATAGAGAATGAAAAAAGTGGGCATGCGACCCATCGTGAAAGTGCCACACCACCATAGCTAAACTAATCGAGTACGTTTAGCCACGTTTCAAAAGCCACCACGCCACCACCACCACCTAATTTCTGAGAAGATTAATGAATAGTTTCTTTCCGCTCTCTTGCCTCTTTAGATTCCAAACTAGAAGATGCTCTCAACACTTCTTCCCTTCCATTTGCCTTCTCTTATTTGTATTCTCTTTCTCCTTGAAAAGTGGAATTTGGCTCATTCGAAAAAAGATGCTGGAATTGCAAATGGTTGAGAGATCTCATCAAAAGCAGCTTGCTTGGAGATTTCTTGAGACAACTCGTACAGCAGAAGAGATAATAGTTGTACGGGTGAGAGAGGAATTAGTACTGATGGTTTGTGCTCATTTTTCTGAGTCATTGGGCGATCTATATGCATTGGGCCCAAGCCAGTTGAACACACTGGAACATATTAGTTGCTAGAGACATTTGTGTAATTGTTGATGATGAAGGTCTGAACAAGGTACGGCTGACTCTCGGGGCAAAACGAAAAACTAGCAGTTAATATGGGCTTCAAGGGCCTACAACTTGAAGCAGAAAGTATTCTGCCATGGTTAGGGCAGTTAAACCAACTCTCGTATAAGCTCCAGGAAAAAAACAAAAATCTGTCTTTCGAAAACATAATCTGCAATAGCCTCTGCCAATGAATGGCTAGACAGGCATTTGGACGGATGAGTTCACAAAGAGAATTATTGTAAAGTATTCGGGAGGCATTTAGAAAGTTCGACCCATAAAATTCCCTCCACCACCGACATTCCCATTCCCTCTTTTTCTTTCCAGTTGACTTTCTTGGCACTTAGCTTTAATTTCCATTAGCTTGGAATATATCTGCACCTTTGCCCAGGGTTCTGATCACTTCTCTTATAACGAACTAATTCAAAGGTCAATATATATATATAGATATGCGTTTATCTTTTTCTCTTGACTTTTGAAATGCAATTCATGATCTCTTACAAGCCATTTTCATGATCTACAAGCATGATGGTGGGAGATAGAGTAATGGAAACTCTACTCCATTAAGCTAATTAATTTTGGCCACGGACCCGGCCTTGAAAACGACAGTCAATTAAAAAACGATTAAAGACATCATTAATGAAGACAGACACATGCTCAAGTAATCTTAGTCCTAATGTTCTTGAACGCCCCACCAAATACATTACAAACTTTATTAATTATTTATTGTTTTTATATTGGAACACTTGGCTGAATGATTGTTGATGAGCCAAATAGAAGACGACAAGTCACCCTACACGAGAAAAAATTGGGCCAGACATGAGCAGTTATACGGAATTTAAATAATTTGGATGGTGACGACACATATCCTAGCTAGCAAACACTCTCCCTTGCCTCTCCCTTGCCTCGCAAATTCAAGAATAAGGTCCGAGGCAAAGGCATGTGGAAGTGTCTTTTTCTCAGACAATGGCGTCAACCCTTTGCTCACAAGCAACCACCAAGACCGCGAATGTTTGACAGGCCCCATCCCCTATTGACATTACAAGTCAATCCTACCTTGAAACCCGCTGGGATCTCTCTCTCTCTCTCTCTCAAATAGACACACGTACACGTACGATTGTCGTGTTTTCCTCCTCTCTTTTCCATTTCTTATTCAACAAACTACTTGTTTTTCAATATATAGATCTTTGTTATATTTTGTTTGAAAGTTGATGGTATATGACAGCGAAAGTGGGAGCCTCCTCACCGATAGTTGGACAATTGCAACAACTCATGTAAGCTAGCTTCACAAAGGATTCTCCTTAGGAAATCCACTAATTCTTCCAATGCTGCAGCACAATCGTTTCTCTTACACCCTCTTCTAATGCATGGGGTTCAAGAATGGTACTTTGTTGCTCTAATCATGACTGTAATCATCCTGTCATGTAAATGTCGTTAAGATGCTCTCAGCTTCTAAGAACTAAATGAGTGAACGAAGACCCCAAAGCCAAGGATTGAAATACGAGCACCCCCTTTCAGCTGAAAATTGGCTTCAATAGTCGTAATGAGTTTCTGAACTCCGCTGATGTAGACCTCTTACCTACGAGTGTAATCTGTTTCTCAATAGTTTATTATGGTAGTGGAACAAATGTCGAGCAATTGGTGGGCTGAGTCACCATTGTTCAAAATATATGTTTTGTTTAAGGTTGATAAATTTGGTCTGAGTTACCTTTTCTCGTTTCTTTTTCTTTTTACCGTTTGGGGATCATATTTTAATTTGCAACGAAGATCTTCACAATCACCTTGAATGTGTGATCCGACAGTGAAGATTGAAATGGCAGACACATTAGTTGGGGCTTCTCTCTTCAGGAGGGGCCGGATGATGGCCATAAATTTACTTCTATGGTGACTGAGATTATAAGCCGAGCATTAAAGTCTACAAATCTGGCTCATCTCTGTTGTTATCAAATTACACTTGTGATTCACTTATCCAAATTCAGTTGATTCTTAAATGAGTATGAGTATTTTATCAATTCTCTTGGGAGATTTCTTGTGAAAATTAGAGTAACATATAATTTTTTTATCATTTTTTGAAGGTTTCAACTCAATATTTGATGGAAGACATTTCTAAGGAAGTTTGATCACAATAAGTTTCAACTTCCTAACTATCTGCTAAATTTAAAGTCAGACTTTATTTTCGCAAGCGATTTCAACTTATGCCCTTACTCAAATTCTTAACTTTAAAACTAGTGAATTAGTAAATAGTATTAATTGAACTATTGGCTGAGTCATCGGGTTTTAGATTAAAGCTAGGGAAGCTTGACTAGTATGTAATCAAAAGAGTACCTGGCTTCGTAATCGTTCTAAAACACTACCCCACAATTCCACTATACTAACCTTTCAGTATAAAATGAGACTATTCTTGCATGAGGTGGCAAACTATTCCACGTTCGCCCAATGATCACACAGAAGGGGCTAGTCCAAGGAACCAATTTGTCCCGGCAGGGTTAGAACTGCAAAACCCACTGACCAAATGATGGTGCAGTGGGTCCTTCCCTCCCATACCGATGGGATGTTTGATGGAAAGTGGGACAGTCACTTGAGCAATATTTTCGAAAGAAGGAATAAGGGTCCCACATATCGAAATCATGAACATGTATATGTGGTGGTAAAGCTAGACACTGGATTGTTCCTCCATGCACTTGTCACCAACTCAATTCGAAGGGCACAAGGACGTCTGCAACATAGCTTAGGAGGAAAGGCGTGTAAAATAGATTGAAGGTTCCGCCAACAACTCAAATTCAATTAAACTACTCCTGCAGCCGCTATTCACCAGCCCACTCAAAGAAAGATTCTTATCGAAGAAGTCCAGTCTCCCAACTCCGAATCATCTTTTGGTGGACGAGAAAAGGAAAAAAAAAAAAAACCTTTTCCAAACCCTGCGCGCGGGGGGATGAACTTTGTTAACAAGAGTAATCGAGAACGCAGTAAATATCGTCACCTTTCCATCATATCAATTTGACCGGAATTTCTCAAAGAGAAAGTTTCTCGTAGAATCAGCTCCCTGCATCATTAAAGAAGAGCAAACATTCACAAAGAAAAGGTTCTACTTTTATCAGCTTACGGCATAATCAAAGTGGAACTTCAGTTACAGCACCGTGCATGCCTCTCTTCAACCAAAAGTGTAGTCAGAGAACATTATGATTGAAGCTGGAGTTGGTGTCCGAAGCTACAGTAAGATACCATCATTAATTGAAGATAATTTGTGCGTAATACATTTTTGTTTGTTTGCTACGAAATGTGTAATTCGTAGAACCCACACGAGCGTTCCATAAACATTTTCTTTTTAATTGTTTTTCTGTAAATCTTTCTCATACCTTTTCCACTGTTGCAGGCAGCGAGTTGGTGAGTTAGTGGCTTGGTTTGGGGTGGTCATATATAGAATAAAGTTAGGCTGTGTTCCGAATTTGGGATGTTTAGTTGGGGTGGGTTGGGGCAGTGCTTATAGGTCATTTTGTGGATTAGAGCCATCAACCCCCGACCGAATCAAATTGAAAAAGAGGTTTTGGGAATTTGCGGAAATTATTTACGAACACATGGCATTTACAGTAAATTATTGATCTGATTTTTGAAAAAGGACAGGATTAGAGCAATCAGCCCCCGCACAATATCTACAGTACATTTAATTCCTTTAGTTTTTTCGTTTAAAGTAAAGAATTTCAACAGTACTTTCGCAGATGACTTATAATTTCCAAAGATGTCTTCCTACTAATTGGAAATGAAATTTACATTTAATGACCACGGACTAACAACTTTCGCAAATAGATTCATGCTTTAGATTTGAAAGTTCAACCATATAAGTACCGGTAAATAGGAGTTTTATAGATTTATACAAAAAAGGTTCATTATTTGATTGATTTAAATAATAATTAAGCAACAATTTAGTACGAAAAAAAAAAGTTAACACACTTAATGGATAGCTAAAGTGAGAGTGGGTTGGACTCACAAAATTCAAATCACTACTTATGCAAAAAATTTGTAACTTAAATAAAGAATTTGTCCGTTAATCGGTGAATATTTTGGGAATTTGTCAAAGGCATTAAATTCAGTTTGTGCAAATGCTGAATTAAATCAATTCAAATTTGGTGCACGTAAATAAATACTTGAATTTCTTTATTAAAAAAAATAAAATTTATTTTTAATTTTAATGGGTAAAAAATAAATTAATCATACAGTTCGAGGAGGCGTACTCAAATTTGGTCCCTATCCTCCAACTTTGGACTTGTCACTGGGAGTACATGATGCAAGCGTGGGTCACGAGTCTCACGACAAATTGGGATCACGAAGGGGAAGAGAAGTAGAAGGAGAATTGGCTACAAGGAAAGAAGAGAGAGGGTCCAGTTTCAATGTGGGACTTAAATTTCTAGCTCTCTCTCTTGGATCATAGTTTTTAATTGATGAAGATCATGCGGCTCCAGTGCGTGCATGCTATAATGTCCTTGACGTACAAAAGGATGTTATGGGATAAAAGCATTAGCATCTGGGACTGCAAAGCGGACGCATTAAGCATTTGGAACTGCTAAAGTGAAGGACTAACAAAGCGTTTCGATTCAGTTGCCCACATGCATGCACCGAAAAACGAACCATCTTGTCCATCAACTTTTCTGCAAAGACAATAGATAAGCTTGCGGCCCCGTCCTTGCATGCAACCCCCCCTTCAACTATTCATTCCCTCCATTTGACCTTTCTTTTTCTTAATCACAGATATACATACTAATTAATGAACTACGACAGTCTTTCAAGAATAAGTTTATGCAGATACGCACAAAAAAGCAGGAAAGTAGCAACCAAACAAATAGCACAACCATTTAGGCCCAGGTAAAAAAAAAAAAAAAAAAAACCACAAACATATACCTCATAGGATTAACTGTAATCAGCTTATGAAGTTCAAAACAAACTAACCCAACCCTGAAATTCTCTATAATATAAAGGACAAAGCAAATGCCGCTATTACTTCATTTACAATGAAAACTCTTACCACTCTTTGTTCTATGATAAACCGAATCATTCTTAACCACCCAAAGTAAACCAAGCAATACAAAATGGGTAAAGGGATAGAGGTTTCGTTGGCTGCTGCTTCTTTTTTGGGTAATAAAAAAAAAACTAAGAAATTCCTTGAATTATGCAGCTGTTTGATCTTAATTTGGAGCTTGAGGGTTCGAGACTGGCGGAAGAAGGTCACGGAGGAGGACCAAATCCTGGCAGATCAGGCCACTGAGAACCGGCGTTGTTATTGCTGTTAGTGTTACTAGTAGTGGCGGCAGTGGTGCTAATACTCCACAAAGCGGCCGCAGAGTGGGCGGGATTAGTGTTGTTCATAAAACTCTGATGCCAATCGTGCTGAGAAGACATGGTAAGCCTGCTTGATGGAATCAAAGTGTCTTCCGTTGGGTAGAGAGATTCCATGCTTCTATCCCTGTTACCCATTTGAAAGAGTGGAGTTTGCTGAATTTGCCGCTGCTGCGGTTGCGACCCAAAAGAAGGTACAGCAAACCCTTGTAGCAGATCCAAATTTGAAGAACCCCCCAAATCACCCCCAACATTGAGAGCTGGACTGAAAGAATGCGACTGATTCAAAGATTGAATTGCAGCCAAAGAGGACAAATACCCACCTCCCGTATAGTATGGCGCAATTGACGGGATCGATGCTGCGGAAGGTGAAGGCAAATGACCAGGTTCCGTGGTTCTCAGAGTTGGACTAGTTGCCATTACTGGATTAGAGGGGATTATAGCAGGTGGGTTTGCCAAACTTCGCTCTACTTGCTGTGGTTGTTGTGGCTGCTGAGACCGTGAATTCTCGCCGGAAGATGAGGCGGTTTTGGCACGCTTTCCTTTTCTACAACCGCCGCCAACGGGGACGTTTCTGAGGGTCCCTCCTTGCGTCCAGTACCTTCTACATGCCTTGCAGAAGTAACGCGGCTGAGACAGGCTATAGTTGTTGTAATAGCAAAACTTGGTGTTGAGAGACTCACAGCGAGGGCATTTCTGAGGTTGAAGATGCTGCTGTGGATTCTCAGCTTGCATAGGCTTCAGTCTCCGGTCTTGATGTTGTTGTTTCATGTCTTCTGACCCTCCTCCGTCTTTCTCTTGCTCCATCTTTGAGACTCTTAATCTATTTTGCTTTCCTTTACGAGGATGTGATTCTTCTTCTATAAGTTTGGCCTATATATCAAGGGAGAGTTGTGAGGGGTTTTGGTTTTTGGTGCTCATGCAGGTTTTGGGGGAGGAATCAATTTGGAGCGTTTCAGTTTTGGAAACTCAACAACGTGTCTGTCTCTAGGCTTTGAGAATCTACAGTGCAAAAACTAACGGCCATCGTTACCAGCTTGTGCATGCAATCTTCTCGTTCCCACATACCTACCCGCCACAAAACTAAGGTTCTTGACCTATTAGATGAAAATCAATGACTCAATCTCTTCATGGTAAAACCCAACAAAATCCCCCCAGATTTTCCCAATCCTGCCCCTTTCTCTCTCTAGTAAAGAAGGTAGAGAGTCAGAAGGGAAAGGGCTGCTTTTTCTGCTATCTGGAGAAAGGAGTGAGCACGTGGATAAAGTCCTGCGAGGAAAGGTCTTAATCTGGGGGGTAACGGAGATCTCAGGTAATTGGATTTGGTGTGCAGTAGTCTTACTGTGAAATTCAGTCCCAGCTCTTACCAACCCAGACGATGAAAATGGGGTAAGAATAAAGTCCCAAACCCAGCCCACTGCTTTGATCAGAGCATGCAGCTATATATACATGAGAGAGGCACACAACAGCTAAAACACAAATTTGATCAAAAACTCTACCTGAGTCTTATAAACGGTGATCAAATCTTTCCGCCCACAGTTTGACAGACCCAATCATCCTGACCCAAAAGAATAAGCACCCCCGAAGAACAGGAGAAGTAAAAGAGCGATATATGGGCTTAGAAAAGATCAGTGAAGGACAGATGATCAATCGGGAAGGGAGGATCAGAGCGAAGCGGCCAATCAGCAGTCTAAGGAACGGTGTCGCGGCAGTCGTCAATGGGTGGTGGCTGTGTCAGACCTCAGCAACCCGTCCTTCTCTCTCTTTCTTTTTTCTCCTTTCCTTCTCTCTCTTTCTGCGTATTTTCTCTTTCATTCCACTTTCATGGGCAATATCTCTCTTGAGTCTTCTATTCTATTTAGATTTATTTTCGAGTTCTGTTCTGTCTGACATCATTTTGTGGACATTTTGGACACCCATCCTTTGATAGCTCCGACACCCAATTTCCGCATAGACAATAGAGTCCCCCCACTTGCAGAGAATTCACCGCAGCAGCCCGGTGACCCGCTTACCAGTGAAGAATCGGACGAGGATAGTCTACCGTATTCTGTCTGAGTTACCGTATAACAAGGCGTTTGGTTTTACGATTTTAACCAAAATTTTATTTTTATCTAATACATTTAAAAATTTTACTTTTATTATTATCACTAATTCACTCATTTCAACAGTCCTTCATTTTTAACAACATCACAAAATTTTACTAAAATTTTAAAATCAAATGCTTTAAATTTTTTTAAAATAAATACAACAAATGAATTTTACTCAATTTAATATTACTTTTATAAATTTTTAAATAAATTTTATTTTTTAATCATATTTATCTTTTTTTGAACTACATAATATAATTTAAGTTGCAAAGAATTGAATGGAAAATTCACAGTTCACTTTCTAGATATATCACACCACTTTCTTTAAAAGAAATATAATCTCTAATTTTTTTTAAAGTATTGCAATCTTAACATAATTATGAATGAAAGATCTTAGCTGCTCGATCTATCCCAACCACAAGGAATGAGAGTTATTCTTTAATTGTTTTTTTTTGTTTTGATAGCTTTTTGGTGGATTTATTTAAAAAAACAGTAATAGGAGACAAATGAGAGTTAATCCGTACACTTCTACATTATAATATTTGATATGTGGTGTTCTTGTTTGTCTTCGTATTTACTTCTTTCAATACAAACAATATTAGAAGAGTTTTGATCCTAATCAAGAAAAAAACTGAGCTTAGTGCTTAGTGTTTTTATTTTCTGTGTTTCTGTTTTACCTTTTTTTTCTGGTGGTTTTATTTGTTCTGGGTTGTACTTGTTTTACATAGCCTTTGAGAACAAAATTTAAAAATTGGTAAAAAATTAAAAAGAGATAATAAAAAAATTAATAAAAAAAAAAAAAAATTGTAAAAATTGAAAAAGAGAAAGTATTGTAATAGTGATAAAATTTTAGAGTTTTGTTTGTCACACAGTCATATTAATTTTTAATATATAATTGTCGAGTTTTTTTTAAAAAATAAAAATAAAAAAGAAGTAAAAAAACTGAGCTTACTCTACACTTCAACGGGCATGCTCTGCTTCCGCCTTCCGTGCCCTTGTCTGAAACCCATACACAAAAGTTCAAAGAGAGGGTAGTTTGGGTATTAGGGTCTGAGTGGTCTGGCGCCCAGATAGGTTCCAATTTCCATAGATATGTTTACAAAAAATAATTATTGCTGGGTTGGGTCTCTGACGAATCTGAATTGGAACATGGGCCCCAAGGGGGAGGGTTATATCATCAGTGTGAGAGTGGCACGTGCCCCGATCGACGTAACCGAAGAGAACCAGACAGAACTGGTGGGAGATGACGCTGGCGTCCGTTTAGGGGTTACAACTGCTTCCACAGTCGCCATTTTGCGCACAAACGCTAGCGCTATGTTCTATTCTCACAGTGGGGACTAGGTAATTTGATTTTTTTTTCTTTTATTTTTAGAAAAAATACATTTTTTGTTTTTGATTATAACCCTCTGTGCTACACACTATTAATTTCATTATATTTTACCGTTCAATTATCAATAATTTAAACTTTATATCTCCAATTGTTAATTTAGACAAAAATTATTATTTTGGTTCAATGAAATGATAAATCTTCATAGATATAAAATATAATTATAAAAACATTATAAGGGCAAAATCGTATTTAACTAAATAAAAAGAACAATTTTCATCCAAATTAAACGGTTGGAGGTGCAAAGTATAAACAGTTAGTAATTGAGAGACGAAATATAACGAAACTGATAGTATAAAGTGCAAAGTGTCAGAACTTCAATAACCGGAAACTAAAAGTGTATGCGATGTTGTTGTCCAAAATTTTGG
Organism: Morella rubra; assembly: GCA_003952965.2. Lineage (NCBI taxonomy): Eukaryota > Viridiplantae > Streptophyta > Magnoliopsida > Fagales > Myricaceae > Morella > Morella rubra. The sequence continues at coordinate 7,639,540 of CM025850.1, read as the reverse complement.
ATGAACTTTAATTCTTTGTTTTTGTTTTTTTTTTGTAAATAATCTTATGGATGAATATAATAAGCTTAAATAAGCAGTTAAACCTTGAAGGTTTTTTTCCGATAACAAGTAAAATTCACAACACTCTATCGGGCTTGAATGGATCTAGCCTAATTTAGTTGTATTCGGTGAACTTAACGTCACGATAAATATTGAACACGTGTAGCTTCTCACTTTACACGTCAAAGTAAGTCACGTAAATTTGATGTAACAAGTCAAACCAGGGTCTCTCAGCCTATAGAAGTTATCTCAGACCAACTTGTCCATAACCTGAAGGCTGCTCTAAGCAGATATGAACTTGTCCTTGTCATACACATATATGCTTAGATAGAATTTAAACCAAAACCAGCAATGTAAATAACACATGTAATGACTAATCAAGTAAATATATGTTAATACATGAATGGAACCCATAACTCCAAAAACTTTTTGACAAGGTCTCATGTTAAGCAGATAATATCTATCGTTAGATCAATAAGAAGACAGTGTTTATCGTTCTCGATACCAACATAACACCTGATTAGGATAAAAAGGAACGAATAAGTGAGACACACAAATCTACAACTCCTCGACTGAGAGATGTCTTTATAGCAATCTACAGCTGCTAATCGGTATTAGACCAAAATACAAGAGAATATATTTATCAATATTAACAAATTTTCACCTACCTATTTACAACTTCGCCACATCCACGGGAACGGGATCCTATTTGCTCTTATTCTTTATTTTTTATTTTTATTTTTCCCCGTTGAAACTCCTCCCTACTTTTGCTAGTAGAATAGAATCAACCGTTTCTCCTTCCTATAGGCCATATTTGCATGTACTTTTGGTCCGTGGTCCGCCCTGTGCATTCTCAGAAACATTATCACTCTGACAAAAACGTGGTCCTGTGGTGGGCCTGTCGAGGGTTGACGAGTGGGGATTTGTTTTTCATATCTGGACCAACTCCAAGCTCAATAGTGCGTGAAAAAGAAATAAAGCGGTAGTTCAGTAGTGGGCTGTCAAAGTTCCGTGTCACGGTCCGTTTCCTGCCAATGAATTACGGATTTCGTTTTTGGAAAATGTCATGTCGACAGCTGCATGTTTCTCCCACCTGAGGCGGGGTCATTTTGTTGTCCTTTGGCAGCAGGTGTAGGTTCTACTTCCTGCAGCTTCCACAGTGTGAGATAGGTGGGCCATTCCGTCTGTCCTAAGTTGGGTCAAGACTCCGGACATATAACGCATGGGTTTAAGTCCGCCAGCAATAGGCCGGACAGTTTTCTTTGAAGTTGAGGTCACGTCGGAGCTGATTGAGCTTGAAGTGTTGGGCTTACACGCAGGCTCATGTGACATGTCGTTCTAAATCAACGATTTCCTTATTATACATACGAACTTATCCAATAAGAAATACCGTACACATACATCCATACTTGCGTTAGTTAACAGAGAGTAGGGACTTGATGTGCCGTGTCGTACGGACCAAAACGGCCTTATCCTAAACTATAGGACTAGGGAGAAAGTTTGAATTCGAATTTCATTTTGGTGCAGCCTGGCCTTTCTACTGTTAACGGCGGTCGTACTAATTCCAATGCAAAAGAGAGTTTTCCTTTAACAGTTTCTTTGTACAGCATAAAAACCATCACCAAGGTGAAAATTAAAGCATGTCTCAATTATTTGAGCTAGTATTGAAATACAATTATACAACCCCATTAATACTTCTTCTTGTTCGGATTTCCAGCGCGCCTCCTCAACTCCACAACATCCTCATCCATTGTCTTCCCCGCGGAATCATCATCATCGCGATCATCGTCGTCATCGTCCTTCCCAACCACGGTCTCCTTAATCTTCTGCGTAGTCTCCTTGGCCGCCCCCCAGGCTTCCTTCACCGTCTGCTTGGCTTTCTCTCCGATATTTTGCATTGTCTCTGCTGCCTTATGGGTCCCCTCCTTCGCCTTATCTGTCACCGACCCGACCACGTCTTCAGTCTTCTCTTTTACACTGTACACATTCTCTTTGGCTTTCTCCTTCACGTCTCCCGCTGTCTCGGCGGCTCTCGACGCCGTGTCTTTGGTTTTCTCCTTGGTGTCGTAAGTATACTCTTTTGTTTTTTCTTTAGCGCTCTGTGCAGTCTCGGCTGCTCTCTTTGTTCCCTCCTTGGCCTTATCTGCCACGTTCCCCGCTACAGATTTGGTTTTCTCCTTTGCTTCTTGCGCGTGCTCTTTTGCCCTCTCCTTTGCACTCTCCGCCGTCTCCGCTGCTCTGTTTGTAGCGTCCTCCGTCTTCTCCTTGGTATCGCGACCATACTCTTTTGCTTTCTCTTTCATTTCCTGTGCACGTTCTTTGGTCCTGTCCACACCTTCCTTCGCGGCTTCTTTTGCTTTATCCGTCGCATCTTCGTCCCCAAGTTCGGTCACGGGCACCTCCCTTGATTTGTGAGCCATGTCAGCCCTCGAGTCTCTCTGTCCTTCCGGGGCATTTCGTCCCTGAATCTCAGAAGAAAAATGGTAATCATCAGCAAATTAAGGTTTCCCCCCAAGTTGGGAAATTAGGTGAAGTGCCTGTTCTTCAATGGATATGGTCGGTTCTTTGACGCGGGCATGTTATTGTTGGAGCCTGACACGTGGAGCCAAGTGCAGATGGATCTCGAGCAAAGAGGAGAGGAGTATAAGAGGGAATGTTGTGAACAAGGTTCGAAAGTTGAAAAAGGAGGTATGGGTATTGAGCTTTGCAGAAATCTGAGAGAGCGAGGGACCGACTTTGTTCTGTTATTTGTTCGTTTCTCACCGAAGGCGAGCTGTTAACAGAGTCTGGCAGCACCGATTTCAACTTGCCAGCGGAAGGTGGCTTACTTAAGCCACGCTTAGTTGCCCGCTGGTTTTACTGTTGGAGTGCTGAGCAGTTCGTTACTTACTAATTTTAACAAATTTTACGTACATTTTAAAAATTTATTTTTATTTTTACTTTTATCACTCATTCACCAATTTTAATACATCTTTTTTCTAATACCAACATAAAATTTGATAACCAAACGCTATTTTAAGTTCACGAATTCGCTGTTGAACAATAAAACAAAGTTAATTTCCTCAGGTGTAAAATAAAAGAATACAGGAATTAAAATATACAAATATATAGACATTATACGAGCATATCTAGGCTTAATTAACATCTCATTGCGACCAATTAAAAATCAAAATATAGCATGTATTAACATTAATGACTTGCCATGCCACATAATTGAATATTTAAAAATCTTAACAAATTTAAATACAGTTAAAAAAAATTTAAATAACATAAAAATAAAAATAAATTAATTAAACACAAAATAAACTATTGAAATCCTCTATTAAAAAAGAAAACAATTTTGAGGGTGGAAGAAGCTGCGTGGTGTGTGGACCTTCTCCCACCACCCAACCCCTTTCCCTGATGGTAGTTGCGTGTCTTTGGGGCAGGGCAGGGTGGGCGACGAGAGGTTTCGACGATCCTAATCCTTTCATCGGTGGATAGAGATTCTTTTTAATTTGCTATCTAAATTAGATGATTCAATTATAAGAGAGAGAAATACTACGTATGGGTCTTAACAATAGAGTTTACATTGTCCTATAATTAATATACAAATAATATTGAATAATGTATGACTATATGTTGTGTCTATCTTTTTTTGAATTTGATGATCTAATTTGAGTAGCAAATTAAAGATGATCCATCCCTCGCCGATGACCCGTAATCTCTAGAGTCGACGCAGAATGCCAAGACCCAAGCCCTACAGACTAAAAATTAGGAGCACGTTGAAGTTCAAATTTCCATACTTGGGAATTCATTCATGTAAATTTTTTTTTTTCTAAATAAGGTGGTTAAGGTAAATAGCCTTAGATTCTGTCCATTCACTATAGTCTACATTTATCAACTCAAATGCGTATGCAATTTGACCAGTAGCCTTTTCTAGGTTTTGTTTGCGTTATAACTATTAAAAGGAGTACTTAAACTTAATTAAATCGAAGTTGAATTCAAGTGTCTAATGTTCTAGAGAGATTGTAGCCACTCTAGTAGGATGACATACTGCTTTCTTAACATCACAATCAGAAACTGACCCCAAAGAAAAGAAGAAAATTACAGCTCCTGCGCACCATTCGTTTTACACTCCTGCGATCGGAGAATGGCAAAGAAGTCTTATTATCCGAATACTTCGATTTCTGCTTGCTATAAAATGGGAGCATTGGTGGGCCAATTTTTGGCAAGAAAAACTTTTGGCCCATTTCTAAAGCATCTTTCCTGAAAATTTTGATCCTGTTAGTTAAAGGCCCAATTATTTTGAAGGTAAGTTAGGGCCCAAGTATTTCGATTGATCAATTTTTCTGTTCACGTTTCAGCCCAATCATTTCAAACTATTATCAAACTGAGAGTTTTTGGTTTACGAGTTTCGACGAGAGGGAAAACTGGGAAAGCTCTCTCTCTCTTCTTTTATACAGAATCTCGTCTTCAGTAACAAGGCAGAAGTGACGGTTTCAAATTAACGCAAAATGCCAAAGACCGCCGCCCCCGGGGGGGGGGTTGGGAAGCATGCCCTGCACTACTTCCCTAAAGTTCCGGTGCCGTGTCTACTGAGGATTGAAGGCTAAGGAACTGGACTTGGTGACACCTCTTTCAGGTAAATTTACAGCTCTACTGTTCACTACCAGCTAAATTCGACTTCTAACGTCCTCTGATTGTACTTGTTATTCAAACATAGGATAAATGTCTTCGAAATACAGCACGTAGTTTAGTAGTAGGCTGCTTAAACTTTGACTTTGTCCTGAACAATATTTTCTTGAGGAATATCTGTCACGCTCAAGAAGGGTGCTTAAATTTCCGCTGTATTATATATATGAGTTTGGAGAGAAACTACTGAATCGGGAGTCTTGTTTGCGAATTCAGGCTTGTGCAAGCAGCAAGCATATGTATTATAAAATGTAACTGGACAATTAAATCATGAAATTTAATTTAATTGTTCTTCAGATGACTTTACAATGGATGAAGACCGAGAAGTATGTTACTTGGATTGGAATCAATGGCCATATACCGGGACTACAATGATTAGTTCTATCGGATAGTGTAACTAAGGGCTTATTCCCAAAAAAGAAAAGACTAATGGGTTGCTGGCCAGATTAAAAAGATTGTGATGGCTTCTGACTTTTGTACGCAACTAAACACGAGAGGTTCTCTGATTAGGACGTTGGATATTTTCAGCTATAGTCATCCATGTTTATTAGTTGCCAAGAAAAGGTTTCATGGGTGTGCTGCTTCTAGTCTTCGGTAATGTAATGGGGTTCAGTTAAGATGATCTGGCTTTTGATTGGAATTACATATGTAGTGTCTCACTACCAATGCGTCCTGGATGAGAAAGTAGTTGTTATCTGCTGTTCAAGCTGTTCATTTTGTCTATTGGTCTCTGTAGGGATGAGCTTTGGTTCTACTTAAAATTTGCATGTAAACCTGCAACAACAAATTTGTTTAATAAAGTTATATGCAATGAAATATTGAGGAGAGAACTATTTAGTTGTCTTCAAGCAAAGCCTTTATAAAACATAAGCTTAAATCCTAGGTTTTAGCTCAACAGTATTAATTTAGTCATGTACTGTCTTCACTATAATCCGACATGGAACTTAGAACTTATATATGAGTTTTCAGCGAGCTAATTAGTGCCAACATTCCTTTCTTTCTTTTTCTCGTAAGAATAGAGATTCATAGCTTTCTGTAAGGAGTAGGTATTTCTATTGACAGCTGTTGTTAGAACCAGATTAAGGTGAAGCAATATCCAATTGGTCCTCGATAATTCAAACTAATTATGGCCTGTGTTTAAGTTGCTTTATTTAGGATAAAGGTTATAGTGCCTGGAAATTTAATAATCATGATTGCACCTCCTATTTGCTAGCTGTATTTGTCTCTGCCACTTCTTAAGGAATTACTTCTTTTCTAGAGACTTAGTTTCTTCTGAATGTGTGTTACAAAGCATCTGAGACCTTGACCATACCATGTCACATTAGTACAGTGTTGATGGAATGCCTCGGAATGACAGTTCTTCTTTATAGTTATTCACTAAGTTTCTGAAATCCAAATCTTGCACCTTTGTGCTTTACACGAGTGATATCACTCACCAAAGTCCTTGTAAGGTTTACTTTGGCGGGCTTTGATTTTATCCAGCCTTGCTGTGAATTGACTTGGAAAGGTTTACTTGAGAGGTCTGTAATTTTCATTGATCCTTTCTTGTTAGCGATCAATGGTATATACATTAAATCTGGGAATGCATATAGAAGGGCGACTTTCCCTTCCCTTTCCCATATAAACAGAATAGCTAGGAGTGATGAGTTTTGCCGTGATCACCATAAATTTCTATGTATGGGTGAATGTAAACAATCATTTATGTTGATATTGTAGCTTGTACTTGGGAATTTATCATGTGTAGCTGACGTAAGCTTGTGTGTTTTTCCAAAACTTAATCCGGGCTTCCTTTATTTGCTTTCTGAACAAAAATCAGTACCTTTGGATTTACACTTGTCCATTTATCCCAAACTTGTATCTTGTGATAACTAGGGGGCGCCCACAGTGTGGCAGTCCCTAGTTTCAAGGGTGAAACACACGGTTGTAAGCCAGGCACTGTGGGCGGCCCCTAGTTTCAAGGGTGAAACATGTGGTTTAAGCCAGGCGTTACATCTTTTGAAATGAAACGCCTGGCTGCTTGTACTGCTGGGCATTAAAGTCCGGCCAACTGTGACAAAAGAGGGGCTATATAAGCCTCTCCTTCTCTTGATGATCTGTAAACCAAAATTGTGTAAATCTCTCTCTTTGCACTTGAGTCTCCTTGTAAGTTTGCATCTGAGCTGTGGAATCTGTGTGAATTCGTTGGTAGAATCCTCTACCACCGGGAAGTATTGCCAGAGATTTAAGAGTCGGAACATATGAAACTACTCAACAAAGTTTGATTTTGGGAAAGAGAGGTATACTGAAATCTCGTTTAAGTTTCCCTTGTGCTATTGTTTCTTGCATATCTTGTCTCGTACTTGCTCTCAAAGAAGTAAAAGGTTGTAATATGTTCTTATCTGTCTCTTTAATGGCTTACATATAATAGATAATGATTTTGCATGTTGCATGAAATGCGTTTGTACTTTTTATGATATTTATGCTCAATCTGTGGTAAAACTTGAGTTTGCTGCATGAAGTAACATTAACTTTTTCCGTTGCTTTTTGAAGAAGCAAAATGTCTCTAAAGGGTTGAAAGTAAGTATGTCTCTCTGTTTGGTCTGATAGCCGTTGGAGTATGGTAAGGAAACTGGAAAGGGTACCTGGTCTTTCCTTGACAAGTTCTAACAATTACCAAACTAGTTGTAACTTTATTTTAAAAAATTTGTTAAATTGGTTAAATATGAATAACCAGAAAGTATTCTTCCTAGCTTATGAAAAAAAAGAAAAGAAAAAGATAGTATTCTTCCTAGTGGAAATTAAGTTCACACTTATGAAAATCACGTGGATAAATATGTTTCTATTCTTGGGGGAGAAAATTTGCACCTTTCTGGTGCATGTAATGACACTTTAGCAGCAGGATCACATGGTGATTGTCTAGTACCAGTTATACTGTTCCTCAAAGTATTATGAACTCTCAGCAGTAACCTTGTAATTACAGGAGGATCTTTGGATTATAATGTTAGCCAATCAATTAATTGACAATCAATCCACTGATGTCAATTGCTTCATATCCTACCTTCTTTAGAATTGACTGGGGTAGATGAAAAGGTATCGTTTTTGGAAAATATTTAAAGCCTGCTTCATGTACCTTGTGATGAGCGTAGAGGAAAAACAAGTCTTAAAAGATCAATGACAGTTTTACAAGTCATGTCACCTATTGAAACCAGAGGGTGCACGCACAAAGGTGTGAATAAGCTGCCTTCTCAAGTACTAGGATAGATCAGTTGCTGTTATGACTCGCCTGTAAATTCCCATGTAACCTTCCATTAAAGCAAGATTTTCTTCTGGGGACAAGTCATTGAATGTGGATTCTGACTTTGAAACTTGAAAGTAGGAATTGATAGCTAATATGACTTTGCTGATAGCTCTTTGATAGCAAAGAAAGTGATAAGTTGGGTCATTTCTCAAAGCACACAATGATTGCTACTTCTTGTTCTTAGCTTGTGGGATTGACCGTTTTCTTGGCCAGTTAGAATCAAAATAGTTAGAACCAGATGAGGAACTGAGAACAGACACATCAAGCTCGCTTTAGAGTATCGAAGCATGCTCTTTAGATGGTTCTTTCACTCTATATTTCCCATTCAAGTTTTACCCTAATATTGAAGAGCATAGTGGTTCTATACATGTACAGGTTTCGCTCTGTTTGAACATGATGATTTTTAATCCTCTACTTCCAAATTTATATATACAATTACAAACTGCCTGCAGTGTGCATGTCATGGTGTCATGTAAACCTCACCAAATAGTTGCTTTATAATTTTTCTATTTTCATTTTTTTTTGGAGGGAGGGACCAAAGAAGACTGAGCGGACTCAGTAGATCCTAGACTGTGGGAATTGAACTTGTTAATATGACAAAGGGCAATCTGATGGTTTGCCCCTCATTTACAATGCTTCAATTTGACTATCGTAGGCTTATATGGCTTTTGTCCGTTGTTTATTGTATTGACAAGGTGGTGCTAATTCAGCCCTTAGAATCTAAAAGAAACTTGCTAATTGGATGCAGGATGGATATGGCACTGTGATCACATGGTAGTGCCTAAGAGCTCAGAAAGAAGCCAGACATGGCATCACGATGGCAATGTTCTGGAGGGAATAATGACCCTCCACGAGGCAGTTCAAACCGTGACGGTGATTGCTGGAGCGCAAACTTCATCGAGTTCATCAATCTGAACAGCTTCTTTTTACTCACATTCCAAGCATTATTACAATCTTTTACTCACATCCCAAACATTACGTAAACCTACTTTTAGAACCTTTAACCTCCACAATATTCCATATCACATCCGAGAATAGGAAAGACCCCCAACCATAAATATTGTGGTTTATAAGAGTTGATTCACCCCCAACCTAGCATTGCCTAGGCTTTCTATTCCCCCCATAAATCTAGAAACCAACCGGCCATCTGTCACTCGCTCCAGCCATCATCACGGTCCTCTCCGATCATTTTCTTCCTTATAACCCGTCTCTTCATTCTGGTGTTCCTTCTGCGTCTTCATCTCTTGATCGGTTGTCTCACTTGTGTTCTCCCCATTTGAAGCGTCTCATCCCCCACCACCACGTTAGCGGGCTGGTTTTGTACCTTTTAAACGACCACACATAGCGCAACACACTCCTAGATCGGTACCCCTCTCTGATAACCACAAACCCTGGTGTAACGGTCTTTGCGTTCATTCTGATAATCGAGAACACAACCCACCCATTTCCACCTCAAACACAATGACTTGTCAACGTGAGGCAACCAACTCAGAATGGACCACGAGCCCGCTTCTCAACTATTCCATTTCCGCCAACGTCGCAATAGTATTATTACCATACACTTCAATGCAAGTAAGCCTTCAATTCCCCAAGCAGCCAACCCTCGCTCACGGAGAAACGGCATAGAGATACCATATTTCGACATTAAAAAGAAGGCCGAGGAAAACCTTCTGAGCCTCTCTCACAAAAAAACAATATGACACGCGATCGGAGATTTGTATTGAAGACTGCTATTATGGCCTTGGCTTACTCCCCGTAGTTTAACAAGTTTAAGCAAGACCGATGCGTATTCAAGGTTGAGTCACTTGACTCGTTGGACTGCCTGTAGTTTAGTCTAGTTTAGACGCAATTTTCTTGTTTTTTAGCATTTTATTGATTTAATTTGGTTGTAGACTGGAATGGAACCACCGTGATTGTAATCTTTTGAGAATGAATGAGATATTGCTCGTTTTGATAAATAAATAAAAGCATAAGGAGTGCCTCATGTTTGTACTGTGATTCTCTCTAATTTTTTATCCGATTTTTGAAAAAGATAGACGTAACCGTTGGATTCTATTGTAGCATGAAATTTTATATGGACAATATTAAATAGTTTAGAATTTTGTGTTTATCTCTCTTCAAGACTACTTTGACATACTTATTATAGGATATACCAAAAATTTTTTTTTTTTGGGTCAATTATACTCGATGCGTATATTATTATTGTCTCATTGGCAATCCCCCACGTGAATTTTTATTTGCTTGATTGATCTCCTGATTCGATTTTTCTTTCCTTCTAGTCAAATGTGGAAAAATTTGTTACAACCACTGCAAAACAATAGTTTTGCGACGGTGGAAACTATTGTGGCAGTCAGAAAACTCGTCACTATACATGGTTTACGGTACGGCTTTTCGTCTTTTTATTATTATTCTAATCAATCTCTATTCTTTTTTTCTCAAATCACATTTTAAAATATTTTCCATTAATAATAAAATATCTACCTTTCCAGAAAATCTACCGGCATTGCTCCATTTAGCAATTTTATGAGCCATTTCATTTACTTGCATGGGGATTTTTTTCTTAGGCAAACGAGTTCATTAACATCGAGGTCTACGAGTAAAGGGGATAACCGAACGAGACGGAACCCATGCTCACTGTGTCTGGGGATCCACTTGAACACTCATTCGAGCGATCTTTCGACTTTCTTTTGAGAGACTGGACATCCTCTTCAATCAGCCAAGCCAGCAGTATTCCGTCGTCCAGAATTCGAGTTATCAAGGTCTGAGCATTACCTTCAAAGAAACATTCCTGGCCTGAATTCTCCTCCACTAGGCTAATGGCTGGTCAAGCTGCCAACGACCTCTGCTCTGAGATCAGGGTTGGTACCCTGCTTCCAACCTACTTTGGCACTAGTGATACTGCCCTTCCCTCTCCCCCCAATCGTGCATGTTTGTGTAATGTGAACTACTGAACCATTTCGTTCTCTCCCCACTGACTACTTCCCCAGCGCGAATGCCCGATACTTCCAATATAAAATAGCTCCTTCAACGACGTCTTTAATTCTCTGAGGCCGACGGCTTCAGAGGATTGAAACGATTTCTACGGTGTATAAAACAGTTATGGTTTGGGTCAAAACTGTGGTGGCGACTTTTCATTGTAAGCAGGGAAAAGGGATGCCCCCTCCTAAAACTCCGTTTCTTTTTCGCCAGGTTTACACTCAGATTACTGAAGAAGCAAGTAACCAAGTTAATTAGCCACCACGTATAGCCCTTTGAATGGGATGGGCTGGCTTTCGGAAGAGAAAGTGTGAGGGAGGGTGTGGTTTGTTTGACGAGGGGGCCATGAATTCATGGTGGCTTTGTCGTGGTCGCTTTGGTGTTCTGTGCAGGATGAGCCCAAGTCTGCCACATTTAAAGCGAAAGGAAGCGCCAAGTTTGAAGCTAGCCTTTCTCTCACTGGTCAGATGCGTATCCCAAAACCACCAGTCTCCGGCCACCTGTCACCCTCTCCAACCCATCAGCACGCTCTTCCTCTCCCCCCAATCTCTTAACTCTATCCTTCCCTCTCCTCTCTCTCCACCCAACCCCCATTGCATCTCTTGACGCGTTTTTGTCGCTTTTCTTACACCTGTGCTTTCTCCTCTGGCAGCATCTTCAGGCTCCCCCACTGGTTTCTTATACCATATTTGGTTTCACAAGAAACAAACACCCATACGCAGCCCGTTCGTCGCAATCCCGTCTCTGTTCATCCCCACAATCCCACATATCACGTTCACCACTCTTTTCGTTTCATTCTGATAATGGACAACTTTTTCATACCCATTCCTTCCACCAAAAAAAACACCAGCACCAACATGAACTCTACTACAACCACTTCACCGTCCTCAACCTCTCAGTATTGTTTTCCACCTCACGACGGTCCACAATTTCCAATCGCGTTTCCTTCAGAGCAGGCTGGTAAGCCTATGGTGTACCCCGCGTATCCTGTCGTAATTGGCGTGAACCCGCAACCCCATATACTATCAAAAATGCAAGAGAGAAGGCTTTTCGATGCTTGGACGACCAAGATTGCGAGGAATAAGCGTAAAATGGCACGCCTAAGGAGCCTCAGTCTAAGCAAAAATTCTGCTTCGACTCAAGTGCACACAAGCGGGCTGTCCGTTTATGGTGCTGAGGCTGATCAGAAAAGCAGCATCAACGTCAATAGAGATGATCACTCCACATTCTGCACGCTGGATAAGAAGGTGGGGATTATGTGAATTCTGAGTTGGTCTCTCCATTGTGCTTTCCTTGTTTTTCATACTCGCGATCTCTTACTTTGTAATAGAAAGGCTAAGTTATTCAGTTTCTGGCGACAGAGGCTGAGATTTTTGCTTAAGAAGGAGTTGAAGAATAGTGATGTTGGCTCCTTGGGCAGAATTGTCCTTCCAAAAGTAAGGTTTTCTTAATCGATTTCTGCTAAAATCTTGAGTGTTGGGTTTTATGATGTTTGCATTCGTTCCATGTATTTGTAGGAAGAAGTCGAGGAAAAGGAAACAAGTAAAAGAGCCAACCACCATCTTTCATTTGATTTGTTCATATGATCGCACCATTGCAATAGGATTGCGATCTAGACTGCCCACTAACTAGGTCCTTCCTGACTTCTCGATATTTGCATAGAACGTAAAGAAAGGTCAAAAGAAAGAATAGTCCTCGTTTGAGACAATCATATTTGATGTGGTACTTAGTACGGATATCAGTAATTATCCAGCAAATTACATGGAGTTCTTCGTTCTTTTCCTCTCCCATTTTTGCAGTTTGCTCTCTGATGTTCGAGATGATCTAATATCTCTGGGTAATCTTAATCTTCGACTTAATTGCAGAAAGAAGCAGAGGTGAACCTTCCAAAGCTCTCTGACAAAGATGGAATCCGAATTGTGATCCGAGATGTGAGTTCTAACCAAGAGTGGGGGATGAAATACAAGTCAGTATATTGGCTACTACAGTTTGAATTCTCTCCTCTCTCTCTCTCTTTGGGTTGTATTTTTTCGACCAGTGTTGAAATAGAACACAGATTTAGACCAACATTTTTGTCTATCTCTGGTATTTTAATTATGGACGTTGATGACACAGATACTGGTCAAATAATAAGAGCAGAATGTACCTTCTGGAAAATACAGGTAGTTCCACTTACTGATTTTCTATCTTTGCTGTTCTTCTGGTTTTCCCCCCTGAGCAAACAATCTGATTTCCTCTCTGTTTAAGTACTTAATTCTAGTTCACTCTCATGATATATAGTATATGTTCACAAGTCTTTTGCGAATTACAGTTGATTTTGTTAAGCAAAATAGGCTGGTGATTGGAGATTCCATTACTCTTTACGAGGATGAATGCAAGAATCTCGTGAGTTCTCCTTCCTTATTATTAAGTCATTCCATAATTTCTTTGCAAGCTAAAGTTGGATTAAAACTTACTTTTGCGGACCATAATGCCCTTCAACCTTTACTTTTGTGAGACCATATCCCCTGGTTAAGGGGAAAAAAGACAAAAAGCTGGGTGATGCTAATATGGGCAAAATAAGTGAGCTATATATAGCTTTAAGGGTCGCGTACGAGATGCAGTGTGGGTTTGCAAAATTGCTTATTTAAAGACTAATTTAGGCTCTGAATAAGAAAAAGTTAATAGACAGGTAGGACTTTTGGCCCGAGGAAGGTTATTATTAAGTTAGCTGGATTAGGTGCATTTAAGCATTTCTTGGCATCACACACTTTAATGAGCAATTTTTCTTTTTTCTCTTGGGCAAATGTGAACCTTAATAAATGGGTTACTAATACGTTGAATTAGTAAAAATCTAGGCAAACATTCATTGCGAATGGATTTTTTTTTGGGAGTCTAACTTCTTTAACGACAGTAGAAATTGCATTTTTCCTAGATGGTTTTAGTCTCGTTTGTCTTCTCATCTAAGTTGTTTCTGCATTATGTTTATCGGACGGTTCATCTTATCATCTAATTTTTTATTAAATACCTATTTCATTAGAACCATTTACAAGCTGTAAGTGTTTTGTGGTTAAAGGTTTTAGGTAAATTCTCTCTAATTTACTGTTCATTATACGGTCTAATTTGAAAAGAGATAGATACACCGCATATTTAAATAAATTCTCTTTAATTTACTGTTCATTGTATGATCAAATTTGAGCAAAGATAAATACACGGCGTATTCAATATTACATTATTCACACAGGTAATTAATATGGGCAACATTGAATTTAATATTATAGTATAATTAATACAAACAACATTGAATATTATAAAGTCTCAGGCAACATTGAATATTGTATGGCCCTGTATTCAATATTATAAGGTCTACAGTGATTAATACAAACAAACTTGAATATTGTAAGGCTCTGTATTCAATAGTTTTACACTGTCAGGTAATTAATAGGAACAACTTGAATATTGTAAGACCCATATGGTGTGTGATACCACATGCCATGTGATACTCCGAATCCCACATGGCGTGTGGGCTTTACAATATTCGTATTAATTATTTGACAATGTAAACCTATTGAATATGGGGCCTTATATGGGATTTGGGAAGGAATGAGAGATGACTAAGTCACACATTGAGACTTTACTAGCTTGAACTGTGCTTTATAATGATTTGAGAAGCTTCAAGAGAAATCTTGACTAGTATTTTTTAAGTCAAAGAGTAGATGTGGGTAGTGCTGTCTTGGTTTATTAAAAATGGTATCAGTGCGGTCTTAATAACCCCACCAATGTGAGCTTGGTGGGCATTGACGAGGACGTAAAGAATATATAAGAGGAGAAAATTGTGATTTCTCGAATCTCACATGGAGTAAGAGAAGAGAATAAATGAGAAATAGTTAAGTTACATATTGAGACCTTACTATGGGCTTTATAATAATCTGAGGAACTTCAAGAGCAGCTTTGACTTGTCATTTTGAAGTTAAAGTGCATATGTAGTTAGCGCTATTCTTGGGTCGTCACATGCTAGACCTATCTCTCTTTAAATTAGATCATTCAATTAGTATAGCAAATTAGGCAAATTAGGCAAACTATGATTCAATATTAACATGTGCATGTTTCTTATCTATGAGTTGTTTCCATGTAAGCTGCAGTATGTCTCCATTGAAAAGGTTGAAAGACCAGTGAATGAGCCCTCGTGCAGACAACACTATACAAACCGCAGCTACAATTGCAGCAACCTACATAGCCCATTTAGATACGAGGCAAGGGATGAGGAAGAAGCAATATCTTTAGCATTACTTATAGAGCAACTCAGACACAAGGAAGAACTAGAAGCGAACAGCCTTGGGACTTTGTCTGTTGGAGGTGCTTCTTCACATGAGGCAGCTCCTTTAATCATATAGTAGGTTCGATGAATCAATATTATCAATTAGCCGATGACTTATAGATGTCCTTTTAGTTTATACCAAATGACCATATATATATATATATATATATTATACTCATAGTTTACTGCAATATTTTGCAACCCTTCATGTGCTCTGTGTGGCTGGCTTTTAAACCTAGAGACCTTCTCATGATAAAGTAACGACATTTGTAGCTACAACTTAGAATCCTCGAACTTGATCGCTTTTTTCTCATGCTTCTGCGGAAAATTTGCACCACTTCAAGGGCACCTCTGGTATAAGAAATGTGGATCCACTTTGGAAGATCTGAATTGGTGTTTGCGTGATAAAATTTTGAGAAGTTCAAAAATTTTAGAATATAAGAATTAATAAAAAAAATGAAAAAAATAGATAATTTAAATGAATGAATTATATTTATCATAATAAAAATGGAATGATTCAATAGAGATCGAAAAATTATTTTATTAAACCAAAATTTTGAAGCGCGCACACGCAAAATTAAGCAAAGGTGCGGCACGGATGGAATAAAGGTGCCTAGGATTTCTTCGAATTAGTGTGTAAGTTCTATTTGCGCAAATGTCAAAGGTGGAGCGCAGCTGCGCAGGAAGCTGCTTTACCAGTCACGTGGAAGTCAAGGGAATCTAGTCTAATCTACTCAGAAAATAACTATTATTCCTTAAACGCACCGGAAAATTAAAAAATCTACTACTTCTAAGCATGCTTAGCATATTAAAACTGTACTAAAAATATCATATACATGTTTCTATTAAAAGAAAATTACTTGAGAAATGTCAAAAATTTTCACTTCTGAAACCCAAAGATCTTTTCCACCGTTTCCCAACTAAAAAACTTTCTTTGATTACTATTTAACAATCTCTAATTCCACTAAATAGACATTGTTGCATTTCAAGATTAATTGTGATTTACTCCAATTAATTATTCCTATTTTTGTTTACTGGATTTTGACCACCTGAGAATCTGTCCATAGAAAAATAAAGTTGCTATAAACTATCACTTTATTATTTATATTTCTTATCCTTGAGTTTCCAAATTTATTCACATAATTATTCAAAAATAGAAAATCAGATTTTCTATTTTATTTCAATAACTCTTATTAAAATGCGCCGGCCGGAGACACCGAATAATTGATCCATTTAATCTACATGAAGGGGATAATTTATTTCTCTATAAGGGGTTACTGACTCTTTTATTTAAACAAATGGTCCCTCCCATTTCATGTGACCACCCAACTTACAAGTATATTGGCCGCTCAAGAGTCTCATTTATGAGTACATCAAAATGATCTACATTAAGTGAGTGAGTCCACACCACTCTCCAATTCAAAGCCGAACAAAATATGCAATGATCCATTTATTCCTATCGACAACACATTATACAACACCAATCACGTCATCAATGACCACAAGTCATTTATAATGTCTTTATGCTTTTTGAGCACTGTCTAATTTATGTTTTTTGTGGAATCAATTTTATTGATCACATAAATCAATTATATCATTGGATTAGGCCCATCTCATGATAGGTTAAAAAGTATGCTAATAATTGAAATATTACAACTAATAACTTATTATTATCGGGATTGAAGTATAGAGTTCCAACCGAAAGTTCACATTATGTAACCAATTCCAGGTACCAATCATAAAAACTCTAATTTACCCTTTCTAATTTCTTACATTACCCACAGACACTTTCAATTTTGAGATTTATTATTGGGATTATCACAGTTCCAACAGAAAGTTCACGTGACCAATTCCAGGTAACAATCATAAAAACACTAATTTTCCCTTTCTAATTTCTTCCATCCATTACCAACAGACACTACGAATTTTGAGAAGAGAGTCGAGTCCCGACTCCCGCCTAGGTTTTTGTTTCTTTTGATCTTTACGTTATAAACGGAGTTGTAAAAAGGAGCACATTAGAGGCTGCGTCTCTTTCTCAGTCTCAGGCTGATGTTTCCTTTATCAACAAAGTTTCCGTTATATTGTGAACTTTTGGATTTCACGTCTTCAAGTTACCGACTTTGAGTTCTGCAATGCACTTTATGTGCTGCCGAGATTTTGCAATGCAAACCGTCCAAAGCTGTAAGACAATATCTGTATGCTCGAGAAATGATTATCATGGATCCTAGCCAGAAAGTTGTCTACTTGTTTTTTTTTTTTCGCTGAAAGTTGTCTATTTGTTTAATCGGCCTGTTAAGTCTAAATTTAATTCAGCTTAATCCGAAGAAGAACAGGGAAACTGGGAAATCCAGAGCTACAAGCAAAATACTTAACCGTGGTCTATCTTGTGTGGAGAAACTCACGGTGGCCAAGAGTTTATTGGCCCTGCATGAACTTGGATTGTGCGTGAGAAAAAAATCTTAGCCACCTAACCAAAGTTGAATCAAGATGTTATGTCATTACGGTCGCATTCTTTATCCTGGTGATGGGTCTTCAGTTTTGACTTTGTAGTTCCTGAGATAAAAGGATTCTACAGTCACGGACCCCAATGTATTCAACCTGCACATAGAAAGTGTAATTGCGAGGTTTTCTTTTCCTTGGCTCCATCTAATCTAGTTTTAGAGACAGAAGCGTTACTAGGAGCAGGGGAAGGGCAAGAAGAACGCGACACATTCCATTTCCCCGTCGAGGCATCCATTCTTTTATCTTGCTTCGTGCTTTATGATTTGCCTATTTAAGAATCCTTTTTCTCTTTACGGTAAAAAAAGAAAAAAAGGAAAAAAAAGATGAATTCTGTGGTACTACCATTAATTACACAATCATATCATGGTTGTTCTGTCCTGTTTGCAGTTATATCTGTTAGTGTCCTGTTAGGATACTCTTTTTATTTGGCTCCTTAGGTTTAATAAAATTTTGAATCATCCAAAATCAAAACTGTTAGGAGGCTTTCTTACATGTGTTCTTCTGAAATTTTGATAGGGAGGATGGCTGTGAGGGGATTTGACTCCAAAGGCTAGGTTGTAAACAGTTAGTAACATTATGCATTTTTGTCTCGTGAATAACTAATGAGTTTATAATAATAAGCTTATGTATTTGCCAGCTAGTGTATATGTTTAGGCTACTTTCTTCTCTTTTGACTACGTCCATAACAGCATCGTTGTCATTTTCTTGTTCCTTCTGTTTGAGTTCTATGTGATTAGATCTTTTCTTATGCCTTTCTGAGTTAAATGCTCAAAACTATTTCAAACAGACTTAAGAAGCTCAATGTCGAGTTCTAAAACTGGCATGAATGGAATCATAAAACTATAAACAGGTTGATGAGCCGGAGTTGTCACCCCCAACTCACTTATTTAGTTGATATTGTTGGTTGCAGCCCGTGGACCTCGATCAAAAGAGGAAAAGAGAAGCTAAACAGCATGTGATTGTAAGAAAAAGAACGGGCGCTGATTTCTTTTACAAGCTTCTACTATTTTGTCGAGTCTTTCAGAGCTTATGTATCATGAACTCTGCTTTTAGAACTTGGAACAGATTGATAATCAACTAAACTAGCATTTCATGGTAAAAGAATGCAACTGATGCTGATTCCCTTTTCTTACAAAGAAACAATTGAATAGCTGCTTATAAATGAAGGATTTTGTTATTTCCCCTTTTTTCTTTTGGTTCACTACAAAGACACAACTGAGACTAATTTCTCTGTCATAAGAACTTATATAAACCACTTTGCTCTAATAGCTTTGGGCCAAATCTCGGAAGGGCTTCCAATTGATTATCCGATATATGTTTCAAACTTGGTTGTATTGACCAACATTACATTGTTGTATACTTTTGCATGTTGTGTACTCTGATCCAGAGGAGACTGATCGTAACTTACTTCCTATACACCATTCCTGATTCATGTAACTCAGGCCTAATGCTCCATTTCATCTTTAGCATATCCTAAGTTTCGATTCAAAACTAAGACAGTTGATTTCTTTATTGACTCTAAGAGTGCCTCTTGATTAAAGTCTCTCTCTCTCTCTCTCAATATTTTTTTAAGATAGTTATAAAGACTGGTTTTCCATTTAGATTTATGTTTCTGAAGTGCTAACTTGATGGTTAGACTACATGTAGTATTAGATATAGACATGCTGGAAAATGCAAATCTTTTCAGATGGTGATTTTTTAGTTTCATTGATAACACAGCCAATTGAAATATACATTGCTCAAGATTGATTGCCATGTAACCCATTTGTCATTGACAGCTACTTAGGCTGATGCTGGATGGTTTACAGCTATAGAGCAGACTCAGGAGGTGTAATCGCTACCGATGGCAGCTTTAGACACAACTTTGGCAAGTTTTATCACCTAAGCATTACAGTTACAGTTTTCAGTTTCATTACTAACTTAACCAATAGAAACAGGCATGCAGATGACCGATTACAACTTATCCCATTTGTTGTTGTAGCGCAAGAGTTTTGACCATCATTAGACAGATAGACCCTTCCATTCTTGGTGATTGACAGCTATCTTTCGGACGATAACAGATGGCTGACAGCTATAGACCAGACTCAGGTAGGTGTTATTGCTACCGCTTACCGATGGCAGCTGTAGACATGACTTTGGCAGGTGTTATCACTTTAGCCTTTCAGTTACATGCAGCTTATTAGATGAACTCTATATAAAAGCCTCAGATTACCTTCAGAAATTCATCCAGTACTGCATAATCTTTCAGTTTCCAGATCTCTTAGTTTCTTTTTATACCTGTTGAAGCACTAATAGTTTTCAACACAGGAATACCATTATACTGATGATTTTAAGTTTGATTGAAGATGGAAAAGTTTTCCATATCAAAATGCAAAAGACACAGATTTTCTGGTTTTCCCTTCAAGTATATGCACCAATGCTGCAGAATAGAAGTTATATCGGATAAGATATCTTTCTCCTCTGTAAGTCATACATTTGGATTTGTATAAAGACTAGTTAGCATGCATGTGGTTTGGATCTCTAGTTAATATCTGTGGAATTGCAATATCATTATATGCTGTAATCCAATTTACCACTAGATTCTGACTATGTTTCTTTTGAAACTTGCTTTCATAGTACCTTATGGGCTCTCTTGAGATAATATATTTGCAAGGTGGCTCCTGATAGATTTGCTTAACAATCTAGCATTGTGCTACATACTAGAGAAAAAGTACGTTATCGTTTTGTGACATTGTGTGGATTATTGCATGAGCACATTAATGTGAGGTTGCAAAATTTCTGAAACTGACTTGTAACGATGTCTCTGATAGCCAATTTGCGGAAGTGTCTTCATGCTCATTGCTATAGAACATTTGGACTGCTTTTAATTACTATTGTTTTTTTTGGTTGCACATTTGGATTTGGTAAGATATCTAGGGGCGTACTAATGATTTTCCTTTAAACTAATTCTCGGGTAAGCATCATTATAGGATTGTGCATGCATTCACAGCAGATATCATGGACTAGCTAAAGTGTATATGACATCCTGTTTAGTCGTCTTCATTTCATTGTTTTTATGTTGACCAAAGTAAGCTAGCTTCTACAGCAATATGACTAACAAAGACATTTGATTTTGCAGGATGGACTTGAGAGCATCTTTGACACTCATGGTATGGTTATGACAAACAAGCCATTCTTGTCATCAAGATGGAAATCTCACGGGGTCAATGATCACCCTGAGTTGGTTCAAACTAAAGTGTCTCCATTTTACTCACATTCCAAACATTATTACGACCATTTACTCATATTCCTAACATTATGCAAACTGGATTTTGAAAACCTTTAAACTAATATAAACTCCCTAAACCCCCTAAAGGTTTCTGTTCATATTTAAGCAAAACCCACACCATCCCACCACATAGCCCTTGTTACACAGAGGTGAAGATGATATTGCTTTTTGACAAAGGATTCGCCATCAGTGGGGTCAATATGGAAGCATTGTGTACTTCCATTTCCATTTTGCTCTGCATCTCTAAAACTAGAATTTTTTCCACCTCATATACCACATACATATATGCTTTCTCTCTTAGGCAAGCAAATAGGGATTAGGCGGTTTTCCTCGTATTTCAGTCCTCCTTTTGAGAAACCATTGAGCTTCCCTTCAACGTAACCATCACCTACCAATCCCAGCATATGAAGCTTTTTGGCATAGCAGAAGTCATCTTATGAAACCCCCCCTCGACTTTCCAAATTCCTATTCTATGCACCAATGCATCCTAACATGGCTACTGATTGTCAACCTGGGTCTTGCAGCCATTTGTGCCATCTAAAGAGCCAATAAACCTGAGTCTCGCACCCTTTTTTGTCAAGCTAAAAAGCCACTAAAGCGTCTCCCTCTGGTTGCTAGACCCTAGAAGCATGCGAGGAATGGTACAAAAATGTAGCCTCTGTTGTAGAGACATTGTCTAGCAGGATGAGCAGGATGAGGGCTATGTACAAGACCGCAAAATTTGCCTAGCATCAAATAAGTCAGTCTGAAGTGATATTGATCTGCCTTGGGTGAGAATGCTAATTTTACCAAGATACTCCAAACTTGCTCACCTTTCCATTTTCCGGTACTTCCTGGACTAGCCAGCCCAAGAATAAATGCATTTGATGTAATTTATGTTAATATATGAGTCATGCCAATAGGCGAGAATTAATCCTGAAGGATTATCGCACGTGCATGCCACTCCTTCCATGTATGCGGAGAACGATGAATATCCAAGTTTTTCTGCATGTCTAAGTGATGTTGTTCTGTAAGTCTTATTTCCCTATTTGTAACTTCTAATCACGCAGTAATAGTAATGTGTTGGATGTTAGCTTTTCTCCTATGCAATCTTCTTTGGCAACTATGTAATAATTGTAATAGCTATTTGTAACTTCTAATCTACGCAGTAATAGTAATGTGTTGGTGATGTTAGCTTTTCTCCTACTTGCAATCTTCTTTGGCAACTATGTAATAATTGTAATATGCTTTTTGTGTCATCTCTTTGCTCTCTCTGTTTTGGTAACCTTTGAGTACCTTTAGGCATACAACCTACTTAAAGCTCCAAATGCTATTAGCACATGAGGGACATATAGTTGTTGCCTTTGCCCTTTGGTGACCACAATGCTCCATTAGCATATGGGGTGCTCCAATGCTTCAATAACTTCAAGCACAACAATGATAGCTCGGCTAATAATTTGGGAAATTTTCTTCCTCTTCACGGGTGTACTTCAGTTAGAGTTAGAGAGAATCTTCTATATTATTATTTTTGCTGTTTTCCTCTACAGTGAAATACAGATTGTGAGATTTCCTCTCTAATAACTTTTTTCTTTTGTCCGTTTAGGTCCAAAAAAAAAAAAAAAAACGAATACTGGATGAAATTTCATTGTTATCCATTTGTATCTTCCTCTCTATGAACGACACCCCGTTTTCAATATACTTTCCAAGAAAAGAGTTGTTTTACAAATTGCTCTACAAGGTGCAAGGCTGCAAGCCACAACACATCGTCGTCGTCGTCGTCATCATCTTTGCTGACCCAGCTCAGGCTTGGGGATAAGTCTCCCATCTCGCTCGCTCTGGCTCTTGCTCTCACTGACCCAAGCCCTATAATGGCCACTGCCTCTGCAACTCTCCCTTCCCTCTCCTCTCTCTCCCTCCACACCACAGCCTGCCGCCCTTCTCTCTGCAAACCCACTAGACCCTTCTTTCTCAAACCCACAAAACTCCCTCTTCTCCACTCATTTCCCTCTCACGCAACGACGACAACATTCAAAGCCAAATCTTCCGATATCGACACCTCCTTCTTCGAAAACTTCAACCCCGATGAGGAAAAAGACGCTGTCTTCATCCCTCCTGAACCCCCCGAAGGCTTTGTTCCTCCACCCTCCTTCGACGACGGTCCCATGGAGGCCGAAGAAGAAATCGCCCTCGCATACGAAGAACTGTACGGCCCCGCGTACAGCGGCGAGAGCTATCTGGGAAATGACATTTACGTAATGGACTCTAAGATAAAGAAAAGCACTGGGTTCGGCAAAGCGAAGAAGGAGAAGGTGAAGGATGGGTTTGACGAGAGAGTAGTGCAGGTGAGAAGGGTGACCAAGGTGGTCAAAGGAGGGAAGCAATTGCATTTCAGGGCCATTGTGATTGTGGGTGACAAGCAGGGCCAAGTGGGTGTTGGGGTTGGGAAGGCCAAAGAGGTTATTCAGGCGGTTCAGAAGTCCGCCGTCAATGCCAGGCGGAACATCATCTCAGTGCCGATGACCAAATACCTTACTTTCCCACATAGGTAATTCTGGGTTAAGTTTCTTTCGTTGCTGGAATATCGTCTGGATCGTCTGCAATATTTGGTGCCTTTGTGATGAATTAGTACAAAACAGGAGGTGAATTTGAGTCCATCTGCAATTTGGTTGATATAGGTACCTGCGTGATATGACCTCTTGTGTCCGATCTGTAGGAAATATCATAAATATTTGGACTCTAGTTTTTGACGTTGGCTAAAGCTTCGATTAGTGGGAGCTCTTAGATGGTTGTCTTTGATTTCTAACATATCTCAATCCAGCCCATGCAATGATTTTTTTTTCTTGCTTTGATTTATGTATGTAGTTCATATCTATTGATAATATCTTGGACACTATAAAATTTCCTCTTAATATGATTCCTAAATGGCCTTAGTTGCTCGAATGCTTGGTGTGTACTAAATTTTATGCATGACGCATATATCTACAATACCTTCATTCTGGAAGTCAGCAAGTGCTGTCGTATTCATTGGAAACTAGTGGAATTGTCGTGTCAACGTTAGAAGTAAGTCTGCAAAACTACTAAAGTTGTGTAACGTTTTGGATATGAATAGTTCACATGCCTGGTGAGATTTCCTCTTGAGGGACTGGATTGTTATAGATTTTGGTTTTCTGTTTCTGTGAATCCACACCCATTGCGAACACAAATTTCAATTTCTTGTGCCTTTTCAAAATCCCACGACAAGTTTTATGAATTCTACATTTGAAAAGGACTCAACATTAAGTCATCCAGGGAATGTGGAAGGGGGGGAGATGGGGTGGAGAGGTCCTTAAAAAGGCAAAAATCAGAGCTTCAGCTGAACATGATGATATTTTACGTGATGAAACTGAAAAAAAGCCATAGGTCAGAATATGTTGGTCAAGTAGTGGTATTGTCTCCATTCCGAGTATGTAGCAAAGAATAGATATAAGTATATTGCATGAAATCCGATTTAGGAGAAAGTTGAACTGGCATATACTCTTGGTATTAGCAGAATAGTTTACATATTGCGTTGTTACTTAAATGTTGATGTAAAACCAGAAGACGTTATATACTGCACTTTCATTAAAATGGGGATAGCGTCAAAAAAATCGCTTACCTCAAGTTCGTCTTATCAAGGTAAACTAAGCCCCAACCTTTCAGAGAAACAATATCTTATCTATTTATTCATTTTGTTCCTTAATTTTATGAGTTATCTTTTACAATATGTGGAGCGCTTCGCTCCAAACTGTAGAGAACTTATTCTTCCGATTAAATGATGTGCAGATCTGAGGGAGATTATGGAGCAGCAAAAGTGATGCTTAGACCTGCTTCTCCAGGTACTGGAGTGATTGCTGGAGGGGCTGTAAGAATTGTTCTTGAAATGGCTGGTGTTGAGAATGCTTTGGGAAAGCAAATTGGGAGTAAGAATGCCCTCAACAATGCCAGAGCCACAGTTGTCGCAGTGCAGAAAATGAGACAGTTTAGGGATGTTGCTCGTGAGCGTGGAATCCCCATGGAAGAGTTGTGGAAGTGATGGCACTTTCAGAAGCTCTTGGTCTCTGTAGATTTTATGCACAGACTTTGTAATGCAGGCTTCTTATATTAGCAAGGAAGAAAATTAATCCGCCTGTGACCTCCAATTTTTGTAACCAAATCTTTGTTTCGATTCTTTTCTTCATATCCCAAATTGGATACAATTAAACTGACTCTAGCGTCTAGCCTTCTCCGCCCTACTCGATTTTGGTTACGAAAGTCCATATTTTCTGTTTTGCAGTGATCTTGATACAACGCAGAATATCTAAGGATTCATGTCATTTTTAACTGATGTTGTGTAATTGCCTCGTTGTTAGGGGAACCAAGCTTCATAACTAACGACATTTACGCCTCAGCCAATGGCGCCACCATATCCACCTCAAATTTTCAACTTCGTCCGAACATACATCTATATTGAGACTTGCATTGTCGATCAAAATAGAGTAAATGGAGTATATTTTAGAGGATCGTTTACAGTTATTACACCGCTCGACTAGAATTTAGAAGAAATCACTCATTGCAACTAGCAAGTTCCAAAGTCATCTTCTAACAAATGAACTCACTGTAAAACCATTAATGAAGCAGCGTTTAATGCTGCAATTTGTTTCATTTACATTTAGCTGTTAACTATGGAGTCTAAAACTGTAAGGTGTAGTTGAAAACAAGTATACCCAACCCATCTTTACCTTTTTTCTTCTATAAGACTATCACAAAAATGTTTATCTTTAGCCATGGCGCTCACTCTTGAGATTAAACTCCAATCAGTCTTACTGATTTTTCCTGACTGGAATTCCCTAACCAATTTAACATAACCTTCACATTTTCACATGGGGTGCATGTGCTTGTACACTCAGAGAAGCCTCATTTCCATAACTTCATACACTGGTCATGACTTGCTGAGGCGACCATTTCAGTCCGCTGTGAATCTGCTAGTGCAGCAACTAACCCATTGTGAGCTGGCACTGACCATGTTTTATCGCTCTCAGTTGGACTCCACAACACGAGAGACTGCACAAAACCATGAACGATTAAATCTCACTAGTGGATATTGTGTACAGTACAGTGCCGTGAAGATAGTGGTAGCAGACATTGCAAAAAGAGTCAGATCCCTAAAGTTGGCCTCTAAGTGGTAAAACTGGAAAAAAAACACACACACACGGTAGGCAGTGGTGAAGGCACATATATACTACCAAAAAAGGCTCACAAAGGGGGAAGAACAGAAATGAGTAGTTCTAATGTCACTCTCTAGCAACTACGACTTTTAAGATCATTTGCCAGTTTAACGGATGATTTCAATTTAGACAAACAGGGCCTTGATGCGGTACTCTCAAGTCCTGGCAAAATTTATTCCGCCATACTGCTCCAATGAGAAGGGAGATGAGCGCTAACCTGCTTTCTTTTCTTTGCTGTTAATATTGTAGCTATCCTGACATCACATTCTCATTATTCTCACGTATTTTCAATAAACAAGTAGAACTTTAGATCAATTAGCCATTTACCTGATAACCACCTATGATCAAGAGCTGTGAATATCCAGGATGAAACGTGCACGACTGGAATTTGTTGCCATCTGAACGAAGTTCATGTATGCATTTTCCACCTGACATAGCTGACCAAATGCGTGCACTATCTTCACTGACAGAGGCAATATACTTCCCACTAGCATCCCAGCAAATTGAAAGAACATCTTTGGTATGTCCCTGAAAGAAAAGAAAAGGAATAACATACAAAAAATTGGAACACAAAATCTAATGCATTCGATGATTGCAGGATTTACCTTTAAGTAGAACTGAAGGCTGTCGGTCTCCACATCAATCAAACTGACACTGTTTCTGGCAGCAGTGGCCAAAAGTTTTCCACATCGAGGCTGGAATCTGACTTGTTTAGTAGCTCCCTGCAATCCATGGGAGACTAAGCCATTGATAAATGGAATTGCAAGGGAAGTTACTACCACACTCCATCTTTAATACAATAGGATAATATGTGAATGGCCACGGTAACAACTATTTTGCAGGAAAATGACCCATACAATATGAAAAAAAGGTTCCCGACATAGGACCATGAGTGGTTACATAATATTTTTCTAACATGTGAGCAAATCCATACCATGAAGACAACCTAGTAGGATGGCATTAACTTGGACTTTTTTTTTTGTTTTTGTTTTTATTCTGAATGCGTTAACTTACTCTTCACTGGCTCATCTTCATGTATTTCTATACCTGACCAGATAAGAATGATCTCAATTGAAGGCTGTATAAATCACTACTTGCGTATTTACGTTTTGAAAATCGTGGGACCCCATCGTAGTTGAGCCTTCACAATGTTTGCAACCGAAAATGCAAATACAATTAGCAAAATAAATGCTGAAAAGATCACCATCGAAGGAGAAAGGCCCAGGATAACAGCCATAAATAAGATGTATAGCTTCTTAAAGCCACTGACTTTAACGCCTCTTGCAACAAGTCATGCCGCATTCTCCCTTTTGCAATTCTAATCTGCTATTGGTGTCTATAATGACCTAGCAACTGTTACTGACTAAAATAATATCCGATTGAGATGCTTGGATTATGCTCTGAAAAAATGGAAAGCTTGAGATCCGACCTTAGAGACACGTGTGCAAGAAAATCGGGTGACATTCCACAATCGGATCTCATTATTTCGATCACAAGAGCAAAGGAGTTCCGACTTGCTTGGGTGGAAATCCACTGACATTACTTGTTCAGAATGCCCAAGAAGCTTGTACAGTGATTTATTTGGCTACAATAACAAACATAAAACCAAAACAAATTATGTTAAAGCCTTTGAAACAAAACAATACCATAGAAGGCCAATCACATATAGGCCTGAGACATAAGAAGAGTGAGGCTAGGTCCACTGGTCTTAGATAGAGCATCAACCCCGCATAAAAAACTCATCTATTGGCCCCCATATTACTAGTTACATCCTAGGCATTTCTGAACTGCACACTCTGGGAGCATTCCGAACACGTAGTGTATAAATACTACAGAATGATGGAACACACAAGACTGGACGAAAGGGCATCAACTGGCAGATCGCACAACTCCTTCACAACCACCCCAACCTTGTAAACTCCCTATTCCAACGCACATTATTGAAGCTGGAATGAAAGTAGCACAGTTCAAGTTAGTTACTAGAACTACTTATGAGAAAAAATGACAGCTAGCAGCAACCTTCAGACTGAAACAAGTTCACTTTTGGAACTTGTCCCATTAATGTTCTATTAAAAAATTGACTTGACGGCATTCTCTCTGGAGTGGCAACTTTTCATGCATCGTTTTTGCAAATCTAAACATTCTGACGACAAGGTTCAGCCTTCTTGAGATAACAAAGTTACACTGGAATTTTTTTTTTCCCCTGTATCTTTTCATTTAGATGATGCATTTGAGCCTGTAGAGGGAATCAATTTAATAAGACAAGATATACATTAATGTTCTTGCTTTCATGACTTTTATGAATACAACAAGCTCATAATTAATAACATCATAGAATCTACAGATGAAAATTGGGATGAACACAGCGACTTGAAAGTTCAAATTTAAGAATAGATGCCAATCAAAACATAAATTGGAGTATGCAAGAATGATCTATATCCTCTGAAATTTAAACATGAAGAATTTTCAGACCCTCTGAAGTACTATAGGCCTAGGCCAAATAATTTGAACTGGATTTAAATAAGAAAAAAGTGAGGGTGTGCGTTTCATGCTGGCTACTGATACAAATAAGAGCAACTAGGGTAGGTCTGGACATAACAAACCAAAATAAGGTATGAAATATTTTAGAAGCTATTGGAAAGACATTGAATTTTAAATAAATAAACAAACAAATAAATCTATGCATCAATGGTAAAAGTGGGACCTTCTATGTCAGGAATTTCTTAGCATTGCTTCTAAAACGAAAAAGACGGGAAACAGAACATCGACTCAGAAACGGAAAATAAAAGAAACTGATGTCCTAAACAAGAAGACAGACAGAGAGAAGTGAGAACCCAGGTCAGAGGTGGTGAGGAAAATCCGTACCCTTTCTGCATCCCATATTTTCACAGTTCTATCAAAGGAAGATGTTGCAAAAAGATTTGAACTTGGTTTAAACCGAACATCAGTAATGAGAAGAGAATGCCCTTCGGAAGTATTAATGGACTGAAAAGTTTCCATGTTCCAAATCAAAACCTGGAAGTGAAAAGTGCAATTTAGCTCAGAACTTATGCAAAAGGAAAGGCAAACGAAATTTAGATGATGGATTAACCCAAACCACCTTCTTTTCATGCCCCCCACTAGCTAACAATTTCCCATCAGATGAAAAGTGGCAGCACAACACCTTGCTCTTGCTTGAGTGGAGGCTAATAACCTCTTCAAAAGTGATGCCTAACAGAGGTCGGCCAGCCATTGTGTTAGAACAAATATCAATGAATTCGACTAATGTTGTTGCAAACATTGCACCATTTCATTTTCTCTGTCTTGGATTACGTATACTTAACTGAACAAATTTCTGCGTAATTTCTGACATATACCATGTCTAGATAAACAAAATATGAGGAAATTGTCAACAAATTACAAAGTGTATTTACATAGCCGTAAGTGTAGAAGAATTACCTCTATATTCATCGTTTCTGAAAGCAACAGAATGACATTTTGAACTGCTGAAAGGAGTGCAAGTACTACCAGAATTTTCATCATTATGGGACAAGAAAGAATCAACCATTTTCATGGATTTACTTGCAGCATTCGTACATTCCTGTTCTCCAAGAAACAATAAAGATATCATCAACAAATATGATACTTTAGTTACCAATATTAATTTCCTTTTTTTTTTCTCATAAATATGATGCCTAAGTGAAGAAAAAGGAGCTTCCTTTATGTTTCCTCCCAAGGTTTTGACCTACCAACATATTGTCTCCAGCTCTTTTATATGACTTTGACTCCCTCTTTCTGCAATTCTGATCCAGAACAGGTAATATTAAAAAAGTAAAAAGTGGCATATACATTCAGCTACGTGAGTATATAAATATGAAATAATTATAACTTTCTACCAATGAAGAAAGCATTAATCATAGACTCCGCAACAATTTAAATGGTTAAATCAGTATTACAGCCAACCTCTAGCACCTGCTGCTGCCCTGGTCCGTCATGTTGGTGCCGGTTCTCTGAAGCTTGTGTCATTTGGGCCATCATTGTCGTCATAATATCCTTATCAGGAAAATTATTCTGAAAATTATAAATGGAATTTATTATGAAAAGTTTGCTTAATGAAATTGGATAATGTACATGCATTTGACTCATTTCCAGAGATAATCCTTTCATATAAGTCCAGAACTACAATATACATCAGAGTAAGAGGGGAGTGAAAACAAAAGAGCATCAACAATGAATTTCTGTGACATCACTGGGATATGGAACTCCTCCTAAATACTTAACTAACATCTAAATTCAGCTGGAAAAGGCATCTTCAAAAGGATCGTAGCTGTCACTTTGACCCTGATTTGTCAAGGCCATATTTCAATTACATTATAGGCGCAATGTCATTCCTCACTGCATCAATAGACAGTTTCTTGGGCCGCCATCTTGTCCTCATGAATATATACAAGTGTATAACCAAAGAGAGTTGTTTCCAAGCCATCACAAGGCAAGCTACTCCTATAAATTGTTTCTGCTTTTGTTTGTTATATAGAATGCCATAGCAAGCGGAACTTAATATAAAGTCTACTAAAACACCTATGGATCTTAATGAGTCACCTTCCTCCTTTAGAAATTTTCTTTCATACATAGACCAGCTGGCATTTGGATCAATAACAAGATAAAGAATTAACCTAAATCAGTCTCAAGTCTAAGCTCTTCCTAGGACTTTCTTGCCATCTCAACTTATTTAGTTCAGCTGATTGGATGTTCTACAAACTAAACAAGTTCCGTGAGTAAACTTAAGATCCACGGTCCATCAAAAGTTTAACAGAGGTGCCCATGATTGTAGATCTTCCTTATTACCGGCAATTCTGCAAAACCATACTGGAGAATGTCTTTGTACTTGTAAGTGGGCAAGCAATCAACAACGGCATAATATATGACCAATATTATCTATGTACTAATCAAGATTAGTGTCTCATGTCCAGGAGTTGGAATGTAAGAAATTTCTAAGATAACATTGCTGTTGCTTTTGGACTATTTTCTTGTCAGATGAACATTTTGCTATCCACCACAAATGTGGAGAATCTGATATAATCCATCAACATGGGAAATAAGGACTAGAATGATTGCATCTCTGTCAAGTATAGTAATTTGTATAACAATTCAAGCTTCTTTCATTAACAAGGAAACCAATCAGCTGGAACTTGAAAGCCATATTTCCACTAACCTGTCCATCCTTCACATCCAATTCAAGTGTGGGAAACATCAGATTCGAATTACCAAAATTGGCAGGGATTCCAGGAAATGTGGATGCATGGTTTCCCTGTGTACGAGAACGTACTTGAGCAAAAAGTGCTTGCTGACATTCTGGTGTCAATTTCTGAAATTGTTGTTGACAGTTAGGTGCCTGCAACAAAGAGTTTAATATTAGGCATCCCAAAACATGGTGAATTGGTTAAGTCACAGCCAGAATACTAAGCAGATTGAACTATGAAATGCAAAAACTAGTTCTTGAAAGGAATCTATAACATGAGACGATTGGACATAGGAGTGCCTTTCAGAGTTCAGGGACTGGTATGCGCTGACAACTTACTGTTAAAGGCCAACCATTTAGCGGTGCTGAATTGATTCCCTCAGTATTCACTGCAAAGATTCAAGATTAGGCTTAAACAATCATGATTATAACCCTGAAGTTAAATGAAATGAACCAGGGAAAAAGGTCGCTTCCTAATTAGTTTTATTTTTTATTTTTTTCAACCGTTTTTGTGGAGTTATGCCCAACTTAAAAGAGCCAAAGTACCAAACTAATCGACCTAAAAAACCATCAACTATCCTGTATCGGTAACCAAGTTCAATCCTGGAATCACTCAATAACTCCAAGATAATTGAAGGAACTAAGAAATGATCCAACCAAGACTAAAAGGCATCGTGCCAACCATGACCTGTCATGGATTACAAGAATTGAAGCTTATAAAAGCCGCTCATCATCACTAACTCACCATGCGCATAGCTTTGAACAAATGCATACATAACTTTTCTCAAAAGAAAACAGGAAAAGGTAAAGAAAAAAAGAAAAAAGTTACAATTTGTAGCATTGTTGTTAGATCCAATAAACTTAGGAGGAATTAGTTTCTAGTAAAGGTCTAAACGTCATATAAAAGCACAGTAGGTTGAAAAAACATAAAAAAAATTCACCCGTAGTGCCTTCCTAAACACAAGAAGCACAAGAAGCAAACAGCACACATTTTTATACAGTCGATTCCACATAACTCAGATTTGTAGAACTGAAAAAAAGTAGGAGATTGGCTACGCTGAACCCCAAGATTTACCAAAGAAATGCACATCTGGAAAGTAAGATATAACCAGCACCTGCATCATGTGGTCCATTTATTGGGGATTTGGCTTCTGATATTCCATATAGCACGGGCTCATTGGGTACAGTTTTCTCTATGCTAATTTCATTCCAATTGCCCTGCACCACCAGTCAATTAATCCTCAAAGAAGTTCTAGCAGATTGGAATTTTCATGAGAATGTCTAAATAGGTTTGACCATGATTTCACAACCTGCTTTTGAGCCAGCTTGCGAGTTTGCTGCTGTGGATGGCTGAAACATCGGCAATAAAATGACAGAAGGAAAAGGTTAAAAACCCCTCCATATGTATGATAAGCCAACTAAGAGTAACAACAACCATGTTTGCCATCGTCTTGATGTGAGGGAAATAATTTCTCACAGGATTCCTGTCAACCAGTATCTAATCTTAAAAAGCCATGGACCAAAGGACTGTAACCTTTAAGTGAATAAAAAAGATCTACGAGACATTTCAATTCATGTGAAACGATAAGGTCTAATACACTACATGGGAACGGGAGGCTTAACAAACTGTCTAAATAAGCCTCCCACTCACGTCACTTGATATCATATGAAGCTACAAACATGTCAGAAGTACTTTGAACTGATTGCAACTGGCTTTTGGAAACTCAGTTTATTCACATCAAGGGGACAGAAACAGGTCTCAAAGGTTCCAATTGGATACCTAAGACGTTCTTCCTCATTCGTTTTTGCTGCTAACAGACAAGCAGGTGATTGCCCTAGCATCGTATGGCCTGTAATTACAGGTAACTGTCCAGGCCCGCGCTGATTCATTGCGAACTGTGGCACTGTTGTTTGTATCTTTTGTTGATCATTCTCTGTCGTCTGTGGAACCTGAAAAGGCATGGAGCCACCTAGAATGCACCATGTTGCGAAAATATTAAGGGAAATGATAACTAAATTCAACCAAATATCACCTTAACCGAGGACTCTGCCTTGGCCAGCTGATGCGTCAGTTGCCTAGAGACATATACGTCAAAAAATACTGACCACCATTCGTATAAGAATCCTTCAGTAGAATCAATCACTGGAAACAAAAATTTCACATTTCCGATAAACAAAGAATCAACTACTCGTTACAATGTAAGCATACAAAAGGCCCTAAAATATCTTGAGGAATAATGCAATCCAGAGTAACGAGCCTCGAGAAAACAGAGTGAACAACCACTTTTCATGACCAATATTCAAAGCATAATTTCATAACTCAAGGATAGACATTGAACAGATATCCCTAACGTTTTCAGTTCTTAAGATGACAAAGAAAGTTAAAGACATTAGCAACAAAATTGAGCAGCAAACAGTCGAGCAACAAAGCAAATAGAAGTAATGACAGTTATAATCGTACTACCAAAATCAACGCCGGTAGTCCATCTTAGTGGCTATTAAATAATTATATTTTGGTATTGCACGCATATTAAAATGAGGTACAACCGACAAATACATATGAAGTTAAAGCCTGTAACTTGTAAGGAAGAGAAAATTACCAACAGGACTGCGACAAACATTGGCCTCCTTTCCGAAAATTGCAGCAGTTCTAGTCATTTTCCTTTTCACCATGTAATCATGCAAATACAGCTTAAACCTATACCCGCATCAAATCAGATAGATACAAATTGAGCGTCCCAGTCACAAAACAGTCAAACACAAAAAAGTAACCCGGACATACACCAAAGTGTAAAGCAGCACTGAAGCAAAGAAACTCACATATTCTCAGCATCCCAATCATCACCTGAAGCCATAATTTAATTTTTTTCCCTACACACCACCTGCGCTCTCCTTCACCGAAAAGAAAGAAATGAGAAACCGAAAATAAAGTGAGGTTGGGCTCATACACTAAAAAAAAAAAACTAGATGAAAACACGAATACCCAGACGGAGATTCACGAAGTATATGCAATTATAGTGTGACCCTAACGCACTTGCGTTTCAGAGAGAGAGAGAGAGGGGGGGGGAGAGAGGGGGAGTAGGCCGGGCACCTGACCTACCTAAGCAGAGAGTGACAGTGCCATGCAAAAGCGAACCGAAAGAGAAGGGACAAGCAAAACAGTATTCGTTTTCTTACACACAGAGAGAGAGCGGGGGGGGGGGCATTATATATATCATGTGCGCCTCTGGCTCCATTGAAAAGCAGCAGCTCGAGTACGGTGAGGGTGTACGGACTCATTGTGGGGCCGCTCAAATACGTTGCATGAGCATCTTTCTTTTTTCTTTTTTCAATTTCGGCAATAATACAGTGCCAATTCATTGGTAAGGGTATCTGATTTTCCTTTTTTGCCCTTTTGACTGGGGGGGGGGGGGGGGGGGGGGGGGGGGGGGCATGATAGGTAACCAATTGATGTAATGAGAATTGCTTTTCATATTTTACATTAAATTGCAAAAATAGTTTTTTAACCCACCAACACACCATGAGATAAATGCGGGCATACACTCCAATAATTTTCAACCAAGAAAAATAAAAACATAAACTATTTGTTGGTTATATCTTCTTTTTCTACAGGGAAGATAAATCATTGAAAGGAAAAAAAAAACTAATAAAAGTGGCATTATTTGTAATATGTAATGGAACAGAGAGACAGACGAGAAATTAAAATTAGTGGGTCGTAATTAATAACTTCTTCATTTTTAATGACAATTTATATATGAAAAATATTTGTATTCATTCGGATACTTTGCAATTTTTTACTTGAGCAGTTCGGAAAAAGATAGATACAACAAGTGTACCTTATGTTGTAAGGTGCATCTGTTGTATTTATCTTTCTCAAAATTACGCTATACAATTTGAGTAAGAAATTGAAAAGAATTATAAGCCAGAATGGACTGCTAATACATAATTAATTTACTCCATAACATAAATATGCACGAAAATACATATTCAATTTACAGATGTGTTTGGATGAGTCGAGATCTTTTTATCTTAAATACTATTATTCTCATATTCCATAATGAGAGTTATCATATGCCACACTTTTTAATTCAAAACTTTAAATTTAATACGCTGCATATAATTAAAAAAAATTAAAGTTAAAAATAATAAATGCTAGCTTTTTCAAACCCTATTGTTGAACTTTGAAATCAATAGTTAAGATTAAAATATATCTATTCACCTTGAAAATTTTAGTGATGCCATGTTTCAAATGGTCAGTCAATGGTACTGGTACATAATAAATGAAGGTCCAATTTTGACAAATTAAAACAATTAATTTGCGGATCTATAAACTTAAGATAACTGATACTCTTTGAAAGGATCAAAATTTAATACAAACAATAATAAAGTGTACAGAGAGTATCAAAATTTAATGCGAATAGTATTAAATAGTAAATAAGTCAATCTTTCCTCTTTTAAGTAGCGTTTGTAGGTCAAAATTTTAAAGTGATTAAAATTTTAGAATATTAAAATTGATAAAAAAGTAAAGATAGAAGATTTGAATAAATTTTTTATATTTATTATGGCAGAAAAGATAATTTGATGAGAAAAAGATAATTTTATAATTTTTTTATTAAACCAAAATTTTGAAATTAACACCACGTAAATTATAGCTTATACGAAACTATAAAAATCTTTGATCCAATAAATTCGGGACTGGTAAGTTAGAGCACTTTACTGGCTGCAACAGAGACGGGAGAAAATCTAGACAAAGCAATTTGACTCCACAGACGTACAATTAGCCCCCGCGGTCCCAAAAGCCTTTGACAGCAAAACATACGCCAAGCATAGGCGATTGTGCAGGCAAAGCACTCTCGGGCGTACAAACACACATGCAATCCCAAAAGAAAAAGTGCAGCTTTTGTCGACATCATGGGGGACCGTATCAAATTATCCCTCACAGGTTTTGGTGTTCATTTGTCGGCTTTCATTTTTTGAAGCGATACATATTGGATCTGAATCAGCTTACCCAGGTCATGCAATCTGCCCGCCAAGAAAAAAAAAAAAAAAGGTAATGCAATCTGCTCTATTGATGTCTCGCGGTAGCCAATAAACTTAAACCGGGACACCATTGTTCTATTGTGAGGCTTGCGACTTCAACCAAGAAATTATTACTCTACAGCACTGCACATTGAACCAAGAAACATCCACATTAAAGATCAATGAGCAGTCAAATACTGAAGCAGATCACTCGGTCGACCATCTCATATTTTTGGGTGTGTAGGGTGGATGGAGAGGACACTTCAGACGGCAACAGGAGAATGATGACTAACTTTGAGGTGGTCCAGCTGACCTGATTGATTACAGTTCTTGAAGTGATGTGCAGCTTTTGCACCAAGAAATCTATTCCACCGAGAAAAGAAAGACAAAAGAAACCACCTTTTTCTAAATAAATAAACAATATATGTACAAGTTGCAACATCTCCCACCAAATAAGTATCAACGCACGCTATTGGCAACGATAATGCAATGGAGAAGTTAGGCATTTCTTATCTGTGAGAAAGAGGAATAGCATCCAAAGGCGGAGAGGAATAAAGGCAAAAGAAAAGGGATACAAAAAAGGCTGGAGCTCTCTATACAAAACATCGTCCAAACATTTGAAATCATCATAACACCAAAGAAATGAAGCTCATGTTTCAGTTCCCCTGCTGCTCGTGTTTCTGCTTCATCAAGCATAAAAAGAGCAAACATAAGGAGAAGGAAGCAAAGAGTGATTGACAGATGTGACGACTCCCATCAATTCTGGCGACGCAATGGAAGAATTACGGTCATTTGCTCATCATTCTTTCGGCCTTAAACCTTATCTTCTCATTCCTCGCTGAAAAGAAAGCCTCAGAATTGTACCTGTGTTCCCATTTGAATTTTTATTAAGTATCCTCTTAAAGTTCTTTCTTCCCAAGCAGGTTGATGTATTTGCTTGTAATTCTGTAAGAGAAACAATTATTTGTCCTTTCTACGCCTCTCTGAACTGTCATTTGGCACCAGGTCCATCTCCTGCATTTGGTGTTCAACTGAAACCAAACCAGTCTGTGCAAGAAACCTGCAGAAAATCCAACCACGATTCACAGAAGAAGCCTCAGAATATTAAATTTCAACAACTCTTGCTGATATATGAAATTCATCCAAATGGCTTTCACGAACACAATAACAAATCTTAACATGCCTCTCAACTTGTGCTAATGAATGGTAAGGTTCGGTAATATCCGAATAAAATTCTTCCAACGGTTTTATATATAACTTTTTCAAAACTTTCAAGAACAGCAGACATAGAAACCATCTAAAATGGCAAAAATTGGCACTTCAGAAATGCAGCTAGCTGAACATTCATTACCTAAATAAATAGGCATACGCCATAGCAGCCCTCTGAGATATATAGCATCATGTCCTTCAAATACCTTAAAGAATAATCTTCCACAGATTTATTAAACTCATCACAATTTCTATGGACCAGAACAGAAATTTCTGCTGACTAATCCTTAAGTGGAACCAAATATAGGAAATCACAGATGAAATTTTAAGCCCAAAATAAGCATAGCACCACACTTAAAAGCATAACAAGATGAGATTTAAGATATAATGGCCGAACAAGCATAGCATCATGCTTTAACAGCAAAACAAACTAAGGTATAAGACATGATAGCGAAAGCCATGACAAAGAAGGCAGGCAGGATGAGTTTATATATTCCCATTCTAGACAGGCCAAGCTTCACATCCAGCATGCTTAATTCATGTTATAAGACATGGTATGATCTCTCTTTACCTAAAGTATTCCCCAAAGATAGTGGCAGGAGTTGGGGACATATTGAAGTTTGGGCTTCTAAAGAGCAGATCTAGATTATCCTTATTCTTTACTGGATAAACAAATGTTGCTTTTGTACCGACAATCTGTCTAGTCTCACGATAAGAGAGAACAAAAAGCAACGCTACGCCATTTAACTTCCTAAAGATATATCAAAAAATATACAACACTAACTAAGGAGTATTTTAGTTCTTCAAATAAGCATAGGTCCCCTTCATGGCTTCACCCCACAAAGAGAAAAGAGAACATGCCCAGATTATGGTACACCAATCACTAAAGCTAAGGAGGTGATGACCTCTAACAATTTTATCAGATGATTTCATGTATAAAGTTTATCAATATCACCTACCACACATTTAAGAATGGCCGTCACAAAAACAGAGCAACTTCTTTTTACCTTGGTTGAGTTACAATATACTTCCGAACACAGATTCGGAAATAATTCAATGGGGAAATAGCAATGACACAAATGTCAACCGTAATGGTGCAGCTTCAAACTCAATTCGGCAGTTTCACTCGTACATACCCCATTTTAGAAAAAAGAAGTTCCAACTCCGAAGTAAACCCCAACAAGTTCAGATCAGTTGGCATGAGAACAATTAAGAAAGCAACTGAGTCTTTCAAAGAACCGAGTATATATCCCACCGACCCGAAGAGCAGTCACATCATAAATTTAAAGAATTGTGTCAGTTTGGCCCAACTTCAACCATTTCAACAAGTTCTAGATAAATATATATATATATATATATATGTTACAGAGCCCTTCACGTTGAAATTATGGCATATACAATGAATTAAGTCGCACAAAACCAGGCTGAAATGAACGTAAATCAGTTTCCTGCACAAGTTATTTGGCATAAAAGAGCATTAAGTTGCAAAATGAGTTGTTTTTTAAGCCACACAATACATGATGTAAATGTAGTACATCCTTTCGTAGTCACTAATTAAGGCACTGCATCATCCATCACCGCACACACACACACAAAACATAAGCTAAAGCAAAACCCCAAAAATCAAATAAGACACTTGATCTTCAACGAAAAACCAATAATTAGAAACCAACAATAAAAACCCTCCACAATATGAACACAGTAGGCAGAAATGCTTAAAAGAAAAGTGGGTTTTAGGGAATTAATGTACCAGCTAAGAAGCAGGAAGAGGGAGACGGTGATTAGAACCAAGAATGCAACGTGAAGTATCAATGAAGAGTCCCTTGCAGTGAATGCTAAGCCCAACATCAAAGCAAGGCACAGACCCAACAGCACAAACGCCGCCTTCAACGTATTCCATGTGGGACCCTGGGACCCAATCAACAAAGAATCAGTATTTGGCTGCAAACATAGATACGTGTCACATGTGTCCAGATGAAACAGAGGCGTGGGGTTGGGATATAGAACTAGTACGGACGTTGACGCCGGGAGCTAGAGCCCCGAGTAACACAGCTTGTGCAGATGATATGTCTTCGCCAACAGCTTTCTTCTTCTCCATTTGTGCGATCGAGATCTGGAATTTCTCAGTTTCCGAAACTAGAGAGAGAGGAGATGGAAGGGAGAACCGCTTTGGTTGTCGTTTTAGGCATATACCTTAAAGATGGTTGCCTGATGGATCGGCTGGTTCAACTGTCTGGGCCAACTAGAGGCCCATATCTACGAAAAGCAAAATCATGATTGGTACGAGTTCGAATCAGGATCCGATATTTTCCAATTTTTGTTTATTAAAATACGCTAGAACTTCAAATAGGGGTGGGTAAAAATTGGCCGACCTAGAATCAATTTGACTCAATCGGAATGGGGTTGGGTTACATCAGTTCAGGTTTTGAAATATGAACTCAAGAGAAACTAGGTTTGGGCCTCTAATATGATTTTTTTTTTCTTTTATGTCCTTAATGAAACGACACCGTTTTACTCACTTTTAAGTATATTATCTTATAATTTGGCCCAACTCGATCCCGATGGTTTTAACTTTTTATGAGCTTAGGTTGCAAACTCCTAGCACCAATTTTCTTGGGCTCGGGATTAGGGTGGTGGAATCCCAACCCCAAACTTGATTTAAACAACCTTAACTACAAACTGTCATTGGTAAGCATCGGTCCTATTGATCTTGACTGTTACTCGAGTTATAGTACTAGTTCGATTGTTCGAGATTTGCCATCACACTCTCTATCTGTAACACCCCTCCCTTGTTTAACACCCCTCTCTTGTTTGATCTCCTTATTTAATATAGTTTTATGTATACGTTATAACAGTGTGCTCATGTATATATATATATATATATATATTGTTCCTTGTGTTTGTTTTTACTAGGGATTGGCAGGGCAGGTGCTTGAGTGCCCGAAAAAATAAGTGGACTGCCAGGGCAGGTGTTTGAGTGATCGGGCAAGATTGAGGTCGGGGTACTTGAGTTTTGAGGTTGGGGTATTTGAGTTATAATTCTCGGGGTCTTAAGTATCGAGAGGGGGAGACATGCCCGGGTCACTAAATAGAAAATGCCCGGGGTTATTGGATTGAAATGTCTGGGGTTATTGAGTTATATATGACCGGGGTTCGTGGATTACATGCCCGGGGTCACTAAGTACTAAATTCCCAGGATGACTGAGAACAGCATACCCTGGGTAATGGAGTTTTGAGACCTGAGCACTCTTGGGGAGTTTTGAGACCTGGACCCCGGATATTTTATGAGTATGATCGGGGTATCTGAGAGTTGAATGCCCGGGCCCGGGCTGAGTGGTACATGCCAGAACATCTGAGTGCAAGCCCGAGGATATTGAAGAGCTGACTGACCGGGCCTTATTTTTGGTTACAGGATGACAGAGCCCTGTAGCCCGAGTTTACTTTTCATGATATCTTTTTTTTTCTACGTGTCTTAACCTTGTGGTGTGCACTAAATGCACTCTTACCATATATTATCTAAACACTTAGATGGGGCTTTATCATTGGCGCATAATTTAATGTGCTGCTTTTTAAGTGATACGTGAGATACGGGGGAGAGTATGTGGCTGCTTATGATTGGGTATGACCTGCTTTACAATAAATACCTAGACTTCTAGCTTAGGGTGTGTAGAGTGGCCAGGGGGAATTCACCAGGGGAGTTATGTTTGGTTTATATTGTCAGCAAAGATTTATTCGGCTAAAACTGATAACGACAGTATGAGAGAAACTTCAGTTGACTTAGAGAGAAAGAGAGAGAAAGTGACGTGAAACATCTGGTGACCAAAGAGATTGACCGAAGGATAAGAGGAGGAAAAGACCAAAGAAAATGGAGGAAATTACAAGGAAGTTGAGAAAAAGTGAGGTATTTCGGCCTGTACTTTTCTTCCCATCAGCTTTTGTCTTTTCTTTTCCTAACATGGTGTCTTGCTATTTTTAGGTGTTTTAATCTTTCAAGAACGCAGTACATCAACGAGCTGAGGTAAAGGTGTAGAGTTTGTCTTAAATAGAGGTATTGAGAATGTTCGGGTTGTGCCTAAAACGTGACTTTAGTCACGAGATGGAAAAATACAAATAACTCATTCTTATCACTGTGTTGGATTTAAACTAAATAAAAATATGCTAAGGGCTTATAAGAGAAAGGGGACTTTACCTGAAGCGAGAACACCTACCACCATCCTTGGCCCCTTGACATTGAGAAAGAGATTTTTTATGCTGAGAAAGATCAAAGTTTTTTAAATACTTTTTTTATGGCTAGGCCGCCTTTGGGCCCGCCCGATTTTACTTTTGTTATTTTATGGGGGCGTGAAATGATGCGGAAAAATCCCGCTAACAAAATGTGATTGTATAAAAATGCCCTAATATGCCGGGGAGTTTGTTTTTATATAAGCCCGAAAAGTTTTACCTAAACAATGCCTGAGGAGATTTTTATATCTGGACACAAAAAGATGCCATATGCCCGGGAAGGTTTTAAAAATGCCTGGGGCAAATGTTTTCGGGAAGTTTTAACAAAAAAAAAATGCCATATGCCCAGGAAGGTTTTAAATGCCCAGGGAAAATGTTTTCTTTATATACCCGGAAGATGATTTTTTTTATGGCCAGAAAGATTTTATTTTCTTTTGAAAATAGTAAATTCAAAAATAGTCAAAAGCCCTAGAATCTTTGAAACTCTTCTTGAAAAGTTGGTCATTAGTGGGTTTAGGAATAAAATAAAAGAAAAAGTTGTATAAGTTGTTGGACTTGCCTATTTGAGGATGTGGTGTTTAGATCGTTGTAGCCATGATGACTTAGATGTTGATTGACTACATGAACATCACTAAAAATGGAAACATCAGGCCTTTTTATTGAGGAATAGATACGGCCGCTTATGGACTTATTGTGCTTCATTTTTATGTGCTATATGAAATCCATTAATCATGTAATTTGCTTTATTATCATATGTCTTATGAAATTCATGGATCGTCTTTGATTACGTGATTTTTCAATGAAGCATGTGAGACATGTTGCATCTTCATGTCATGGGTGTGGAGAATCTAATAACGAAATGACAGAAATGAAACTCATACCCAAAGGTGGTCCGATGACAGGGTGACGGTACCGATCACAACAGTGGGATAGTGCAAGCCACCACTGAAAGAGTGGTTGGTATCCTTGGCGTGAAACAATATACGCTTAACAGGGTCCTGGTGCGGGCACGAGACAGTCCAGAGGAGAGGAGGGACGCATAACCCAGACTCTGGGGGTTAAACAGAGAGACTAAAAGGACACATCTGATGACCAGAAAAGAAAGAAAGAAAAGAAAGAAAGAAAGAAAGAAAAGAAAGTAAGAAAGAAAGGGAAATGATCAGGAAACAGATGCATCATCCCTGCATTGCATCGATCATACATGTTATCCTGTTTATGGTTATCAATGCTTAATTCTTATTGTTACGTGCTACGATAATTGTTCATAACATGTTCCCTTTTTTCCCTCTTTCTGAGTTAGTAGGACTCACCCCTTTATTTGTTTAATTTTCTTGTATGTACCGCTATGGCTGTGGGCCTTGGACGTATCAGATGTTAATCTTTATGAGCGAGGAGCTTTTGGATGTTGACCCTTACATTTTAGTGATGACGATCTGGACGTATGTCACTAAATCATTTGAGGTTTTCGTGGGGTACGAGCCCCAATGGTACCTTAAGAAGCCTCCAACAGTCCCAGTTGATGATTTCGAGTTAATTGAGTTTGACTCGACGCTTCTGTTTGACGTCTCTCCTCCACCGGCGCCGAAGGTAAAGGATATCAGGGAAAATAAAATTATTGACCTAACCTCCGACACTGAGTCGAGGGTTGATTAGATATCAGTTGTAGTCGTTTTGTTTTTAGGGTAGTTCTTGTACATTCAATTGCAGTCTGTTGTTGTAGGATGGAAAGCTGTAGACAGCTTCCACTTTTGTACTTACTTTTTCTTACGGTTGTATCCTCATGAAGGATTTTGTTCTTTGAAAATGTACTAGTAGAAAACTATTGTATCTATATATTTTTTAGATTTCCTATTATACTGTTTCTTCCTTAAGCCACAAGCTACCCTTAACTTTTACCTTCTTACCAGATTGTTTTTAAAATATCTTTATAAGTCCACCTATTTAATTGACTTGTTAAATCCCTGAAACTATTATTTTTCCTTCCTTAATATACTTATCTCCTTTCACTAAAACATTTCTGCTAAGTTTTTTTTTTCAAAGCCAGTTATCAGGCCTTTATAGGATAATTCATGCAGTAATCCCACTTGTGTGCATTCTATTACTATAGAAAGCCTAGGGGGTAAGTACTAGCATGGGGCGTGACACTATCTAATTAGTGCTCTTCACTATTAGGTCAGATTTGTTCAAGTTTGATGTAAAATGATCTAGTTGATATATGCATATAGATACCATTATCCTTTGCGAAGCCAAACCAAAAGGTTACAAAGAATCATTATATGCAAATAGAGGTCATATATAGGGGTGCAAGTCCGGTCCAGCTTCCGACAGAGCTTCGGCTCCGTTTTCGTTACCAATTTCGGGAAGATGAGGTCTGACCATTCCAGGAACCAGAACCGGAAGTAGATTTGGAGTTTTCCCAGAAGCGGAGGTTTCCATTGGTTTAGCGGAAAACCGGTTCCGATTTTTTTTGTTTTTTTATTTTTAACTAAATATTAAACGATGTCGATGTCCTTTAGCTGTTCTTTTTTGAAAAAAAAAAATATAATACCGTGGATCAAAACATGCCGTTGTGATCCACGGTGAACAAAAGTTACAAAACCCTAATTCCCTTCCCCTCTTCTCTTGCGCAAGTTGCAGACTCGCAGCCCTTCTCACTCCCTCAACTCTCTCTCTTTCTGTTCGTCATGCTCATCTGCCATTACTCTCTCTCTCTCTCTCTTCTCTTATAGTTTCAATGTCTTTCTCTCTGCTGATTGCTGAGCAGCCTGAGATTTGTCTTCTCTAGTGAGTGCAACG
This sequence comes from Morella rubra, assembly GCA_003952965.2. Taxonomy (NCBI): domain Eukaryota; kingdom Viridiplantae; phylum Streptophyta; class Magnoliopsida; order Fagales; family Myricaceae; genus Morella; species Morella rubra. The sequence goes on along the minus strand of CM025850.1, from coordinate 7,594,843 downwards.
GTCAAGTGGTCAACCTCCATCATTTTTATTCTGCTTCTCTCTCTGTATGTTTCTCTCTATGACTATATCTCTCTATCTCTCTATGACTATATCTCCGCCATTTTGGCTTATTCTATAGCAATCTTGACTTGCACGGATTCAGTGCGATTAGGATTTTAACTTCCTAGCTTCATGCCTCATGCTTTAATTCCAACATACTCATTTAAAACAAAATCATGGTCCACAAGTTTCATTATAAATTTCCATATATATATATATATATATATATATAGATATCTGCGTGACTTGTTCTTGTTATCTACGTTTGCTTTGTTTTTATTGGGTTGATTCGTCAAGAGATAACACCAAGATATAAGACATTCTGTTTGCTGTTGGAAGAAATCAGACAGAAGAATATGTATGATGCTACTGAAAGGATTGAAGATTTGATGAAGAGATTATAAATCTTTGACTAACAAGCATGTCAGAATGAACAAATGTATGTTTACGCTTTTTCCAGAGAACTGAACATTGGTAGTACATGTAATTACCTAAGCTCTAAATTTGGCAATACGTGATTGTGAAAGGCTGATGAAGCTTCATCATATTAATTTCAACTCTAAAAATGATCCTCAGCAATCTGGTACAAATTTGTAAAATCTGGAGACGGAAAAAAGCCCTTAATGATGTAAGCCTTGAATGTGTGCTTGAAGACAGATTCTTAAATGAAGCAGAGAAGTTTCTTTTTAGAAGAACTTTGTGGCTTTGTGGCTAATTGTTATAGTGTTAGATTCTTTATAGCTAACTGTTATAACTTTGATTTGGCTAATTGTCATTGTGAACTTGTGATTATGGCTAACTGTTATAGTGTTATATTGTTAACTGTTATATTGCATTCATTTGAAAAATGAACGTAATTGTTTAGTGAATTTGTTAGATATCATCAATATTTGATCTGTTATATTATGCATCAATATTTGATCTATTTTCATTCATTTGAAAAATGAAAGTAAATTGTGAATTGTGATAAATGAATAAATATTTTTATTTTTGTAAAAAAATGCTTAAATGGGCCAAAAAATATGGCCCAAAATATTGTTGAAATTCTGTCATCCGCTACCTGCTTCTGCTAAGTCCGCTAAAAATCGAAAGCGGAAGTGGACTCTATTTTGATTATCCGCTAGTTAGCGAACCGGATGTCAGAATGTTAAATTCCGCTGCTGATTAATCCGCTATTCACCCTTAGTCATATATATTCATCTCCGGGTTTCGCACAAGGTGCAGTGTTTTTTTTTTTTTTTTTTTTTTTTTTTAAGCATAATACCAGATAACTATATAAAACCACGAATAAAGTTCAACAACGAAACAACAAAGAAAAACAACCCTACAACAGAATAGGAGGAAAGGAAAACAAGAAACAACACCCGCAGCTAAGGGGGATCAAAACCAGCGTAAACCCACGGCTAATTCGAGAGCAGCTCATGAGATGGGGACAAGCTCCCAAGGACAGGGCATTGAAACAGGGGTTAAAAAAAGTAACTAAATTTGCTTGGAACAATGGCTCACTTCATTGAAGTGGTAGCTTAAAAATGACGGAAAACAACACCATTACACGGGAAAATAATAGGCTCAAACCCAAAGGGTCGAAGAGCAGAATTTAAGACAAGATAACTGTCCTAGACTATTGTAACGAGAAATAACATGCAGATTTCCTTTCTTCAAAACCTTAGCCCAGATTGGCTTTTAGATTTAGGGTTGACTTGACTCAGGGATATCAACTAAGCCGTGTGATATTAGACTTCGAAGCCTGGCTTAGTTGTGTCCTCACCAACATAATTGATTGGAACAAACCTGTATTGCCATCTTTCTTTGTATCTGAAGGTCGGACGTGCATGACAATTTTGTTACCATGCAACACGCAGTCAACTTATTTTCTTCTGATATGAACGGTGATCTTTCTTCTTAACGTTTCATAACCGTTGGAAACTTCAAGAAAAGTTTCGGATCTCATTTGATTTTGTGGACAGCAGAAATTTTTTTACATTTCCCAGTCTTTCTTTAAACCTTCTTCAGAGGCGGACTAAAACATCTATGAACAGATATATATACATGGCGGATATGTGAACTGTTTCAACCAGGCATTTCGAACTCTATCGGGTCCTCTATATGTTAGAATTTAGATGAAGACGAAGATGCAAAGAAAGGCACACAGCCAAGTGGACTGCGGATATGAAAAGTTTAGCATCGGACTATTTTGTTTCAATTTCCCATATATGCAGGACCTCTCAGGGCAGGATCTTGCTGTAGTAGCCATTCTTTCTGTTTAAGATACTGCAATAGTGGCTGTGGCTCAATCCTGAGATTTGTCACAGGATCATACCCTAAGGGGCTTGGTCTTTGATAACCATGAAAGAGCTTCTCCCTTCTGTCTTCTTCTGCACCGTAATAAAGAGGAAAAGCCTGATGTAATGGTGGGCTCTCCATATATACACTCGGATTGTAGGTCACAGGGTTTCCCCACCGATCAAAAACACCGAACTTGGAAGCTTCATGGTCTTGGAAGTTTCCAACGTTCCTGGGAGCATAACAATGACCCGGCCTTACCCAACTATTGGCCTGCTCAATATTGTGATTTTCTCTGTACTGACGGAGCCATTCAGAAGAAGTCATTTGACGAGAAGGTGGATAATTATCCATGACACCCCGGGCACTAGGACCATAATCAGGAGGCCCATGAGTAGCAATCCAATCAGATGGGCTTGTCATCTGTGATGCACCATTAAAGTTGTTTGCTTCGCCAATGCCCCCAAAGGTTCTGCTGTCGGCAAAACTTGATTGAATCCCGCTAAACCAGACAGCATTATCAGGCAATAAAGGAGCAGAAGGCGCCGGAGGCAAGTACCTAGGGGATGAGTAATTGGTAGTTGGATATTCATGCTCATAAGTAATGACAGAATCCTCATTCTTGCTAATGGAAAGACCAGCCAAGGATGTAGAAGCCATTTCCTCAATGGGCTTCAAGCTATATTTACTAGCATTACCTGTTCCTTTCTCTCTTTCATTGATCAAACTTCCACTATTGAGAACCCAAGCACTGAGTGAGGGAGGCCCAGCAGAGATGGGGATTTCTAACAAGGGGTGTGCTAACGTCTCCTTCATGTGAGCCTCCTGATGCTTGGATGAGTTGTGCTGCCTGAAATTTGTGACGTCAGAACGGAAAGCTAAAGAATCACTGTGGCCCTGGTCATGTGCAATAAGTAGTGAAGTAGCTCGGCGCAAGCATTCATCAGAAGGTATATTTTCATCCCCTGAATCTTTTGGAGGCATGTGACTGTTAATGGCAATAGAAGTGTAGAATGGTGCCGAGTTATATCTTGTTAGAGGTTTGAAAAGAATGACTTCTTCCTCTTCTGGGGCAATGGATTTACCATTCACACCAGGGTTACTTCGATTTGCCTTTAGGATCTCTTCCTCACACTCTTTTGTGGCTAGATAAATATGCAGGTTGGGATCTTTGACTGTAAGATCAGAATTGTAGGACTCTGGTTTTTCTGATTCTTTCCTCTCAGGAACTTCATTTGACTCTCCCACATAGAACTTTCTTCCTGCTTTATTATACAAGATCCACTTCCCAGAATCATTTGATCTTTCTGCAATCCTGATAGCAGCATTAATGATGCGGCAAGCACGGGATTCAGCTCCACTTTGAAAACTGTCTCTGTTTTTGCAAGGAGTTGAAAAGTCTAAAGACGCTTGTGCAATTGCAACAGGTGCAAAGCCTCTCAATTCATAGTCTTCCCACAGAGAAGTACGATCTGCAGACATGGCTTCACCTCTTTTCGCATTGAACTGCTTTAAAAGTCCAATAAACACACCAAAAAAATAAGCCATGGCGCTTCTACATTTTTCATCAACCTCATATGTTTTTACTTCATCAAGCATGCCCACCAACCACTCCACAAATACAAGAACAGCTGGTAAAAGGGGGAAAAGATCCAATTGACTAGCCTTCAGACATCTATCCACAAGGCGTCCCATGAAAATGAATGTGGCAGTTATTGCAAATTGTGTCCAGACAATCTGTTCCGTATCATTTTTATCTATTGACCTTTCTAGTGGATGATGAATTAGGTTCTCCAAGATAAAGATAAGAATAGAAGCAACTTGGAGAGCTCGAAGAGGGCATGTTCTAGCTGAATTCAAACAGTAGTAGGATTCCAATGCAGCATTTAGTTTTGTATCATCTAGTGCCATCAAAGCATCCAACTCTCTCATAGCAGATGCAAAGGCACAAGGGAATTCCTCCAAACTGTGTCACATTGAAAAAGCAGCAGAAAACATAATGAGGTCAGGTACAAACTGAATAGGCAACCCACTTGTGGGTCCAGTCGAGTTTGTTTTATCCACGTGAAATCTGATTCTATTTTCTTTTACTTCGTGAACATTATGTGTTCAGATTGTAAGGTCATTATTTTATCTCTGTGCTTCTTTTCTAGGCAAGCGATCTCCAAATACAAATTTTAGAGATTTACAACTGAAGTGATTTTTAAAGAATGTAATCTCAGGGGATAAATGTAACCTTTTGAACCACAGGTTGACAACTCAAATTTGACCAAGTTAATGTGGAATAAATTTTAAATAAACCCCTTCTTTGAAGCGAAAACTAAAACTCCACTATCAAAAAAGACCCAATCAAGTAGACGTACCTGGATTGTATGAAAAAGAAACTCATAGTTCTGATGAGAAGAGACCATAAGTCTGTTTCCACAGAGCAACTGTGTTCAGTTTTCAACATATTGCAATTTGAGGAATCATCACTTGCCTGTGGATTGTCCTTCACATTGCTTCTTTCAGATGGTTTTAAGAAATCAAAATGGATCTCTCTATGAAGACAAGGCAAATGAGATGACTTGTTCTGCAAGATCAAAGGAAGCCTTGAGAAGCGAAGATGTAAATATCACAAGCAGAGTGAATTTGCAGAGGATACAAATTATACACCACAGATGGGAAAAATATATTGAGTCTTACCCTCTCAAAGAGTAAAATTAGGTTATCCCAGGCATCAGGGAAAGGTTCTTTAACAGCCAAACTCCTTACACAGTGATACAAAGCAAGGAACTCATCACCCACATATGTAGCCAATACTGCCAACTACGCAATGATCAGAGGTGATTACACAAGTGAAAACCACGATGACTACCACAAGAGAGAGGACAGAGCCCAAGATAATTAAAGTGATTTGATGGTAACAGAGTAATAGGACTACCTGATTATGGGGGTTTCCACTATCTGGCCAGACCATTGTTGCTTCTAGGTAGTGGGAGGCTGCAACCGACCAGTTATGGTTTTGAACATCTGCGTTTTCATATTGTTCTTGGTATCGAGCAATATCACCAAGACAAACTAAAAACCGATGGCATAAAAATTGGAATTTCTGCCTCTTCTTTGGTTCGACAGAAATAGATACGTCATGTCTTCTATAAGAGGAGTCTTCAGGGAGGCTATAACAATTTTTCACTTTCACAATCAAATTTTCGTAAAATTCAGTTGCTTCAGAGAGAAAGGACTTAAATGCTGCTACATATTTATCATCACTTCTCTGCACATTAGCAGCATTTTGTGTCATTACCAATTTTGTGCTCTCTCCATTAACAGAACTTTTCTTTATGATCTTACGAAACTCATCAATGTGCTTATAGTGAAGTTTCCACAAGCAATATTCAACATCTTGAAGTTCCACGAGTTCATGATCATCTAGTATGATTTTCTCATAACTAGAACGGACTTTGCAGTACAAGTTTTGGACATCAGAGTGCAACAGGTTTTTGGTGTAAATCAATGCCCACAACTGCCTTTCTAAGTTACCAACCTGAAAGCACCACATTTTTGGGAAGCCAGATATTAGAAATGATGTCAAAAAAAAAAAAAAAAGAATGATCAGAAGTAAATGCAGCTTCAAAAAGTTACCTCAGTGAGGAGAATCAGTTTTTCTCTCTGTTCAGTAAGTGGAACAAGGGAATTAGTAGTCATGATTAGAGCCAGGGCAGGTTTCCTGTAGTAACTTATCTTCTCCAGATGAATGAAACAATCTTCAGTATAGCTTACCTGAGAGTTGATGATGCCATCCACCACATAATGAGAGGGAAAAAAAATAGAACAATTACTAAAACAGGTGAAAAGAATCACTAGCACAACTTTAAACTCCTAAGATCAAATCTCTCTAGAAACTCCAGTGCAAAGCCAATACACACAGATGCACAAGAAATTTGAGCTCTTGGATATTGATGCATACAAGCAGGGTTCCTTGACCCCCTATTTCCGTGCTCCATCCCAAAGGTCGGAAAATACCAAAATTTGTATTAGGGGCCTTTGGAAGTTTCTTACGAGCTATTTCCCCGACACTCTATTCTAGCATCAAAACCAAATTTTGGGGCCCCCTAAGATTTCCAGCTTCGTCTCTGCATACAAACACATGGAACTCCTACAGATATTCTAGCTACATGGTTATTATTCCAAACAAGCATCAAAGTGATCCCAAAGTAAGAATTGCTTAACCTAACAGATAACCGAAAGTTTGTGTGTAATCAACTAAGCTCACTAAAAGCATTCTCTACTGTCGTGCTACCTAGATGAATATCATACTAAGTTTTTCGATCTTCTGCACTCAAAAGGAGAGAAATTTGCATCATAAATAAAAAAAGCAAGAAGAAGAACCTGAAGGAAAAGAAACGGCACCTGAATTACAAAGCAGACCAACCTACGATTTCCAAAGCCCCCTCAAAAGTGGTAAGTTGTAACGTACAACCAACATTAGACGCAGAAATTGAGACCAAAGCAGCCCAGAAAAAGCACAAAAATGGAGACGAGCAACTGAGGGACAGATAGGGCGAGATTGACACAGAGAAGCGCGGAGAAAGGAAGCTGCAATAAGGGTGACGCCACCTGTACAGCTTCAGTTGTGAAACAGACAAAGGAAAAGGTGGCTGAATAATAAGACAGGGACCAAGACTGCTATCTTAACCTTTGTTCTCTTCTTTCCGAATTTTCCTTTGATTATGATAAAGATAAATCATATAAAAAAGAAAACTTGGAAAGAGCGAATAATTCAAAGTAACTCATCATCATGAGCTTCTCTGACTAAATGGGGAGAATAACTTGTAATCCAAGCTACAGACCACCTTTGCCCGAGATTGCTATTCTACTGTTTAAGACAACATTATAACTTGACGCAGCAACTGTTCATCGCCATTAAAGTTGTAAGTTTTATTTAACAAAAAAAAAAAAAAAAGTTTTAAGTTTTATTCGCTTGAAACCTTAGTGCTTAGAGAACCTAGAAAATTTAAGCTATCCATTAAAGATAATTTTTGACAACTTGGTTGAGTGGTCTAAACAGTGTCGGGTGTTTTGCACTTTGATGTTAGAAGGGGCTCAATCCCAAACGTGTGCATAGTGCAGTGGGTGCTGGTGGGTAGTTGGGTGCTGGTATCTATCCATTAGGTTAAAAAAAATTCAACCTTTGTTACTAACTTTTTGTAATATAAAAAAAATTCACAATTGAATCATATAAATTTCAAAAAAATTCAATATAAACTTCAAACACTCTTTCTTTCAAGAAATTATATTAAAAGTTCTCTTTCCATATTTTTTCACTCACTTCTAATTTTTTACTAAAATATTCTATCAAATTATTTATCTCTACACATTTTTTTTTTATAAATTTTAATAAAAATCCATTTATAGTAAAAATTATTAAAAAAATTCACCAACTTAATAAATATATAAAAGAAACACTCTAACCTACCTAAATATTCATATTATTATCAAATTAAACGGATTGTTTGCCCAAATCGTTAAAACTCCCAAGACGGCACCTAATCTGCAGCTCACAGGGATTCCGACTTTGGTCCCAAATCGTTAAAACTCTGTCAAATCGGAAGATGAAGAATTTATATAAATCTCTCAGTAACGTGGTAAGCTTTTTTTTATTTTTTATTTTTTATTTTTCTAGGCAGTAACGTGGTAAGCTTTCGCTTGAGCAATCGAAGCGTCTTTTTTTTTTTTTTATCCCTGTAATTTTACTTCAACAATAGGTGAAATGAACAAATAGATAAGGCTGCGTGCAACATCGGAGCGACGGAGACGTGTTAAATGCCAGGATGATTGAAACTTCCGGGAAGGATGTCGTGTACGCATGATACACATGATTGATGGCGCTTGGGTCCCACTTGGAAGACTCGTCAACTGGCTAGGACTAGGCCATGGGCAACATGGGAATCTCGACCGTCTGTTCAATTAATCGTCGTCCTAATAAGTAATAAATAATGATTTCAGGTGGTTACTAATTAGTAAAAAGTCAAACAAGTGGGCGATGGGCGTGGGTCCATTAGGTAGCTGATTTAAACTCCATCCGGCCACGTTCAAAGGTTCATTAATGCTGTGGTCCAATCTAGTGGGCCGGCACCCAGAGGAAATCTGTGTACACCCTACTCGACAGCCGCGTGGACAAGGACTGGGCTGTTCTCGAGATATGTAAGTCAGGATATCTGAGATAATTAGGTGTTGGCTTTTTCAAGAGGGAGATGGACGGCACAGATGTCATGGTTTCGATAACTACTTTCCTCTTGGGGAGGGGAAGAAGGACGCCACCGCCACCTGGCTATGCAGAGTTTGGAGATATTAATTGTTTTCTATTGGCTACTAATCGCCAGATGATTTTGATTGATTTTCATCTTTCGAGGTCCAACGTTGGGGCTGTGGGTATATAATTTCCACTAAAGATATTTTATGATTTAGTTATAGGAGCTGTTGGGCGTGTAAGTAGGTGTCCGTTTCCCATATTATTAGTTGACAACTTTTCTCAACTTTTAGACTTTGTGTTTCGTCATTGAGCAATTCAGAATGTACGGAGTTTGCATCTAATCAATCGTCTCCATTTCTTTTATTTTTCTAGCAAAACTACTCGCGAGAGTAAACAAATTGAAATCCTCTTCAATTTCATTTTCTAAATTAAATGACTAAATTTGAAGAAAAAGATACAACTTGTATTAAATGTTATAGAGTCCACGTTACTAGATAATTAATATAAAGCTACTTTTAAGGTATTCTCCCTCATTTATAATAAGATAGACAATTGAGAGAGAATAGGGCGATAGCGATAGACACGAGAATTGAAATAGATTAAAATATGACTTTCGTAGAGGCACCTACTCTCAAACTTCCATTTCAATGTGTCTTTTCCAAAATCTTTAGTATGTCTTTTCCTGATAAAAAGTAATGGGAAAGTAGAGAGGGAAATCTAGGGTTCAATATCCCCTATGTTGAAGAAAGGGGCAGATGCTTCCCTCTAAACCGGTCTTTCGTACACGAATGGTGTAGGCTTAAGGAGTGTAAACCAACCAATCGATTTTCCCAAATTGACACTAACTGAGTGCCCTTTGGCACCGATAAAAATCGACCATAATGTGGTCAGTCGGTTTGGTCGGCCTGGGCTTTTTTGTTTAGGCCCAAATTGCGACCTAGATTTCCTTCTGCCCCTAATTTTTGAAAGCTTCCAAACCTTAAATTCAGCCAACAAATCCATAGGTAAAAACATACATCTCAATCAAAATATGCATTCTACGTTTGTTTGTAATCTGTAACTGAAAATATGTAAGGGTCGATCGGTTCGGTCTTCGATTTATTGATCCTTGGAATCAAAGACTGAACCAATTTGGTCGGTGTCCAAAATGTTTGGGTTGAGACCAAGCCAGCCTAACTTGCAACAGATTGCAACAGTTGGCCTCGATCAGTTTGGGTTGGCCGATTCGGTCTCGACCTAGATTTGTTCAGGCATAGTAGGACTCACTCGCTACGTTTTTCTTCTTTTAAAATTGGATGGAAATGAAAGGCCAAAAGTTTGGATGGGCAAAAAAAAATTTTGGACAATTTTTTACAACCAATTTTTTTTTTAAAAAAAATAAAAACTAATCATTTTTCTACAAAACTCTAACAAAATTTTCAGAAAAATCTCAATAGAATCTACGTTATCTACCATAAAAAAAAAAATTAAAATTTTTACCCATCCAAACAAAGCTGTGAAAATATATTGTAGCTAGTCAAATTGCTTGAGATAGGCTGCTCCTTTCTTTTTAGTAGGTTTCTTTCTTCAATGATCTTAACAACTGATCAGATGAACCTCAATCGTACGAAATCAGGTCCAAATACATCTTGGGCCTCGAGGGTGATCTGGCATATAAGGAGTCGAACCCAATACAGCAGACAGATTAAGACAAGGTAAAAACGTAGACTCGATTGTTTGCAATCAGACTGGCCCATGACAACCTCCTTGTCCTAATGTTTCCCTTTTTTTGGGTTTCTTTTACTTTCTGTCTCTCATGTTCCTTATTCAACTCGTGTGCAATTGTGCATGGAATTAATTGAATGGTACTGCATGTTGCCTCCTAGTTCTATCATATCATTTTCTACTGCTGTGGCACTCATAATTCGAAACTGAGAACTTATGGACCTTTGGTCCAATTTTAGCAAGGCAATTAATTAGCCTGGGAATCTTGATTAGGCCCCTGTAAAATTTTCTCACTATATATAGATACCAAAAGGAGATTAACTAGGCATATTAAGGGCTTCCTAAGAAAATAAGGCTGCCCTTTGTTCTGCTAAGCATATGTAGACTTTTAATTGGCATTAGGGCAGGTCTCTTGGAGAAGGGAGGGTACAAAATAAAGAAATCCTCGGTTGGTGAAATGAAATTTTGCACAAAATAATTAGGAACCGGAAGGAGAAAGTTGGTTTTTAATATTCTAAATAGAGGTATTGACAACTGTGAAAATAGTTGGCCTCCAATCCTTAGCAAGCTATGCCAGTCACACAAACATCTCCCAAACAAGAGCCATCTCTATTTATTCACCAAAACCAAAAAAACAACCAAAAAACAGAAAAACAAGGAGCAAGAAACGGGCACCCGAAATTGCGTTAAATCATAGAAAAACAGCCACAAAATCCCACCCTCCCTCTTTTATCCCATGAACCCCACAACCCTCCCACCTTTGCATCTATAACCTTCTCTTCCCCTTCTCTAAGAGGAAGGGCGCAGAGATCGACCAGGCATTAATCTCCTAGAACCTCTCTCTCATCTCATTTTCTCCCTGGCTAGCTAGCCACGAGTGAGTTCACCCTTTCTTTTGCCACACAAAGTACCCGAAATGGAATATAAGCCATGGCTGATATTCCTCCTCCTTGCATTGGCCGCGGTGGCCGAGTCGTCTTCACTCCACGAGGCCACCAACTGGGGTATCACCCAAATTGGCACAACAGGCTCGTGCAGTGGCGCAGTGGGCGAGTGCATTGGCGAGGAGAATGAGATGTTGATGGATTCTCATCCTAGCCGACATCTTGCGCGGCAGAGGTACATTAGTTATGGAGCACTGAGGGCCAACTCAATTCCATGTGGCCGCCGCGGTAACTCCTACTACAACTGCCAAAGGAGGCGCAGGGCTAATCCTTACAGGCGCAGTTGCAGCGCCATTACGCATTGTGCCAGGATCACCGACTGAAGAAACAAAACATGAATCGCGTAAGAGAGAGAAAAGCTGATAAAGTTATAAGCTGTTCGATTATTATTATCATTGTTGTGTTATTGACGGGACATTGGATCATTGAATAATCAGGCTTGCAAGATTTCCTCCGTTAAACCTTTTAAACTTTAATATGTTGGTTTTTCCTTCCATTTTGTTTCGGTTCATATTACATGTCTTACATATCTATATATGTGAGGTGGGTGCAAAAGGATCTCTTTCCTTTGCTTCTGTAATCTCCTTCTCCTTCTTCTCCTTGCTCTTCTTGTTATGTCTATGTTATGGAGGAAATAAAAAGACTAAAATGTTTCGTGTTATTTGAATTCAATGAAGATTAGGGTTTTGTCTCCAGTTGTACTTTCTAGCCTGTGTAAGCCCCCGTGCATGAAGATTATGTTCTTTCTCTATAAACTGTGTACTTTTGATCATAAGTTTGTGTTCCGCGGATTCTGATGTTCCGGTTTCTGCATAATATATTAATAGTACTGCATCCATATTACTAGAAATATCAAAGAAATTAAAAATTGCTGCGAGAATAAGAAACACAGAGAAAAAAATTACTCAGATGCTACAGGCCCAAAGTGACCGTAAATGACTTGATTCTCTCTCTTTCTCTCCAACAGGTTTTGGCAAAAGCACTATTTTTAGCCCTCAAAACAAGCTGGTCAAAGCAGTTAATTGATCCTGTCCTCCGGTTTTCTTTGTTTTTCTCTCTTGGGTAATTAAGCGGAGGCATGGAATTAATGATAAATATATGGTTGTGTAACGTATACTGATATGGCAAAATCTCCACCATTGAATTCCTAAGTACATTAAGAGTAAAGAGGTTTAATTGTGTGGTATTTTTTTTTTCTTTTCTAAGCAATAGGGGAGGAGGCAACCAGCCTAGCAACCCTTTTTGGGCGTGACCATAATAGCAACCCTCGCTACAGAATGTTTGGTTTGAGCTATAGTACTATCTAATGGGCAAGCCTATCACCGCAGCACCATCAAGACCACCAAAGAATCTTAGGCCCATTCACGAGGCCCAAACATCTGGTTTTATTTTCGTAAGCGATTTCAATTTATGTCCGCACTCGAACTCCGAACCGTAAGGCTAGTGAGTCATGGATGGTCCCAACTGGACTGCAGTCTTTTTGGCATTTTTTTTTCTACGCAAAAAGAGGGGAGGGGGCAACCATCTTAACAACCCTCCCTAGGCATTACTATAAACCTTTCTGGCGGTTTAATTGTGTGGTAGAATACCAATACCTAGACCATCTTCAAAATAGTTACACCATGGGAGTCTTGTCTGGATTAGATCGTGTGTTTAACCGTAGGTTGCGCATGCACTTCGCCTGTATATTGACTTTCAATTATTTGGTTTATTTATTCATATGGTTTGTTCGTTTTCAAAATAGTCGGCTCCCAATTGGGGTTTCGGCGTACCAATATATATATATATTGTAGAGGTATGTTAAATGCGTGCATTACCCTATCATTGACTAATTACCCGGTCAAGGTCGAAGTAGTTAACCTGTAATTGGGGTTCTAGACCTGAACGGATCAAATTCGAACGCAGCCATTTCTCTATCATTGTGTTCATACATATAGGTATAACTTAAAGCATTTCAATACCGCCAGGACACGTTATTTGTGCTAATCCATTAGGTCATAACGAGATGAGTCTCAAGTCTCAAATCATGTGGTGTTCTCCTTGAAGGAGCATCAAAGGAAATACCAACCTAAAGGGATTCGTAGGACGTGCGCATCCACAGAGATTATGAGTTTGGCAAGTTTTGATCGAGAAGAGTTTTTTTTTTTTTTTTGGCTTTTTTGTCTTTTGGTAGTGGGAATCATGACACGCATTGGTTTTTTGTTATCTAGGGGAAGTACTTTTAACCATCGCAATATAATTAAGTGATTTATTTATACATATCTAAGAGGCACTTAGTGCATTGAACTTTCTCTTCCAACCAACCACATCCTCCACCAACAACATGTTCACTTCATATAGTTATTAATCCTTCCCCTTTAATCTTTCTGTAAAGGCAGCAAAAACCCCACGCGAAGACAAAAGCAAAAAGAGGGAAAAGGACCTCTAAGAAAGACGCTCGGAGACTCAACGACTAAGACAAAGTCTACAAAATCCATACCTATTGTCAAACTCCTCACGGTTTTCTGTAGAAAAATGGGTTTGGATGAGTAATTTCACTTTGGTGAGACCAACTGCGAGCACGCAAGTGTGAATATCGCGCGTGTGTGTGTGTCTCTCTCTTTTCCTGTGTCTCTTCTTTTCCGTTGTAGCATTGAAGAAGAAACCCAAGTAGAGAGCAAGCAAAGGCCAAAAGAGTGCTCCAATGCACATGGAAGAAAAAGTTCCCATTAATGATCTATATAAGGTGCAAATTCACAAAAATGAGACCCACCACAAACAAACAAAGGAGCAAAAGAGGCATCTCCAATGTTTCCTGGCTTTCCCATTCTCATCACTGCGCTTCCCATCACCCCCCTACCCCCCCCCTTCTCTCTCTCTCTCTCTCCTTGCGCCTTCGTTTTCCTGACTGTCCCCATTCACCAACAGTTTCGGTCTCTCTTCGAGTCAAAAAGCAGACTTAAAATCGGCGTTAGATTCAAAGAAAGAACCACCTTTATATGATTGCTTTTTACAGCAATTCAAAGAGCTTCTTATTAAAGGAGACCTTGACTCGTAGAACTCAACTTACGGTACGATAGCCATACTGAATGGGTCCCCCGTTAGTAAATCTCCTGTGGCTGAGTTTGTACTAATCTTTTGGTCATCAAGACCAATGCATTTATTGCTTTGTTCTAGACCCCGCCCCATTTTTGACCTCCTACGCCAAGAGACCAAGGAAAAAGGAAGTTGGATATTTATCAAGCATAAACTTGAAACAGATCACGTGCTTAAGCATTAAATAAACTGTCCAGCATAGAACAAGTAAATCCTTGATGCCTAAACTATCCAACACGCAAATTCTAGTTCAATCAAGAGATTGAAATCTCGGCCAAGAAGAACAGGAGATCCAAACGGTTCAAAGACCCCAATCCCTGTTTCATCACCATCTCTATGGATGGAGCTCAGGTCTATAAACAGTCGGGTAATATACCTCACCACATTGATACAAAATATGGCCTTGAAAGAGACTGAGGAGTTGTTGTAAACACAGGCACAAAGAATCACTGCCTACCTCTCTTGGCATCTTTCCCTCACCCACAAAGACAACAAAAAGGTTAGGATTCCTTGCCCTACTCTTCTACTCTTTTCTCTTGACAGCTAGACCAAAGCCGCTTTTGCCATTGATGAGAACAAAACTTGCCCAAATCTCTCTCTCTCTCTCTCCCTCCCTCCCTCCCTCTATTCACCTGCGCCTCTTACAATGTCTTAAATATTGCCTAAAAGTAAAATTGCCGAATTGGATCTCAGTATTCATTTGAGCATTTATTGAAAGAATTGGAAGTAGAGCAATAGGAGTTAAGATTCTCTTGTGCCACTTATTGTGATCCAATTAACAAAAATTGATATTTATTTATGGGTTCCATCCTCCAGCCGTAGAAGTTTTAATTACAGACCCTACTCAACTGAGCTTCACACCAACATAAGGGCTCGAAAATTCATGTGAATACTTTGATTTCTGGAAGCTCAACTACCAGCATCAACATGAGTCAGTTCAAAGAAGAAAAAAAGTCAGAATTATTGAGTTTTTGTTTTCTCTTCAACTTTCTCAGAAACCAAGCATAAGAAAGAAGTGGAACCCAAAAAGAAAAATGAAAACACATCATAAAATTTTACAATTGAAGCAAGATGCTCTCATTCTCCGCAAACATCCCATTACAAATATGTCGTTTTCGATCCTCCTCAATGCCAATATTAATACATAAAATCTTACACAAAATTAAAAATTATAGTTACTTCAAGAAGAAGAAGAACCTGAAACTCTCGGCGACGTTGTTGGGAATAGAGGCAAAAGCCGGGGCTCCGATTCCCTCGGCGTCGTCGCCGGCGACGGGTGGAAGTAAAAACCCTTCTCTTTGATCGCTTTGTCCTCGGCCTCTGTGTCCATCTTAGCATTAGCATTGGCGTGGGGTTTGTAAGCGGATCGGTCAAACGGGTCGGGTATGAGCGGCGTGACGGGGCTGAGGGCGAGTGACGGGAAGTCGAGAATGCTCGGGGAAAGAATCTCGGGCTTGCGGGGCGAGAAGCCGGAATTGCTGGAAGCGAACACGGGGATCAAAGGGTTGATCTTGAGGTTTTTGAGGGAGCTTCGGCGCTCGTAGAGCTTGAACCCGGACTGCTGCTTTTTGGGCATGATGGATTTGATGGGTGGGATGTGGGTCTTAGACGGAGCGTCGGACGCGGGGCTGGTGGCCGTGGGCTTCGGGGAGGAGGCGTGCCTGGCGGTCTCGGAGGACCCAGTAAGCATTTGGACCACTTGTTTGAAGGAGGAGGTGTCGGCTTGGACGAAGGTGGTAGGGTAAGGGTTGGCGGATTCGGATCTGGTGATGGGCTTTAGAGGTTGGTGGTGCTGTTGGGGCAGTGGAGGTGGTGTTGCGGGTGGGGTGGGTTGAAGTCCATTGCTGTTAGTGGTGCTGCTGCTACTGCTACTGTTAGGGCTGTAACTCTTCGGAGAAGGCAACAGAGATGGACTTGTGTATTGGGTTTCTTGGAATCTTGGAGAGATCGACTCCATTGATGCCTCCAAGATGCTCCGCAGGCAAAGACAGAGAGAGAGAGATTCGAAGAAGGAGAAGACGAAAATGGAGAGAGAGACTGAGAGGAGAGATTATAGATGAGATGAGACTTTTGCTACTGCTTTCTTCGGTTTGGTAAGAAATGTCATGGTGGGGTCGGGACATTGGAGTCTCATATTGCGGCATATACCCCACGCGCTCGTTTGAGACGTGTTACCACGTTCCGACGGAACTCGTAAGGCGTAACTATGCCAAACAGATTACCACGTTTTTTTTTTTTGTCGGAAACAAAGTACCACGGTTATTGGTTAAGGTTTTATCCTCGGACAACGTCCGAGTACTACGTGACATTTTGAACTCCTTCAGGATAATTATTTTTATCACTTAAAAAAAAAGGATAATTATTTTATCCTTCGAAAATAATGGATTCTTCTGTATTATCTGCCTGATAAAATAATCTAAGAACTTTAAAGGATTCTTCTGTATTATTTCTATCCACCAAATCATCGAGAGTAAGTAATATATACATACGAAAAAGATTAATATTTTAATATGAAAATTTATTTCGTATAATATAGGAAAACAATCAATGCACTAAATTTCTTGTAAGTGAGAGACAGTGACCAATTATGCCTCAGGTTAAAAGTTGACGATTTTCAAATAGTTTGAAAGAATCCGTAATGAAGAGGATTGGATATGTGTGGAGATATTTTTCATGGTAATCTGAAATCATTGGGATGTTAATTGTAAATTTATTGGTTGGGAACTTGTCTAAGACTTTAACGTCTAATCCGATTACCCAAGTGAATAAGACCTTATACTTTAATAAACCAATCTTTTACGCCTTATAGTTGATTATAGCATGCTAACTACATCTTAGTTATTTTTTATGGTAAGTTTCTTACACTTTGTTTTCCACAGCACAGTAAAAAGTCTTCAGCTCGTTAGGAGCATAATCCACAATACATGGTTAATTAATGAGTCAGTCCTTGTGGTGGTTTAACCTTTTTCTCAATTTAGTCTTTTAATTTTAATTTTTTCCATTGAAAGTTCATAAGTTAGCTACTTATCTCTTAAAAAAAAAAAATTTATCCAATCTTAACCGTATGACTAGTAGAATATATTTACACTCTACTAATTATCACTCGATATCTAAATTCAATTAGTCCAAATCGCTTAATAGTATACGTTTTCTGTTAATAGAATATGTCTACATAGCTTATGCGTGGTCCATCTCTAGACGAAAAAACTTTTTTTTAAGACGAATAGTTAATCAGTTGATTAATTAAGCTCTAATAAATAAACAAAAACCAATCAAGAGGGAAGGGAGCAGGACCTCAAAAGCCGAGTAAACGCGCTTAGACGGAGAGTAGCTTTGATATAGCAGGAAGTTGCCACTGGCAACATACCATTGGTAGAGTGTGGAATTGTAGAGAACATGGGTAGGTTCTGCAGACTGCGTGTGTGAGAGAGAGGGGAAATCGTCAAAGAAGTTTCAAAATTTCCCATTGACTTGCAGAGCCCTTGAGGCCGACTCCCGTAATAAAAAAAATCTCGTGTTATCAGACATGCATTTAATCTGACCGACTCAGAAATTAAACAAATATTTAAAATTTTCAAACTATAGATTGTGTACATGCTTCCGAGGCACAGGCAGAATGCGTCGCTTTAAGTACTACGGAGTAGATGCGGCAAAAGTATTTGCAGTAGTAGTGTCCCCTAGTCGGCTTATGACTTGGCTAATAGGGATATATTGGTCCTAATCCTTAGACCTTTCGAAGAAAATTCGGACATTTACTCAAATGTACTGAATTTATCGTCCAATATCAGTACGAGTTGTATTTAACATCAGGGCAAAGAAATTTACTGACTCACTAATCAACACCCTATTTTATTTGAGTTTTTTTTGTTTTGTTTTAGCAGATAGTAATTTGAGCCCTAAATGTGTTTCTAATCGACTCTACACTCTCAAGAGTCCCCCATGGCAACTTGAGCTACCCAGGTGGATTGAAAAATTGTTTTTTCCTACTCAAATATCGGACAGTTTGAAGATTGGCGAGGAATGCTCTTTAAGCATTTTCAAGGGTCTCTGCTTTGATTAATAATAAAAAAAAAGGGTCTCTGCTTTAAATTATTATCTTTCTTCCCTGTATTTTGATTTGAAAATTGGCGAGGAATCCTCTTTTAAGCCTTCAACTAAGAAGACGAAGATGCAGAGAAGCCCATACTTTAGCATTCAACAAAAAAAGAAGAAGAAAGAATTAGAAAAAGAAGTAATGTATATCTGCAAACGTGACCCTTCTTGAAGGTTCAAACGAACGTCCACTGAACCTGGAGACAAGGTACAACACAATCATCACAGCGATAGCATCCGCGTATGCTATCAAATGGGCAACTTAGCAATCAAGAGAGCCAATTTTTGTGACAGAAATGCTTAGAAGTAGCACATTAGCTAGAGCTTTCAATTCATATCAGTACTTGGATGATAGACAAGCAACCAAATGCGGTAGACATGGGGGGGTTGTCCGGGCAATTCTGAGAACCACAGTTCCTTTCCCGATTTCTGATAGCCCAACTCATACGTGCATCGCATCTCAGGTAGATAGTTTTTGCTTCAGCTTTTTCTCTGGAACTTTTCCTATCAAATCAAAAGGTAGATGTCTTTGGATGTCGCAAACTCAAATCCATGACATAAGAAACTCACCCAATGATGTATATGTAACCATGGAAATCAAATCACAATCCTATTTGGTCATTTTTGTTGTTCAGCTACGCACAAGTGACCTAACAAAGGATAATTTTGATGGACAGAGTCTTGCAAAATAGTTTCCCTTGACACGAGAGTTCCGATCTTAATTGCCAAGTGTATCCAGCTAGAAAGAGACTAACATCCGTTGGGTGTGATTCTTGTTGCCAGGATCCTAAGCTACACTAACTGGGGGGGAAAGTTGAAAACGAGAGGTGAATCAAATTCTCATTTTCTTGCAAACTGAAAGCGAAGTGGTGGGTGCAAAGTGTTATAAGGGACCACATTCCCCTGCGCAATACTAATTCCCACAAGATTGAGGGGGAGTTGTCATGGAGGGGACTCCATTTATGAGTTGGACAGCGCCAGATGCACCCACTGGGAGCACGTTTCCAACAGCTGCGATTCCACTGAAGTGACCCGCACACATTTTTGAGTCGCAAAATTGGTAGCAAATATGATATGATATATATATGGTTACCTTTGTAGATAGCTTATTCTGAAGGTCAATTTCTTAGATGGGTTGCTTGTGGGCATGACCTATGAGGTTCGAACCCTACTGTTTGATTAATAAGGGAATCGTTTATTTCTCTTTAAGACAAAGCAAGTTACTCTAGTGTTAAGATTATGAAAAAGTGGATATTTATATATATAAAATATAAATAAAGATGCTGTACGATTGATTGAAAATAGTAATTTGGTCAATGAAATAGGGATGGTGGCTGTGATTAGTTGCTAGAAAATACAGATTTCTTGGTACTGCTAAAGCAGATTGGAAGTGGTTTGACCAATTTAATATGGATATGGAGATCATGGCTAGATCACTTCGCATATTTACTCGAAAGGGACGTGGATTAATTCTTCAACCACGTCCCACACCATGAACAGCGAGACTAAAACCGCCCCCTAATTCAGTGGACTCTTCAACTATGTTTTTGCTTCATTCTACAGTAGTCGGTAGAAGACCACAATTTTATGTTATTTTTTTTTAGATGTGGGTCTGCTATAAGAAAAACTAAAAAAATATCCCTAGTCTGCGGGTCGATTAGCCATATCAGATTGAACCACCCAACTCTCCAAGTTGGCTAACACACTTAAATGGCGTGTGGAAACAAAATTTTGTTAAAATGTTAGGGTAGTTAAAATTTTAGTTATGAAAGTTGGTGAAAAAATGAAGAGAGTAAAATTTTTGTAGTGATGATAAAATTTTAACCTCCTAGAATTTTGAAAACAAATGTCATGTTAACACCTATACCACTTGGTGAGTAACCCTCTCGGTCTACACGTAAGGCTCACGAGATAGTCTTCCTTAAGATGGTGTGCACGAAATCAGCTCCATAGTCCTATGAGTAGTTAATCTGAGACTTGCCCAATAACAAAAATATCAATCAAGCACTAATGTGATTTGAACCAATGGAAGGCGACCCTCAACCCAGCGGCATAGTGGGACAAGTTGGCTCACACACTTGGTGTGAGAAGTGAGAACACCCATAAGTTGCAACTTGCTTTCTCTTGGGCCTGGCCCATAAGTTGAAACCCCCATACTTTCGAGGTCTGCTATCTTACTTGCTTGCCTAGAAAAAGGGGAGGCCTTGGTGTTAGAGGAATGTACTCGAGGACAGAAGATTCCTTTGTCGTAGTTTTATAGGCCCAAGCATGCTTCGGTTGTACAATGGACCGTAATCACGTCAATAAGGCCAGTGGGTTGTGGTTTTTATGAGCCATTAGGGTGTTAATACTTTGTTTTTCACGTTCATCTTTCAAAAGAAAAACTACGAAACTATCCAGTACCATTGTATTTGACAGAGAAGGAAACATAATAAAAATAGGATTCATCTTATTATGTTGTAACAGGCCATGGGATAGCAGCGTAATTTTGTATAACATAATTTTGGATGATAATAATTTAATGTTTGTGGTAAAGGAATTGCATAGGTTGCCCATGATGTTTGCCGATATGACCAGAGGGCGATTTCTTCAAGTTAGGAATACGATTAAAAATGAAGATTATTATGTAGAAGAAGCAGGACAAAGCTAAGAGAGGCCTAAGGGACGTGCCCCCCAAACCCCCTAAAAACTAAAGAATTTCTGAAAAAAATTTATATTGGCCCCTCGAAATATTACTATATTACATTTACACCAAAAGTAATACCTGACTGGGTTCGCAACTTAGAAGGGTCTGGGGCAAGGATTTTGAACTTTACAAAATAGATTGACATATTAGTTACTTATATATGGCTTGGCATTTAGCTATGACGTAATCTTTAGCCTGAAATCCAGAATGAGCCCATTACAGTGGTCATTGATTCACGGTTGGTGAGTGAGGTTTGCATCCACTTGGAAGTTTCCTCCGGTTGACTACTTTTTGCCCATTCAACACCGCCGAAAGCAGAAGCTTGGGCACCGAGAGCAGACAGCAGACGTGACGCGCGATTGATGGTTGATGTCTGCACCCATTCGGAAGTTTCCTCTTTATTGACTATCACTCCGCTACCCCGAAAGCAGGGGAATCACTTCTATGTATCATTGACCTTTTATGGTTCTTCTGTTCTGATCTTAAGTCTGCGAATTAACATTCTTAGAGGCGACCTTGTAAGTCTCCAATGGCGTCCACGAGCATTCACTCAAGAGTCTCTCTGCCGTCTTCTTCTTCTTCAAGATCTCCATGGAGACACGAAGTTTTCCTTAGTTTTCACGGCAAAGACACCCGCAAGGGCTTTACTGACCATCTGTATGCAGCTTTGAAGCAGAAAGGGATCATCGCCTTTAGGGATGATGAAAAACTCGAGAGAGGAAAATATATTTATCAAGAACTCTTGAAAGCAATACAAGAGTCTATATTCGCGATCGTCATTATCTCAACAAACTATGCTTCCTCTAAATGGTGCTTGGTTGAACTTGCTGAGATTGTTAGATGCACGAGAGAGTCGGGTTTAACGGTATTACCCATTTTCTATCAGGTGGATCCGTCTGACTTGCGAGAGAGGAAGAGCAGTTTTTCAGCAGCTTTGGCTGCACAAGAGAAAGACCCGGAGGTGGACATAGCCAAGATACAAACATGGAGAGCTGCATTAACTGAAGTGAGCAGTATCGCTGGATGGGATTTACAGGACAGGTAATATTTAGTTTAATTTCTTTTCATGCGTAAACCTTAATTGAGTTTGTTCAAATTACTGTCCCCCGTCATACTATTACTTTGCTGCCATAAACTTGGCCAACTCTCCTCTGGATGAACATGAAAAACTTCTGTTTAATTTTGTAATCAAACTGGACAAAATATATTCTCAGTTTGTTTGTACTGGAAATTTATACTCTGTTTATAACCTTAGCATCAAGTGCTACCGGAGAAATTTTTTTTCTTTTCTACTTTGTTCATAACCTCTACCTAGGTTCTCGGCAACGACAATTATAGACCCTTCAGTGCTTTGATGATACATAGCCTTGGAGCTGGATCCAATGCCTTTTGTTAAAGAATATATATACTTCAAATAATAAAATCTTCCTCTTAGCTTAAGCTTTTGGGATGAGTGGTAAATTTACACCTTTACATGTTTATTTGGTTTCCATGTAATGACGGATCTTTCCCTTTAGTTCAAATAAAGAAGAAGGTAGTATTATTCTGAGAAAACTTTTGTTGATATTTTGGTATATCCTTTTCTGATTAGAAAGATATAAGAAAATAAAGAAAAGTAATATGATAATGTGAATTCTAGAATGCCCAAAACCAAAAAAAGAGTAAGAACTGCCGAACCATTAAACTCTTGCTGTCATAAGAATATACAGGTTCTTATGGTGAGCCAATCCAATCAAACCTTGATTAACATGTCATATCATAATTTGAAGAGCTTTCTTTCCTGTATTAACCAAAGTTAAACATTGGATATTATATATTATTTAATATTTTTAGCAGTCAATAAGTCTCCAAGATTGATTTTTTTTGTCTTTTTTATAGGCACGAATCAAGAGTTATACAAGAAATAACTCGAACTATATCAATGGATTGAATATAAATCTTCAGATATTTCTAAGGAAGCTTGTTGGAATAGACTCCCTGTGGAGGAAATGATGAACTACTCGCTCTAGATTGGATGATGTTCGCTTTTAGGGATTTGTGGGATGGGTGGAGTTGGTAAGACAACTCTGCAGAAGTTATTTATGACAGAATTTCTTATCAATTTGAAGCGAGCAGCTTTATTGGTTGTATTAGAGAAGAAACTAAAAGTCGTGGTCTAGTTTCTTTGCAAAAACACTTATTTCTGAATCCTCATGGATGGAGAAATAAATATATGGGATGTTCGTGGAGGAATGAATGTGATAAGGAATAGACTACCTAATAAAAGTGTTCTAATTGTTCTTGATGATGTGGATACAGAAAACAATTAGAAGCATTAGCAGGGAGTCATAAATGGTTTGGGCGAGGGAGTAGAATCATTATAACAAGCAGAGATAGTCATTTGTTGGAAAGGCATGGATAGTATCTATACAGTTAAGGAGCTCAATAATGATGAAGCTTTGCATCTCTTTAGTTTGTCAGCCTTCAAGAAATCTCATCCCATAGAAAATTATGTTGATTTATCTAATTGTTTTATAATTATGCTCAAGGCCTTCCTTTAGCTCTTAAAGTTTTGGGTTCTTCCTTATTTGGTAGACAAAGAAAAGTGTGGAAAAGTGCTTGGGATCAATTACAAGAAAATCCTAAGAGCGAAATTTTGTGTACTTCAAATAGGCTTTGATGGTCTGGAGGATTTACAAAAAAATTATTTTTAGACATTGCATGTTTTTCAAGGGAGAGATCCAAGATAATATATTGGATATTTTAGAAAGTTTTGGTTACTATCCAGAATACAACATTAATGTTCTCTTGGACAAATCTCTCCTAAACATCTCTTGTGGAAGATTGAAGATGCATGATTTGCTACAAAAAATGGGTCAAGAATAGTTCGAAGGGAATCTCCTAAGAGCCTGGTCAGCGCAGTAGATTGTGGCATTGCAAGGATGTCCTTCACGTTTTGAAAAATAACACTGTAAGTAGATTGGTTTGGATATAAATGTGGAAGTGAATTTTTATATCTTATTTTTCAAAGTATTTGTCAATGTTTTTCCACGATGCCAATCAATTAATTGTATTTCATTTATATCAGGGTACTAATATGGTTGAAGGCATGGTTCTGAACTTACCTACTCAGAAAGAGGAAAGATTGAGTATTGAAGCCTTCTTGAAGATGAAGAAATTGAGAATTCTTAAGATTGGTAATGCAATATTGTTAGAACGTCGCCAAAATTTGTGACGCGCTACTTACTGTTGTATGGGATGGTGATCCTCAAAATGCATGCTATCTAATGAGCTCCGCCTTATAGAATGGTATGGTTATCCTTTTAAATCCTTGGCAGATAGTTTCCAATCAGATAATCTAATTGAACTAAGCATGCCTTATAGCCATATTGAACGGCTCTGGAAGGGTATTAAGGTACAATTATCACTTTGTACATGCTATTCTTGCTCTTTCTCATGTTTTTGTTTTCCTTTGGATATTTATAAGTCTATTCCTACTTATTTATCTAATTATTCATTACTTATTTGCAGAGTTTAGGCAACTTAAAACGCTTTGACCTGAGCAAATCTAAAAGTTTGATTGAGACACCAGACTTGACCGGAGTCCCAAACCTTGAGTCATTGCACCTGGAAGATTGCACAAGTTTGTATGAGATCCACCCTTCCATTTTTCAACTCAAACGGCTCAAATTATTGAATCTACGTGCATGTACTTCTCTTCAAAGCCTTCCAGACAAGATCAACTTAAGTCTCTTGAACGTTTTTATCTTTCTGATTGTTCAAGACTTGAAAAGCTTCCAGATGCCATGGGAAATATGACTTCTTTGCGTCTACTTTATTTGAATGGGACTTTCATAAAAGAATTACCATTTTCAATTGAAAGGTTATCTCGCCTCTCTATATTGTCTTTACAAGACTGCATAAACCTTTCAACTCTTCCAAGTGTTTTTGGTGGTTTATTCGGTTTGTTATCTCTGAAAGTTGTTGAATTGCCTTGCGCAATATTGAAGGTTATGAGAAGTGGTGTGAGTAATGATTTGTTGAAGCATTTTTTAAGTCGCACCACTGTAAAATTCTCCAATTCCATATCGGTGCCACTGCTTCATAATAGGTCCTTTAAAAGGAGAAACATAGGGGCCTTCTATATTGGGTTTGAAGGTCGACACTTCGGTATCTAAATGAGGATGCGGTGGTTGATGATTTTCCAAGGAGATCAATTCATAAGGTGAGACTGTCTCTCTCTTTTTCAACACACTACCTATTAACTAAAGTCACCATGCGAGATACTAAACTTCAAAGTTTCTTGTCCAAGTGGTGATTTAAAGTTTTGCAATTGAAATCTCGCTTTTTAAATTGTACTTTACAGGTTATATATGGTTCTTCTATGGTACATAGAATTCCTGACGGGTGCAACAATAGAAGTTGTAGCTCCTCCCTAACACTTGAGATGCCTCTAGACTTGGATGATAGGCAGAAGGTGAAGGGATATGCATTGTTTGTTGTTTATGAAACTTATTCTTTCCTGGAGAAGTTTCTTTGATTTTTGATTTCGAGACTGATGAAGGTCCTCTAAGTACAATACCTTTAGACTTAGTGTTGAAATGGTCCCTGATCTCAGCTCAATATGGGTGTACATACCAGCTAATTGGGTTCTTGGTTAGAGTGAAAAATGTGGATGGATGGAGCTACCTTAAAGTTTCAGTTAGAGCAAGCACGAAGGGTGTGGAGGTGAAAGAATGTGGGGTGCGTGTAGTACATCAGCATGATGCTCAGGAGTTCTATGAAAGCATTACTTCTATGTACCCGTTAGGATCATTTGATTCGGAAGTTCTTCATCATCTCTATTGTTATTCAGAAAGGGTTTGTGTCGGTGGTATACCATCAGTTTAGATTGCAAACTGACGCCTAAGACACCTTTGCAAATCTATGTATGTTCGTACAATCGGGATTTTTAGAAATTTTTTAAGTTTTAAGAATTTTTAGATATAATTATGAATTTTCTATCTAGAAATTGAGTTTTTAGAATTTCTATTTTCACAGTAAATTAAGAGCCCACTACAATTTCTTTCTCTTTTTATTTTAATTATAAAATTTTAAAAAATAATAATAAAATTTCAAAATCATCTTTCTTCACATCAAATCATCTATCTATAAATATAAAAAAAATTTAATAAAATCATCTATTTCTTTTTTTTTTTCACCAAATTCTTATAAAACTCCAAAAATTTCACTACTTGCAATAAATGAAGTGGATCACTTTAGATTGATCGAGTCTTGCAGTGGGGATCACGAAGATCCGTGAAAGTGCCATATACTACTCAAGCTTAATGGTCCACAAGAGTATAAGACCTGCTGATCGGGTAGAATCATGGTGTCCTCTTGTCCATTAAGTACAGTCTCATTCGTCAATGAAGGCTTCTTTCTCTCGGATTGCAATGTTGCTTGTCACTTTTTCTTTGGGGCTTCTTCCCTCTGAAGATCCTGGTAAGTTATCCTCCTTTCAGTCTTCAGTCTTCATCATATCTATTTTAAAGACAGAAAAATGATCTCATACTCTAAATGTTGATTGGTTGGATTCGAATTTTTTGATCAACTGATGCCTAGGGAAAGATACTCGCCCAGGCAAAAAAAAAGAGAGCCAAGGATTGTCATCAATCTAGGTGATCCCATGGTCTTCTATTCCCGCGGTAGGAAGATCTAAGAAAAACACAATATACCTAACTTTTAGGATAAAATAAGATTGAAATTATTTAAAGGGAAAATTATCCAAACAATCCATGTGGTTTCAAGTTGTGTCAAAATGGTCCATGTAGTTTTAATTTGAACACATTAGTCCTTGTGGTCAGCAAACTGTTGCACCATGGTCCTTCCGTCAATCCTTCTGTGAAACCATTAACGGAGAACGTTGATGTGTTAATAATTTACCACGTGGACATTGATGCATTGGCAATTTTCACAGTTGGTCATCTCACATAATATTTAAAAAATAAATAAATTTACAGAAAATTACCTAAACAGTTCATGTGGTTTCACGTTGTGACAAAATAGTCCTTGTGGTTTCAACTTGAACAAATTAGTCTTTGCGGTTAGCAAATGTTGCATCGTGGTCCATCCGTCAATCTCCCCGTGAAACTATTAACACAAAATGCTGACATGTTAATAATTTACCACGTGGACACTGATGAGCTAGCATTTTTCACACGTGGAATGCCACCTTACAAATATTTTGAAAAATAAATAAATTTACAGAACGTAAAAAAAAAAAAGATTCGAATGCCTTAAACTTACCCCCAAATCACACTATCTTCATCAAGAAACCTTGGCCCCTAGAAAATTGAAGGAAAAAAAATGAAAAAAAGAAGCTCAGTTTCAAAATCACTAATGGCATTTCAAATCGCTAGTAAAGAGTAGTGGATTGGCGACTAACTTGTTTGTGTTTTTTTTTTTTTGGTTATTTATTTGTAACGTGAAGTCCTCAAAACAATATTTTAATTCAACGAATATCTTGATTTTTACACTGAGTTTCTTTTTATCATTTTTTTCCTTCTATTTTCTCGGGCAGTATATTTCTGGGTTCCTAACATTGCACATTTTCCATCTTGAGGGTTTAAGAGAAACTCAGAAAGTGTCATTAGTGTTCGTATGGGAGATTTGGGCGACTAAAAAAGCAGCAAGATTTGGAGGATTTGCGTGATGTGCCAGAAATTAAAAACGCGAAGGAAAGAGCAGGTGAAGTAAGGGATTTCGATGATTTGGGGGGAAGGGAAGTGGAGGTGAATGGGGAAATTTATAGTGAAGAAGAAGGTTTATCAGTGAAGGTAGTATGATTTGGGAGTAGGTTTAGGGCATTCGAATCTTTTGTTTTTTTTTAACGTTCTGTAAATTTATTTATTTTTTTTAAAATATTATGTAAGGTGGCATTTCACGTGTGAAAGTTGCCAGCTCATCACTGTCCACATGGTAAATTATTGACACGTCAGCATTCTCCATTAATGGTTTTACGGGGGGATTGATAGAGGAACCACGGTGCAACAGTTTGCTGACCACAGAAACTAATTTGTTCAAGTTGAAACCACAAGGACCATTTTGTCACAACATGAAACCATAGGGACTGTTTAGGTACTTTAATTTATTTTTATTTTTAAATATTATGTGAGGTGGCCATGTGTGAAAATTGCCAGCTCATCAGTGTATATAGGGTAAATTATTGACACGTTAGCATTTTTCGTTAATGGTTTCACAAGAGATTGACGGAGGGACCACTGTGCAACAGTTTGCTGATCACAGGGACTAATGTATTCAAATTGAAACTACAGGGACCATTTTATCACAACGTGAAATCACATGGACTGTTTGGATACTTTTCCCTTATTTAAATGTGAGAATGAAGGAAGTGACAATCGGATGAGATAATTACCTAAGAGTTTAAAGCCAAAGCCCCAAAGTAGTTGCATCTTATCATAATTTGCATTCGTTGACAGGTTTTATATGAAAAATATTTGGTAAGTAGCAAAAGAAAAGCTCGTTTTATCTCGACCGCAATCTCGTCCGCAGCACACTTGTTTTCCAATTGCCCTCTTGATACAAAGTGACCCCACATTCGTCATTCAGTAACCCAATGTCCTTTTTATTCGATCCCTTCAATCATTGAGGACGTTCTCTATAACGCATGATTGGCACCAACCATGTTGCGCCCCCCCCCCCCCCCCCCCCCCCCCCGGGTTGGCCCCTCCCTTCTTTTTGGGGGACGAAATAGGAAGAAAGATTTGGTATTGAGATTTGAGTCTAGTACTGGAACGTACGTGATCATACTACTAGCACGTTCATAGATTCTTCAGAAAGGAGCTTAGACGGATTCAAAGGATTAAATACTTGTGCACTCCTTCAAGGTGGACCAAAGGTCGTCACCAATCTATAGTTTCAGTCAAACACCACCAGAGACATTCTCAGTACAATCAATAAAAAATTCGGCTCCCAAGGCGTTCAAATTTCAGAGTTTTTGGCTTCGGGATTCATCTTGTTTAGGGGTGGTGGCATCAGCTTGGCATCAATGTAGTGGGGCGTCTCCTGCTCTCTCTCTCTCTCTCTCTCTCTCTTTTTAAAAAAATTCGGGCTGCACGATATGCTCTGCGGAAGTGGAATAAGGTGCAATTTGATAATATACAACAATCTTTACGTATGGTGAAGGACCAACTTGCAGGACTCCAGCAAGTGTCACCTACTGTAATGAATTTTCAACTGGAACAGGAGCTTTTATGGGAGTTGGATGAACAACTGAAGAGGGAGGAGCTGCTTCGGCGGCAAAAGTCACAGGTTTCTTGGTTGGTATCTAGTGAGCTGAATACAAAATACTATCATGCCTCTACGGTTATTCGTCGGTGTTGGAATTCAATTTCGAAGCTGAAGTCTGAAAATGGAGAGTGACTTTCGGGCCGTTCAGCGATTGAGGGTGAGTTGGTCTCTTTCTATCAACGGTTGTTCTTATCGAGTGCTCCGACTATTCCGGATGATTTGGAAAATTTGCTTGATCCAATGATTACTAGTGAAGATAATGATTTGCTTACTCAGATTCCGGATGCGGAGGAGATATATAGTACGCTAAAAAAGATGAACCTGGAGAAAGCTCCTAGATCGGATGGGATGGTGGTTTTATTTTTTAAGCACTTTTGGGAGGTGGTGGGGGCAGATGTAACCCACGCGATTCAAGATTTTTTTGAAAATGGGGTGATGCTCCCTGAGTTGAATAGTACTAATATTATGCTGATTCTGAAAGTTGATAATCCATCTAAAGTTAATCAATTCCAGCCTATTAGTTTATGTAATGTGATCTACAAGCTTATATCCAAAATAATGGCGGAAAGATTGAAGGTGGTGCTACCAAAGCTTATCTCGCCTTACCAACTTGCCTCTATTCCTGGGAGAGCGATTCAGGATAATTATATTGTTATTGCGGAGATTTTTCATGGTATGAATCATAAAAAGGGAAGGGGAGGGCGGATGGCTATCAAGGCAGATATGAAGAAGGCATATGACAGGGTAGAATGGCCATTAGTATTGAAGATTTTTGAAAACTTCGATTTTAGTGATATATGGGTAAATTGGATAAAGCAGTGTATTTCGACTTTTTCAATTCTTATCAATGGCTGCCCTTATGGAAATTTTCAGCCTTCGCGGGGTATTCGCCAAGGTGATCCTCTATCTCCTTATCTTTTCATTATTTGTTCGAAAATTTTATCTCGACTCTTATTGTGTGAAGAGCAAAAAGGTACTCTCCATGGTATAAAGGTGGGTCGGGAGGCTCCTAGTGTGTCCCATCTTCTTTTTGCGGGTGATCTCCTTTTGTTTGCAAAAGCATCAGTCTGTGAGGCAAAAAAGCTTGATGATTGTCTTGAAACTTACATGAAGTGGTCAGGCCAAAAATTGAATAGAGAAAAATCTTCGGTGCATTTTAGTAAGAATTTTCAGGGTCAAGTGATAATTCCAATTTTGGATAAGTTTCGATTAAAAAAATTTCCCCCCAAGGCCAAGCATCTTGGACTACCTTTATTGATTCCTAGAAATCGTACACATGCTGTTGTAGATATAAAATGAAATTTTTTTCATAAGCTTTCAGGGTGGAAGGCTAAATGTTTATCACAGGCGGGGAGAACAATAATAATTAAGGTTGTGACTAGTACTACTCCTTCCTATTTGATGAGTTTCTATTTGTTGCCACAATCATGGTGTAAGAAACTTGATAAGGCATTACAAAATTTTTGGTGGGGATATTCTGAGAAGCAAAATAGACACTTGACTTTGAA
Organism: Morella rubra; assembly: GCA_003952965.2. Lineage (NCBI taxonomy): Eukaryota > Viridiplantae > Streptophyta > Magnoliopsida > Fagales > Myricaceae > Morella > Morella rubra. Next base: position 7,564,006 of record CM025850.1, on the reverse strand, counting down.
GGCCTGGTCAACCATCTGTCTTCCTAAATGTAAAGGGGGGTTGGGTATTAGACAATTTTCTGAGTTTAATCATGCTTTGATCTCGAAGTTGGCATGGAAACTGATCACTGAAAAAGAAAGTTTGTGGGTGAGGATGCTGCGTGGGAAGTACTTGAAAGGTAGAGACTTTTGGCAGGTTGAGGCAACTGGAAATTCCTCTTGGGTGTGGAAAAGTATTGTTAAAGCTCAAGAGGTGCTGAAAAATGGGATGTTTTTAATTGGGAAATGGGCAGTATATTGCACTTAATAGGGATCCTTCGATTCCTACCATTTCTGGGTTCAGACCGAGTCTTAGGGATGACGTGGGACTGGGCGATGTTGTCACCGTGAAGGATCTTCTGCAGGTTGATGGGTGTAGTTGGAACTTGGCAGAGGTTAGGCGCGTTTTTACACATGAATCGGCAACTGAAATCCTTAAAATAAAAGTGGTTGGACCAAGGCATGCAGATAAAGTGTTCTGGACGCTACAATCTTCGGGGGACTTTACTGTGAAGTCTGTACATCAGTGGCTAGTACGTCAATGTTCTCCTGGGCTACTTGTGATATCTGCTCAGGTATGGAAAGAACTTTACAGGTTATTGATACATGAACATCTAAAGTTATTGCTTTGGAAGGTTTTATGGGATCTGTTGCCGACAAAGGTGAGGGTGGCGGGGAGGATAGAGAATTATTGTGATGAAAATGATGAGGGAAGCTGTTCATTGTGTGAGGAGGCTCCTCAAACCATTTACCATTTATTATTTTTGTGTCCATATAGTCGAGCCATTTGAAGCAAATCCCCATGGCAAATTAATATATTGAGATTGGGTGCAAAAAGTGTGTCATCCACATCAGCTCATAGGCATTGCATTGGCGGATCAACATCGTTTTCAACTTTTTGCTGTGATTGCTATAGATTTGTTGTGGATGGCGAAGAATTGTGTTGTTCATGAGGGGAAGTTATGCGGGGTGCAGGAGTTGGCATCTCGGGTTGGGAAACTTAGCTGCGATCATTGACATGCTTGGCAACAGAAGAATGCTTTGGTACAATAGAAGTATGTTTGGAAGGCTCCACCTAATGGGAAGGTCAAGGTCAATGTGGATGTGGCTATTTGAGATCAGTTTGTTGTTATTGCTGCACTCATTAGAGATTCTAATGGTATGGCGAAAGGTTCCATGTTTCAAAAAATAGAGGTAGTTCAACCGTTAGAAGGAGAGGTTGTTGCAGCAAAATTGGGATTTGAGTATGCTATGCAGATGGGATTCGGGATATTATTTTGGAAGGGGACTCAGAGATTGTGATTAAGGCTATTTAGATGTGGCCTATTAGAACGGAATGGAGGATCTATAGTATAATTTCTGAGATTGTGCAGGATTGCAATAAAATGGAGAGTTGGCAAGCTGTCCATACTCCTAGAGATGCAAATGTAATTGTGCACCAACTTGCTCGTTGGGCCACTGCCGAATTTAGTTCCGACAGCAACTCCTATAGTAGTGAATATTCTCGTAAGTTATCTTGGGTGTATGCTGGCACAGATCCACCATTATGATTTGTACTTTTTCTCGTACTTTGTTTTTTTTGTTAGAATAAATTGAGGTTTTGATTAAAAAAAAATTCTCATAAAATATATGTCGTCCAACAACTCCAAATCCTCTGTTTCTTCCATTTTCGTAAAAGCAAAGATTAGTAAACGATCGACCGCGCCTGCATAATATTTTATATGATCTTGGATAACTGTTGGATTCTGCCTCTAAAAAAGGAAGAAAAATCAACATGGGAGAGAGGTTGGCAGCAAAAAAAAAAATGTTAATAATATACAATATTGTAATGTTTGACTTTGCTATAAAGCAAAGAAAGCTCTTCAGATTATGAAATGACATGTTAATATCTCGGGAGTATTTTCGTATGACTACAAAAGTTTAATATTTCCGGAGTTCTGCCTTAGTTTTTTTTATTTGTTACTTTTTGACATTTTAGAAGAGGTTGATGGTTTCGTTAATACTGGAAGATCGAAGAAGACAGAAATTAGTAACACATAATTATTTCTGAAAAATTACATTTTGTATCTTTTAATTACCATTTATTTTGTATTTTGTACCCTTATCAAACTTGAGACATTATACACTAAATTACCAATAAATTTACACTTTACACCTTATGTTACAATTTGACTGTTAAAATTATGTTATGTCACTTTTTTATTATTATTAATTTTAATATTAAGATCTTAACATGTGTGGTGTAAAGTGTAAATATCTAGATAATTCAGAATGTGATATATCCGAGCTTGGTAGTTTAGTGTCCAGACTTCAGAGTCTAAAAGAAAAAAGGAGTCCAAAAGGCATCGTTTGTCAGCGAAGGTGTCCTGAAATTTGTGTAGGAGTCAATCCAGAGAAGGCGCACAGCAATTGGGCTCTTGCCAGCTATGATCCAAGTCGCATCCTATATCTATAATTTTTTACACTGAGTGTAACAGCAGCACATTACTTGAAAAGTCGTGTCAAATGAGCTTCCATTCGGCATGCGAGAACTGCTACAATTAGGAATTAGATACAATCAATATATTTTGCCCATGAAATATCTCGGTAAGAGTAATCATCTTCCTTGTGTTATAGGCAAATTAGGGGGTGGATTTTGGGGTCTCAAATGCTTCGCATGCGGCCTATGCATGTCTTTGGCTTTTAGACAACAATATAAAGCCAAATATTACAATATTATAGTTTGACACCAACAATCACATCTGACTGGCTTCGCAACTGAGAAGAAGGGTCTGGGGCGAGGAATTTTGAGCTTTTACAAAATAGATTGACATAGGACTACTTACACATGGCTTCGCAATTAGCTATGCGTTAATCTTTAGCCTTAAATCTGGAATAAGCACATCATGATCAGTGATTCACGGTTGATGGGTGAGGTTGCATCCACTTGCACTTGGAATTTTCCTCCCCGTTAACCACTTTTGACAATGAAACACTAGAAGAAGACGTGACGTGCGATGGATGGTTGGTGTTGTTGGGTTTATTCCCTCGATGCGCAGGAAAGCCCAATGGGATCTTATAAGACCCAAAGCTCATTAGGGTTCTGACTTATAACCTTAAGGATGAGTTCTTTAAGTCGTACGGATGAAAAGAAAAAAATGACAGCTTTTCTCTTTCACGTCCAAGTTTTATTAAAGGTTAGATCCCGCTTCGTCTGTGGTCCGATCGAACTGAAATTTGGAGAAAACGTTCATGACACAAGGAGCTATAATCTGAACGGTGAAGATCAGATTTTGAGCTCGAAAAAAGTAGTTCGTATACGTAAACAGTAACTGCGGATTGTTGGTATTTTCTCTTCGTTGTTTTTCCGTTGTATTTGTCAAGATTGATATCATCTCGAAGATCTAAGTTGCAGCCTCTAGTTGTGACTAGAGAAGATTTTGTGTAACCATTACTTGATTTATAGTGGAGATTTGACTGGACTAGGTCCCGTGGTTTTTCTTCTTCACACCGGGGAAGTTTTCCACGTAAAAAAAATTACTTGTGTTTGTTATGACTTGGTGCGATTGATTATCTTGAGATTATTTTTCAGTATGTATAATTGTTGAAATTACACTCATTTGCTTTCATCTAAAAAGAAGAATTATTCCGCTATTTGTTTGTCGTTATCTCTCTCAACAGATGTCTGCACCCACTTGGAAGTTTCCTCTTCTTGACTTTCTCTCCGCAACCACAAAAGCAAGGGGAATTGCGTCTATTGACCTTTTACTGTTCTTTTGTTCTGATTTCAAGTCTGTGAATTAACATCCCTGGAGGCAACCTTATGAGTCTTCAGTCTCCAATGGCGTCCATGAGCATTCACTCAAAAGTCTCTCTGTCGTCTCTTTCTCCTTCAAAATCTCCATGTAGACACGAAGCTTTCCTTAGTTTTCACGTCAAAGACACCCGCAAGGGCTTTACTGATCATCTGTATGCAGCTTTGAAGTAGAAAGGGATTGTCGCCTTTAGAGATGATGAAAAACTCAAGAGAGGAAAATATATTTCTCAAGAACTCTTGAAAGCAATACAAGAGTCTATATTCACGATTGTTCGTTATCTCATCAAACTATGTTTCTTCTAAATGGTACTTGGTTGAACTTGCTGAAATTGTCAGATGCACAAGAGAGTCAAGTTTAACAGTATTACCTATTTTCTATCATGTGGATCCGTCTGACTTGCGAAAGAAGAAGACTTTTTTAGAAGCTTTTGGTGAGCATGGAGAGCTGCATTAACAGAAGTGAGCAATATCGCTAGATGGCATGTACATCACAGGTAATATTTAGATTTTTTTTTCTCATGCTTTGAACATAATTGAGTTTGTTTAAATTAGTTACTATCCCCCATCATACTTTGCTGCAATAAATTTGGCCAATTCTCCTCTGGATGAACATGAAAAACTCTATTTAATTTGCAATCAAACTGGACCAAGTAAATTTTCAGCTTAAATGCACCTTATGCCCCTGTGGTATGCGCAAATTGCATATATGCCCCTGTGATAAATAAAGTCATTTTTATACTCTTAAGGTAAAACTTGAATTCACAATATGTCCCTCCATCCATATGCGGTTTAATATCTAACGGTAAGTGCTGATGTGGGAAAAAAAAACACATCAGCACCAATAAAATGATGTTATGTGTCCTCTGGACTCATGAATGCCATGTCAGTATCCTAATCATCTGCTACGTTACTCCATTCATGACACATTACTAACACATCAGATTCTTTTTTTATTTAAAAACAAAATCAACAGGGGATAAGCTGAACGCGTTCACCTTATCCCCAATCCACTTTCCCCTCCCACGAACCTGATCGATTCTCGGGATCCAATGTAGATTTCAAAGGCCGAGATTTTCAGCTTATACCATTTGGCACTGGCCGAAGGATTTGCCCGGCATACCTCTAGCTCAGGGAATGGTTAACTTGATGCCGGCTTCCCTTTTACATTCGTTCAACTGGAAACTTCCAAAGGGAATCGCCCCAGATACCCTTGACATGACAGAGCAACTTGGAATCACGTTGAAGATGGCCGTTTCACTTTGTGCTATTCCCTTCACTGAAGAAAGGAGTAATGGATTTTAGAGTATAGAATGACCGAGCTATTTGGTGGCCAAGTTTTTTTATTGTATTTTTACATGATCTTCCCTAATTTGATGTCAGTTCTTGATATTACGTTTATAGTATTAGAAGTGCTGAGCTATAGTTGTTGAAGGCTATGCAATCTTATTGAGTGGACCCTCTGTTCTACAAGTTCTCCAGTTATAAGTCCAATATCTAGACATGTCTAGTGATTCATACCTTCCAGGTTGATGAGTGAAGTTATCAATTGGAGGAGGGGAAAAAAACCAGAGAGGTTAATAAATAGAAAGCATGAGTTCTTGCAATGATGTAAAATTGTTTACTTGTAAAGGAGAGGCTTCAGTTCGACTCTGTTTTGGGGTCCGTAAACTGCTAGATAACTTTTGGTCTGTTTCAATTTGGCTGACATTTTGCTAGAGGATGATTTCTTCCTTTTTGCAGAGGAAACACAGTTTTTTGGTGCTTCAGTGCCAAACTTTATATGGCAACGATAGGCAGTTTTCTGCAAACGCAGTTAGAGCTTCCAACATATCATTAAATCCACCACGAGACTGGAACAATTTGTGGGCAGACCTCAGTTGAGCTGGCCTTTCCACATAATCATATATACCAATGCAACTATCCCCACAAGGATCAGCCAGGTCAGACAATTCAATTGTTAATATAAGATGCAACGAGGAACTAATATTCAACAGATGAAGCACCTCAACAATGTGCTTTGTCAAACACCAATGGAATGTCACAGGAAGCAATTTCTTTGGACGAATCGATGGCTTCTTGTCTCTCAATCGGTGTCTTCGAATTGGGGGAAAATCACTCAAGACGAAAGTTGAGATGTTCCTCTTTGGACGCCGATTCAAAATGCTACGAATTTGACTAAGTGTTTCATGAGTGGGGAAAGGGGATTGGAGATAAGCTAAATAGAGCCCTGTTGATGTTTTTCCCTTTTTTTAAAAAATAATAATAAAATAAAATTTGACGTGTTAGTGACGTGTCATGAATGGGGTAACGTGACAGATGATTGGGCTACTGACTTAGCATTTGTGGGCCCAGATGACACGTGACATCATTTTATTGGTGCTGACGTGTTTGTTTTTACCACATCAACACTTACTGGTAGATATTCAAACGACGTATGGATGAAGAGGCATATTGTAAATTTAAATTTTACCAGAGGGAAATAAAAATGACTTTGTTCACCACAAGAGCATATCTGTAATTCACACATACCACAAGGGCCTTGGGTGTATTTAAGTCTAAATTTTCAGTTTGTTTGTACTTTGGTTGAAGAACCTAAGCATCAAGTGCCGCGGGAGAAAGATTTCTTCTTTTCCATGTTCATAAGTTCATGATATATAGCGTTGGAGTTGGATCGAATCCCTTTAGATGTCCAGACTCAAGCGTATGTTTGGTGTCAAAAAGCAACTCACAGGGCTGGTTGGGATAACTTCTTTCCATGTGACTAATAATGACGGATCTTTCTAGACTCTGTAATTCACTAAAAAAAATCATATTTTATGCGTAATTAGTTTGAGTATAAAGGTAATCATATATTCGCCAAGTGGCTAGGGTAAAAGAAGCCGTAGTTATTCTGAGAAAACTTTTGTTGATATTTTGGCGTATCCTTTTCTTATTAGAAATATATAAGAAAATAAAGAAAAGGACTACAATAATGTGAATTCTAGGATGTCCAAAAAATATAGAGAGTCAGAACTGCCGAGCCATTAAACTCTTGCTTTCATAAGAATATACAGGTTCTTATTGTAAGCTAATCCAATCAGACCTTGATTAACAAGTCATATCATAATCTGAAGAGCTTTCTTTCTTGTATTGATTAAAGTTAAACATTGAAATATTGTATATTATTTACTATTTTTCACAATAAATGTCTCTCCAAGATTGAATTTTTTTGTCTTTTTTATAGGCACGAATCAGCAGTTATACAAGAAATAACAAGAATTGTATTGAATGGATTGTGTTAGAAATAAAAATAAAAAAATTAGACTGAAAAAAATTATTTAAACTAAAAGAGAGAAAAGAGATAAGTGAGACACAAGATTTAAATGGTTCGATCCATAGAGCTACATCCACTGTGGAAGGCCCAACTGGGCTAATTGGTGTACTCATTTATTATTTTTTGTTGAGATTACATAGGCTTTATTTATAAGCCTTTGGAAATAATAGCCCACATGAGACTCTAATAATTTTAATACTCACTCACAAACTCAAGGTAGACACACATTGAGTTTGGACTTACAAAAAATAATTCAAGAAAAAATGACAACGCCTGAAAGTCGCGGAAGTGATGTCGGAAAGTGGCTAGAATGATGCCGGAAGGTCGCCAGGGTGATGCCGAAAGGTAGCCTAAGTGAGGCCGGAATGTCGCCGGAGTGGTGCCAGGAAGTTGTCGGAGTGCTATCGGAAAGTCGCCAAAGTGATACCAAAAAGTTGCTAGAGTGATACCGGAAAGTTGCCGGGATGATGCTGGAAGGTCCCTAGGGTGATGCCGGAAGGTCGCCAGAGTGATACCGGAAAGATCGCTGGGGTGATACCGGAAGGTCGCCGAAGTGAGGCTGGAAGGTCGTCGGAGCGTCACCTGAAGTGATGTCAGACAAGACGCCGAGGTCCAAGAGAAGATGCCGAAAATTGGCCAGAATTATGCCGGTCTGGGTGCCGGAAAGCCAAAGAAATGACAAAGAAAATAACTAAACTAGGTCAAGCTGAGCCAACAAGAGTGCTAGCTAGCCTGATCTAGGATCGAAATGGCTCTGATACCATGTTAGAAATAAATAAAAAAATTTAGACTAAAAAATTATTTATACTAGAGAGAGAAGAGAGATAAGTGAGACACAAGATTTAAGTGGTTTGGTCCATAGACATACATCCACTGTGGAAAGCCCAACTAGGCTTATTAGTGTACTCACTTATTATTTTTTGTTAAGTTTACATTGGCTTTATTTATAAGCATTTGGAAACAATAGCCCACATTACTTTAGCAATATAGGACTCTAATAACTTTAATAGATTGAATCATAAATCTTCAGATGTTTCTAATGAGCTTGTTGGAATAGACTCTTGTGTGGAGGAAATGATGAACTCACTCGCTCTAGCGTTGGATGACGTTCGCTTTGTAGGGATTTGTGGGATGGGTGGAGTTGGTAAGACAACTCTAGCAGAAGTTATTTATGACAGAATTTCTTATCAGTTTGATGCTAGCAGCTTTATTGGTTGTATTAGAGAAGAAACTAATAGTCGTGGTCTAGTTTCTTTGCAAAAACAGCTTATTTCTGAGGTCCTCATGGATGGAGAAACAAATATATGGGATGTTCGGAGAGGAATGAAAGTGATAAGAAATAGACTACCGAGTAAAAGTGTTCTAATTATTCTTGATGATGTAGATACAGACAATTATTAGAAGCATTAGCAATGAGCCATAAATGGTTTGGGCGAGGGAGTAGAATCATTATAACGTCAAAAGATAATCATTTGTTGGAAAGGCATGGAATAGATAGTACCTATAAGGTCAAGGAGCTCAATAACGATGAAGCTTTGCATCTCTTTAGTTTGTCAGCCTTCGAGAAATCTCGTTCTGTAGAAAATTTTGTTGATTTATCGAAGTGTTTTATCTATTATGCTCAAGGCCTTCCTCTAGCTCTTAAAGTATGGGTTCTTCCTTATTTTGTAGACAAAGAAAAGTGTGGAAAAGTGCTTGGGATCAATTACAAGAAAATCCTAAGAGCGAAATTTTGTGTATACTTCAAATAGGCTTTGATGGTCTGGAGGATATACAAAAGAAATTATTTTTAGACATTGCGTGTTTTTTCAAGGGAGAGATCCAAGATAATAAATTGGATATTTTAAAAAGTTTTGGTTATTATCTAGAATACGACATTAATGTTCTCTTGGACAAATCTCTCCTAAACATCTCTTGTGGAAGATTGAAGATGCATGATTTGCTACAAAAAATGGGTCAAGAAATAGTTTGAAGGGAATCTCCTAAAGAGCTTGGTCGACGCAGTAGATTGTGCCTTTGCCAGGACGTCCTTCACGTTTTGAAAAACAACACTATAAGTACATTGGTCTAGATGTGGAATGAATTTTTATATATTATTTTTCAAAGTATTTGTCAAATGCTTTTTCCACGATGACAATCAATTAATTGTATTTAATTTACTATCAGGGTTCTAATATGGTTGAAGGCATGGTTCTGAACTTACCTACTCAAAAAGAGGAAAGATTGAGTATTGAAGCCTTCTTGAAGATGAAGAAATTGAGAATTCTTAAAATTGGTAATGCAAATATTGTTAGAAAATAGCCAAAATTTTGGGACGCGTTACTTGGTGTGGTATGGGACGGTGATCCCTCAAAATGCATGCTATTTAATGAGCTTCGCCTTATGGAATGGTTTGGTTATCCTTCCAAATCCTTGGCGGGTAGTTTCCAATCAGATAATCTAATTGAACTAAGTATGCCTTACAGCCACATTGAATGGCTCTGGAAGGGTATCAAGGTACAATTATCATTTTATACGTAGCTATTCTTGCTCTTTTTCTTCTTCTTTTTTTCTAGGCAAATTGGGGGACAAGAAACCAAGCCTACAGTTGAGGGGGATTCGACCCCCGGATCTATCCGCAAAGGGACGAGGTGCCATATGAGCAACAGCTCATTGGCTATTCTTTCTCTTTCTCTTGTTTTTGTTTTCCTTAGGATATAAGTCTATTACTACTTGATTTATCTAATTAGTCATCACTTAATTGCAGAGTTTAGGTAGATTGAAACAATTTGACCTGAGCAAATCTAAAAGGTTGATCTAAACACCAGACTTCATCGAAGTCCCAAACCTTGAGTCATTGGTCCTATAAAATTGCACAAGTTTTTCTAAGATCCACCCATCCATTTTTCATCATAAACGGCTCAAATTATTGAATCTACGTGCATGTACTTCTCTTCAAAGCCTTCCAGACAAGATTGACTTAGGGTCTCTTGAACGTTTCTATCTTTCTGATTGTTCAAGACTTGAAAAGCTTCCAAATGCCATGGAAATATGACTTCTTTGCGACTACTTTATTTGAATGAGACTTTCATAAAAGATTTACCATTTTCAATTGAAAGGTTATCTCGCCTCTCCATATTGTCTTTACAAGACTGTAGAAACCTTTCAACTCTTCCAAGTGCTTTGGGTGGCTTGTCGGGTTTGTCATCTCTTAAAGTTCTTGAATTACCTTTCTCAAGATTTCCGGATATAGATAGTGGTGACATTGCTCATTTTTGGAAGCATTTGTTATATCGAACCACTATAAAATTCTCCAATATTGGCATATCAATGCCAATGCTTAGTTATAAGATTAGCTGTAACTCAAGCTCTGCGTCTGTAGAACGTTTTCACACGCAAAACATAGTGGCCTTCTATATTGGGTTTGACAGTCAACACTTCGATATTCAAAATGAGGGTGTGGTAGCTCATGATTTACTAAGTAGATCAGTTCATAAGGTGAGACTGTTTCTCTTTTTTTCAACACACTACCAATCTACCACCCTATTAACTAAAGTCACCATGCGAGATACTAACTTCAAGTTTCTCGTCCAAGTGGTGATTTAAATTTTTGCAATTGAAATCTCACTTTCTTAAATTGTATTTTACAGGTTATATATGGTTCTTCTATGGTACAAAGAATTTCTAACGGGTTCGACAATAGAAGTTGGAGCTCGTCTGTAACACTTGAGATGCCTCCAGACTTGGATGATAAGAGGAAGGTGGTGGGATATGCATTGTCTGTTGTTTATGAAACTTATTCTTTCGAGAGAAAGAGAAGTTATTCTTTCGAGAGAATTTGCTTTGATTTTCATTTGGAGACTGATGAAGGTCCTCTAAGTACAAGACCTTTATTACTTAGTGTTGAAATGCTCCCTGATATCCACTTAATATGGGTGTGCATACCAGCTAATTGGGTATTGGAAACAGTGAAAAATGTGGGTGGATGGAGCTACCTTAAAGTTTCAGTTAGAGTAAGCACGAAGGGTGTGGAGGTGGAAGGGTGTGGAGGTGAAAGAATGTGGAGTGCGTGTAATACAACAGCATGATGCTCATGAGTTCTATGATAGCATTACTTCTATGTATCCATTGGAATCATTCAATTCAGAGGTTCTTCATCATCTCTATTCTTATTCGGAAATGGGTTGTTTCCGTGTTGAACGTGAACCACTCCATCAAGGAGTCAATAGTCATCATTCTGTTGATACATTAACAGTTGCCAGACATTTGGATTTCAAAATTGTTGGGGAAAAGTTAATTTCACTCACTTGGTCAGGTCAAAACCCCGTGAGATCTTTGTAATGGGTTAAAACCTAGTGAGTGTTTTTGTTTTTTAATTAGAAAATTTTGAGAGTTTGACATTTTAAGAAATTTGTAAAAAGTTCGATTAAAAAGTTTAAGAATATAATTAATTGTAAAATGATTTCTATTAGAATTTTTATAAAGTAAAGAGATAAAAGATTTGATGATATTTTTTAATAAAAAATAATAATTGAGTTTGTTAAAAAGTAAGAAGCTAGATTATTTGATGTAATCTTTTTTTAATGAAAAAAATATTGAAGTTGGTAAGAAAAAGGTATTCGTATTTATATACAATTTTTTAGATTTTGATGTTTAATTGTAAAAATTTTGACTTTTCAAAAAAAATTGTCTCAATTAAGTCATATGGTATTGACTTTTGACAAATTAGTCTACGGGTACAATTTTGAATGCGATTCTTATGGTCTGTGTTTTATAGATTTACAAGTCATTTTGTCTATCAAAAATTAGTCCATTAACGGGACAAAATGATCTATATATATGTATAAAAAATAAACTACATGAACCATCCCTTTCAAAATTTTACTTCAAAGACTAATTTATTAAAATTCCATACCACACGAACTGTAGTGGTACTTAAGTCAAAAAATTTCTTAAAAGGTTAAAAAAAAAAAATTGTATAACCAAATATCTTACATATTGTCTATTCTACTTTATTATAAACTTGTACATGCATTGGATGAACTATTTATATGACTAAAATACAAGCAGTGCACTTCACAACTTTAAGACAAAGTTAATATACATTCTAACAGGTTGATGGATTCATGTGGCTATCTTATACAATATAGGACGTGGGTCACTTCTTGATTGGCTGAGTCTCCCAAGTCGTGATGAGGATTCATGAACTGCTAGCTACTACTCAGGCTTGACGGTCCACAATAGTATAACACCTACCCATTGAGGAAGAATCATGGTCTTATCATCTTTTAATTAGAGTCTTATGGAAGCTTCTTTCCCTCATATTGTTGTGCTGCTTGTGTCATTTTTTCTTTGGAACTTCTTCCATCTGAAGTTCCTCGTAAGTTAAGTTATTCTGAAAACTCCCCCAGGTAACAACAATAAATAAATAAGCCAAGGATTGTCACTGTTGATCCCATGGTATTCTGTTCCCGCAGTAGGAAGATCAAATGGTTCGGGAGTCCTGCTTTTTATATATATTATAGAAGAGGTTGATGTTTACATTAATACATGTTCCTACCGTAGGAAATATTTATGAAAACAAAAATTAGTGGCACATAACTATTCTTGGGAAGATTACATTTTGCATCCTTTAATTATCACTTATTTTGTATTTTATATCCTATATTATCAAACGTGATACATTACATACCAAATTACAAATAGATATACATTTTACACCTCATGTCACAATTTGACGATAAAATTATGCAATGTAAACTTTTTTTCTTATAAATTTTAATGTTGAGATCTTAATTAGTGGCGGAAAGTATAAATATATAAGTAGTTTGGTGTGTAATGTGTCAAATTTAGTAATTTAGTGTGTTGAATACATTTGAGTGATTCTTAGAGGGTATAAAATATATTAGTTTTTATTTTTATTTTTTGTCTTTTTCTAGAGTAGTAAAGCATAGATAAAAAAAAAAAAAAAAACGCTAAACCATAGATGCCCTCTGATAATGTTCCTTTGGGGCTTGGGCTTTTAACATGGAGTCCAGAGGCATCGCTTGTCAGCCGACGTGTCCCGAAATATGAGTAGGAGTCAATCCAGAGAAGCCCCACTGCAATTGGGCTCTTTCCTGCTATGATCCAAGTCGATTCCTATGTCTACAATTTTTGATACTATAGACGTGAAACGGCAGTCCATTACTTCAAAAGTCGTGTCAAATGAGCTCCCCACTCGGCATGCGAGAACTGCTTCAATTAGGAATTAGATAAAATCTCCGCATTTGCCCCATAACATTAGGGGGTGGATTTTGGGGTCTCATATGCTTCGCATGCAGCCTGTGCATGTCTTTGGCTTTAGATAACCATAGAGGGAGTAACATCGGATTAGGCATGTTAGGCGAGTAAATCTAAAGGCTTACACAAAAGGAATTGACTACGTACCTACTGCTGATATAACCATTCAGACCGTTTCAACCTCTGCTCACGAGGCGTTCCGGTCCCAAAAGGAAATTAAATGATGTTTTAAAAAAAAACTGCGGAAGAAAGAAATATATGTAGGTCTAACATTATGTCATTAACGCCAGACTGCGTGCGACATGACGCTGAAACCTTAACAAGGACAAACGTGTGAGGCTAAAAGAGCTACGAAGAAAGAAATGTATTATTATTCTTGGATCGATCTTGGCTCACGCTTTTGCTCATGAGGCATCCGAGGCCATCATGAAAGCGAACGGTGTCCGTTTCTTTTGGGGTTTTGGTCATCAGTGCATTCGTTTAAATTCTAACGTTGGACGAGAAAAAAGAAAAATTTCTCATGATGTTCGAACAAGGTGTCCTGTGAGCATGGACCACAACGGTCAAGTGGCCCACTACTAGAACCATCAAGTCGTCGACAGAGATTACGTGACCCTGCAGGAATCCAAAGGCTGAACAGATTTCCACGCTAAGGTTCAAAGCCTGGAATAAAGCAACGTGCTCCCCATAAGAGAGGCACAAAAGTCTTTGACCGCTGCTATCCCGATACTAGACGTTAAAAATAGCACGAATGTACTCGTGTTGGATTAATTTATTACTAATGTAAACATATTGATATCATTTATTCTAATTCAAGCAACAACATCACGGAAACCACAACCTGCCCTTACAAACAATACTCGAAAAGCGTGAATTATGGAGGAACTAAAGAACGTGCAGGACACACACGAGGAACAAACACTACGTGCGGTAAACAATTAGCGGGGGCATTTTGGGGCGAAAGCGAAAGGTCCAACGGTGTAGAGAAAAAACGGGAGTTTGTCATGACTGACAAATGGCTTCTCTGGCCGGAGGTAGGAACCGTCGAGACCATAGTGGAGATTAGTCGGGATGTTGCATTTGGCGTCCGGTGATGAGACTAAGGACGCCTTGCACTTGTGGGCTCCGAAGGAGGTGATACTCTTGGGTGCTGTGATGAAGAAGTAGCCGTTCTTGTCGGTCTTAGCTGTTTGGACCAGTGGGTACTTGGTGTTATAGCACTCTAGTTTTACAGTCGCTCCTGCAAAACACAATGCCACAGTCAGCAGTCATATATATGCAAGGGGAAGCGTGGTAGCATGAACATGCATATATAAAAAGCTACTTTCACTTTTGGGTTCCATAACGATGCTACTCTTTGATGACACATAATACATGAAAAGAAGAAAAACGCAATTATGATAACTTATTATTTTCACAGTACAATACGAGATAGCTCTAGCATTTGGGAAAATGTGATGATATATCGTTCATGGTTCTCTAGCAATTCATTTCCGGCGCTGAGACTGCAGCATACTAATTCATTTGTTTACCGCTTAAGTGAAGAAATGAAATAAATTAGTAACACAAGTAGAGAAGAGAAAAAAAAAAAGTATATATATATATATATATATGTTCACCAAGCACCATCTTTTGGGCCTAGGAAAAATGAAGTCTCGCTAATTAAGTTATAGAAGTTTGAACAAACCAAGAACCGGTGTGGCTCCCAACAGAGTGTCAACTCCAGCGTACTTGCAGGGCTTGCAGTAAACAACTCCTTGGACTGCTACAAAGCTTCTCGGGACAGGAGGATATTTCGGTGGGTGTGGAATGGGAATCGGGATATGAAATGGCGGGTGCGCCGGGGTGTGAGCTGGTGGGTGAGCTGGTGGGTGGTCATGATGATGACGGCCATGGTGGTGGGGAGCAGGAGAGGGAGCCTGCGGGTGAACATGTGGATGACTAGGGTGAGGTGTGTGGTCGTGATAGTGGCCATGGTCATGGTGCTCTGATGGTGATGGACTGGGTTGAAAGTCCTGACCAAACACAGTGAAGCAGCTCACTAGCAGCACTGCGAGCTGCAACAGCAGAAATCCTTTTGCAGGAAAACCCATATTTTCTTGCCTTTAGCTAGAGGGGTAGGGGGGAGGGGTAGGGAAGGTCTCTATGTGAGAGGGAGTGATAAAATGAAGGTTCAAATGATGTAATTTATAGGAGCTTAAGCCATGATTCTCTGCGGTTTATGTTGAATAAATCTTGTTTTTCTAATCTGTGGGCCAGAGGCTACTAGACAGGTTCAAATAGCTACTTGAAATGCGAGGGGAGGTAGAGCCCTTTGGATGGCGACCTCCTCCTATTGTTTAATCGTATTTAAGTATGGAGGTGAGGGAGTCATTGGTCCAAGCAAATGTCCCAGAAGGTCACATGCAGATGGAAAAGTAGCCAATATTTGGAAATTACACATGTTGCGAGGCAAAATGTAGAACTTTCCAATGTCAATGGCATACGGTACGAATACATATGGTTTAAAGTTCTTTATTTTAAACACATTTACCTGCTTAAATGGCTATCTTTCGCTACTTGGGCCTTTTAAAAAAAAATAAAAAATAGGAAAAAGAAGTTGGATTACATGCAATATTTTTCTCTCCATAAGCAGCGATTACATGCCGCTTGAAAGGAGAGGAAACAGACAAACAACAGCGATGGTAGAGAACGGATAAAGCCAGAGGCCCAGAGGAGGAGAGATGGGAAAATGTCAAAAAAGCAGTGGACTCGACAATAATGACCACCGCTTTGATAGCCGAGGGAATATTGTACGTTACAAGGAGTCAGGCTCATTCTTACCTTTTTACCCCTACCATGGTTATCTACGTTCGTCGCAGAGTAATTTTCTAATTAGTTTAATAACTAATTTCTTATTGGAGGCTTTAGTTAATTAATTTGCTTATCCAAAGACTGCTTTTTCTCTCACGTAGAAATGGCAGAAGAAGTCAGGGAAAGCAGGTGAAGGCAGAAGAAGACATGGGAGCCGGGACAAATTTTGTTCCATGCCGCCGAACCCTAACCCTACTGTCCTCCATAAGAAAGGGAGCAAAGTAATTAATTAAAATTCCTTTCAACTCTCCCTTTTTGTATTCTTTTATGTTATTCGCTTCCGAGTTAAAATTATAAAAAGAAGGTACGAAACTATTATATTATATATACTATAATTACCAGAATCTTGATATTTATCTTGAAAAATTATTTCTTTTGTAAATTATATTCATCAATTATTAGTTTTATTCTTTTACCCACCCTGTTAAAATATTTAATCCAATTGATTTGTTAATGCTTGAAATGTCAATTTTATCAATGTAGTCACATCTATTTTAGAGTAAAAAATTATTTTTTTTAAATTGATAAATAAAATTTAACCAAAGTACAAAATGTCGAGAATCTCAAAACGAAAAACGTGTAAAATGTATTCATCCAATAAAAAAAATTTTGCCTTTCAAATAATAGCATTCAAAAAAGGTTCCCTTCTTTAGAAACTTCCAGAACATCATGCAAATTGACTGAGATTAAAAAAAGGCAAAAAAGAGAGAAACCTAATTTTTTTTTATAAGAAAAAAAGAAACGTAGAAGCCTTTGCGAAGCTTCTCTCTCCTCTGTTATCATACAGCTCAACCTCGGAGGCCGGAGCCCTCAGGGACGGATCTGAACCTCAACTCGATAAGAGTTTAATTGGGTTCAAATTCAATGGAATCTTCTCAGAGATTTCCGACGTTTGACTGGGAAATATTTAACTTGAGCATGTTGAATTTCCCAACTCAACTTGGGGTTGGATCGTTTAGGGCAGGTACATGTACATCTTGATTGACACGTACATAACGGGCACGTGATAAAGTAGTACATTCGAAGCGTGGAGATTAATCCTTCCCCAGTTGAAGCAAGAACTGATAAGGGGAGAACCGGAGAAGCATTAATAATGACAGTTGGGTCAAACTTCCACCGCCTTATTGATAAGTTAAGTTATTCCGAAAAATTAAAAAAAAAATAAAAATATTGATGAGTTATTTAACTGGTGAAATCATTCACTGACTTTCGCCATAAATGTAATAATTAATGAGGATCTGAGCTAAGCTCTTAGCTCTATGATTCCGACCCTTTTGGAATAAAACTTCCACGATAACCATACACTGACTTTGGAACGTTTTCTATAATATATAGGTTTCACAGAGACTTTGACCAAATTGCATGCTCCCCTGTTTCTTCTTCTAATTTCAGAATTGAAAAATTGTTTGATTCAAAAAATCACGAGGAGTCCTGACCAGAAGCTTCCATGGGTATTCTAGATTAATCTAGTACTTGGTAGAATTTTTGTCGTTATTTTTTTCAAAAAAAAAATCATGCCGGTGGGAATTAGAACTTCGATTTATTATATTAATGCTCAATCACTCGACTTCTAAGAACCCGATTAAAAGTCCATGCTGACGATCAGAAAGTCCATGTGAACAAACACCAATAAAAAGATTAAATGAGGATGCGAATTGATTAATTAATTAACATGGGTAATGGTCGATCTGCATGGATCCCGTGACGTTTCCTTGCTCGATCTTGGCTTTCTGATTTTCTTAATCTGTCTCACTTAAATGTTCTTGACTTCGAGGGTTGCGCATCAAGCTGTATCGCTGCAGTGTCCACACAAGAAGCCCATCAACTTGCCCGGCAATTATTATACACGCAACTGTTTTATATTAGCGGCCAGCACGCTAATTGCAGAGGATCTGGGAAATTAGTCAATGCATGTTTTGTGGGAAGTTACGGACCTACGGTAAATTGGTACTCTTTTTGGTTCTTCTTCTCTGGGCACAGTAATAAGTTGCTAATTGGTAAGTCTTATCCATTGACTGTGATAAGCTGTCTTATGCTGTAGGGAGGGTACGGTTTAACCTCTTTCATCTTATCGTGGTGTGTTGCCTAGATTGACCCGCTAATGTTGTCTATAAGCTGTAAATCCTCATGTAATCCCCAGAGTTCATAACTCTGTTAATTGGCCAAATCTTGGGAGAAAAACAGAGCTTTCCGAAAGGGGTGCAAAGCATTGGACCACCCTGCTGGCCTGCCCGATCGTTACGATGAGACATGCCATGCAGATCATTCCGCTCGTGTTTGCCACTGAAAGCCGGTCCATGGTTCAGAGCAGTGACACTGGGGCACGTAACTTGTACTAAAAAAAATCCAGATATTTGACAGGTCTTGAGAAATTCTCAAAAAAAAAATAAAAATTACTGCGACTTTAAACTTAAATGTTCATTAACTGTTATCAAAAATCAAAGATAATAATGTTCATAAGTGTACGAAGATTAACACATTTTCTTTCGCTCCATTTCCCCGTCCCTCCTATCAAAATATTATTCATAATGGAAAATTCACTCTCCCATTAAACGCGATTTATATTATCTCTATCATTCCTCTGTTTCCTTTTATTTTCTTGTTTCACCCTTCCATCCCCGCTATTATGAAGCGAAGCCAAAAAATTGGCTTCCCTTATGGCGTGTTTCCTGGCGTGTTTCACATTCCAATACACGTTTCTTGGTTTTACTAATGTGGGGTCAACTCAAAGAAAAGATGCATATGCAAGAGCATATTCTTTGAAGTGATTGAAGAATATCTTCTATTTGCAGATATATTCCAGATCTACGTGAAAAGCTAAGATGGGCATTGTCGGTGCAGAGTAAAAACATACAGCTCTAGTTTGATGGCAAGATTAGACAAACTATTTCATCCTAGGAATATTAGTTTGAAATTTTGACGAAACCATTGTGAGGTGACCCCCAAATCATGTTGGGGATAGTGGGAAAGTGGGTCTGAACAGTGCAGAAAGGCCCTCACCGACATTAACTCTGTTTTTTGACCAAATGGGTACCACCACAATCTGTGCTATCGACACTAACACGAGTTTTGGAGATCAAGTTTGATGATAAATCTGCCCTACCACCTATCAATCCCACAATACCTTTTGTTGACATCTTGGATCTTATAATGAATGCCCAAAACCACGCCTTCTTTGCATAATGTAAAGTGGAACAGCAAATCAGCGATAGCCGTAATCTTCGTAGCTGTTTATTTTTTCATTTTTTATTTTCTTTGGGTGGGGAGACGAGCTCCCTATCCCAATCCATGTGAATCTGACAATCCTCAAGAACCCTGAATTCCAATCCCCATAAAATCTCTCTCTCTCTCGATTCTTACAAATATTCTTGTAATGCCCGAGTCATTGACTCTTAAACTGTGTTAGGATATTACTGACCTTATCATAATATTATCTCAATGGCACCAATGTGGGAATCCTCTCAAGTTAGAAGTTACAATCGGAGTTCATAGTTAATGCACCAAATCGCCAACTTGCATACAGTCTGCGTCAGTCAATGATAACGAAACTTTTATTTTACACCTACACATACACTGCATATAACTTATAAAAGGGTGTGGTCTTTGAAATCAGTAGGAAGTTCCCGCACATCTTCAGCTTGATCTTTTCAGACCAGAAAGAATAGAAATCACAACCCACCAAATCTGAGTTCCCCACGACGTGCAACACCTAGCTGAAGCCTAAAAAAATAATACCATTTCATTCCGGTATTCAACATCCGACTGCAAGGTCCAAACTAAAATATTCAACTTGGTTTTCTCTACCCCTTTATTTTGTTTATATTTTTGAGTTGCATCTTCTAAACTTTCCACACCTCTAGGGAATTTTGCAACAGAGAGTGACCGCCAGGAAATTTTGCCAGACTGAGTCGTCATTCTTTATCCCACCTTTTAACTCGAGGACGGGCCGGTACGGACTGCCTGCCATGTTTGGACTCGGCCCAGGCATTGCCAACTCAAGAAAATGATGAAGCCCAAAATTTAAGAACCGGCCCCGACAGGCCTGAGCTTGGTGAATACAAGCGGGGCGAGCCAGACTAATTGAAGTTGAAAAAGAGGATTCTTGCACATTTAAGAGTGTGAGAGCGAGAGAGAGAGAGAAGCGGGGACTTTACACAAAATTCATCTAGATAGAGTCGAATATGAAGAACAAATACAAAACACGGCGCCTGAAAAACCCACACTATATGTTTTTCGTTTCTAGGTCCACAGAACCTCTCAAACGGATAGCCATTAAATCTACCAAGTTTCCAAAAAGCCAAGCTGTGAAAGCTTGCGTCTTTCTGCTAAAGTGCAATGCAATAACAGTTTATAACAAAAGAATTAAATAAAAAATAAAAAAAAAACCACTATGCCTCGTACGTCGAGCAAAAATCTGCCTCTCGCTGCAGCACCCTTGATGCAAAAACTTCTTGAGATATATGGTTTTGATCTGCACTCACCAAGTCGAAGATGTAGAAATCAACATCATAATTGTATTTTGATACCATGACGCAAATGAAAACAAATCCACATGGAAAATACATAATTTTTTTATTTGTTACTTAAAATCTTGCCAAATGAGACTGTATAATTAGAATAACAACTAATCTATGCAATGACATAAATTTCAAAGGAAGTTTCTAAATGGATACCTAACGGTCCTAAAACACGACAGAAGACTTCAAACACTCTGGGGGGAGGGGCACATGTAGTTATGAACACACGCATAACAAAAGATGAGATCAAATCCAGAAAGTTCAATCAAATGTGGGAAATTTTGAATCTGATACAGACACGGGGAAAATTGCCATCGCATCTGAATAGTCCTTGAAGCTTTTGTGCAATATAGAGCTATTCACTTACAAAATGCTATAACTTGCTTCTTTGAAGCTTTTGCTATATAGAGCTATTCGCTTAAAACTTGGTATAACTTGCTATATAAAGCGCTTGGGAGAGAAGACTATTGCACTCATCGTATGCAGAGTCATTGACCCTACAAGTAATCATGCTATCATATAGGAGCGTTTTTTTTCTTCTTTGCGTGGGGGTGAAGGGCAATTGTTTTATGCATGCACCAAGTAATGAATGCGGCTGAGGACTCTTGAACCCAAAATCAAACCCTTCCGAAGGGAAGGACATGCTAATGACTCGTGAACCTTCAAAATTTTGCTCTTATAACTCATACGCCTTGTCTACCAGCTTTTTAATTTGCTCAGTGGTCGTCACTGGCTATGATAGCAACAAATAGCCCTATTAAAGAACATAAAATGAAAGAAAATTGCACTAAATGAGATCGGCATAATTCCACTAAACAATATTCCAATTAGGACAAGAGACACCATAATCCAGACTACTTTTTCTTCCTTTTTCCCCCTTCTCTTAAATAGCCCATTACAGAGAGTTCAACTAACATAAACTATTTACTGTCCCCCAAGAGAAACTATCCACTACTACCTAGCTATTATGGGTTACACCCAAAACTAGCCTTACAGTACAGGTAAATAACACAACACAAAATACACACAAAGCATTCCACGACCTACACTAACCAATTCTGAAAATACCTCAACCACGGTGAAAAAAACCTCATAATTAACCCAACGTTCATCCCTCTATTTTGAGCCACCAACAACAACAGAGCACAAAACTCATGTTCACCCTTCTCACGGTGAAAATAACCCCATAACTAAGTAACCCCAAGTTCATCCCTCTATTTTGAGCCACCACCAACAACAGAGGACACAACTCATTTTCTCCCTTCTCATGCCGCATGTCTTCCATTTGACACCAGGGAGACGAGTATAATAGGTCCAGTTTCATCAGGGACAATCATGGTCAATACTCCTGCTCATCTACGGACTAGCAATGGCCTGGAAGAACCACCCAAAACTGATCCATTCAGGTTAACAAGCATTGAGTCCTCATTGAGCCAACAATGTTAGAGCCCAAAACCAACGAAGTGTAAACTTCACATATACAACCACTGTTTGGTTGCAAAGAATGAAGTAACTTTCACTTTCCCATATTTTCCACTAGACATAGCAGGAATAATTAATAGCTAACACAACCCCTTGATCCTAATTCTCAATAAAACAAAGGTGCTAACATGAGGGCCCTAATGCTTATAGTCAACAAGGAAATCCCACATAAAACTCTACACAAATGAGCCCACAGATTTCTTAGTTTTTATTCTCTATGCAAGCCCAAAGATTTCTTAGTAACCACAATAACATGCTAATCATCAACATGAAATCAGCGTTTCATAACCACGAGATGGATATCACTATGGCATTACTGCACACATCCAGATAAAAAGAGAAGAATAATTCTCTCCTCAAGCGCATATCTCAACTCCAAATTATAATCTAAACAACCAAAAACAGACTACCTATACAAAGAGACATATCCAAGAAGAGTAAAACACAATCTAATTTGTAGGATCGATTTTAGGAGTGATCTTGACAATCTTCGAGAGGAAATAAGAAATAAGGGCGAATAAAACAGAAAAAAGAAGCCTTAAATAGGGATCCAGTTCGAATTTAGTAGATAACATGGATTGTATGTCTCTATAGGTAGTAATTCTTTTGTCTAATGCACATCTAAAATATTGAAACAACAAGCCAAGTAACTTTCATTGATAGAGGTCATCCAACTTTTTCTCTCCCCCCACTTGGTTTGTTGTGGTTTTGGGGGGGGGGGGTTCTACTTCAACAAAATGGAGAATTATTATGTTTATGCAACTTTAAGCAAAACAGGTGTTTCTGATTACTACTGGGAAATGCAATGAGTGCCACCTTAGAAGAGATTGCAAAATATGATGACTTCAAATTTACCCTGAGTCCCCCAATCTCCATGTATTAGGTGGCAAATGTGCTTTCACAGATATTTCTCGAAATACTGCAATTTCAAAGCACTGTCAGCTTTGGAAACTTGAACTTGTTCTGTCTACCTATTAGAAGCTCCTATTGGTCGAATTTCAACATATGGGCTTGAACTCATCTCTGTATGCAGTAACTGCAATTTTATCTAGAGGTCTTGTGCATCTCAACATGGAAGTCCACAAAGCTCGTGAGATTGACTTTTTCAGATTTTGTTTCTTCTTTTTGTCAGGATGATTTCTGATTTCAAAAGATGAACTACGAGTTTCCCAACCTTAAAGGATTTGGAACATTCTAAATATTCCGCGAGTTATATTTTCACTGAATTGGTGCAATCCTATGGATCTTAATTTGAAGTTCATTAAACTAACGAATCCTTGGTGCTATTTCTGTGCCTCATCGAGAGATTTCTTAATTAATTTACTGGTAAAATCCCAGACTATGTTGGGGATAACTCTTAAACTATGGAACTTCCATAAAGAGATGCTATATTTTCACTTATAATGCATAGTAGGGGATAAACTACCAAGCTTGTACTCTCCCGAAAAGAGATATATAGCAAGTGAATTGACCTGAAACCTTTGCCGCTTAAGCTTGAGCATCAACCTCCTTAACTTCCACATCATCTGTAGCAGCATTGACCTCCGCAACCTCAGCACCCTCCACTGGTGGCTGAACCTGCTCATCCTCCGGCAAGGGTTCCTCCACGTAATCATTCTCAAAGGCATCAGGGGGCACCTCATAGATCCTAACCTGCGGTTTCGATGGGTCCTTCACGAGCACATACTTGCCCTCATTCAATTTCATGCACAGGTCCACAATGGACTTCACAATCCCCCACATATTCGAAGTGTTCAGATTAATCTGAGCTGCAAACTCCCTTGGCTTGTACCCAACTACAGCCAATATCGCGTGGTTGAAATGATCACGAGGATGAACCCGTGAAACATATCCCAATTTCATCAAATCCGCGCCCGCCAACAGAGCTTGAGAGGTCCATTTTGCCAACTTGTTTGCGTTGTTCTTCAGCTCAGTGGCCAATACCGCACCTCTTTGAGTCTCAAGCTTCTGTCTCCAGTCGACACCGGAGTATTTAACGTCAAATTCATTGAGAGCATTGAGGGTGAGGAACGACCTCTGCTTGTTAACCTCGACCACGCTCTGGACCTCGCACCGCGCCACCAAGTACATGTCGTTGTCAAGCTTCCACCGCCTGTACCTGTACGCCACGGAAGCCACCTCTTCCCCTTCATTTGCAAAGGGATTTGGCTCGTCGAAGGTCACCTCGTTCCCATCCCTAATCAGAACCTGCTGAGAGAAATTTTGGTTGATGTAGGCGGCCTCTACGCTAAGCGAATACGCGGAGTTGATATCGTCCTTGGCCTCCGGCAATGGCTCCTGAGAGGTCTCGTGCACTGAGAGCAAATCAAGCTGCGAGCCGTCCCTTTTGTCGAAAAACAGCTTGTTTCCCACCCTCTGAACAACAATGTCCCAGGAATAAACCGACCTCGGCGCGCACATGAGAGTCGAGAGGATTGCATCGGTGGCGAAGACCGTGGCCTTGTCCTCGTTAGCAAGGCGGCGGATGACAGGGTCGTCCGTGGTGGTAACCTTGAAGAAATTGCGGTTCTTGAAGCGCTCGAGACGGCGCTCGTTCTTCGGAGTGACGCGGTCGTAGGAGCGATCATAGAACTCGAGCCCTCCGCAGAGGAGGAGGTCCTCGGGCTCGGGGACGGAGAAGGAGAGCTTGGAGAAGGTCGAGAATGGGATCTGGTCGAGCATGTTCCACTCGGGCTGGATGTCAACCGAGGACTTGAAAACGGCAGCCTCGCGGCGTGGCTGGTTGGCATTTGAACGGTTGAGGTGGTAAAGCCGGTCGCGGCGGGCGCGCTCCTTCTCGGCCTCGCGCTTGCGAGCCTCGACCTCCTCATCGCGCCGCTGGGGGAGCTGGCGCTGCTGCTGGAACCGCCATTTGGGACCGAATCTTGGCTTGGGGGGAGGCTTGCTGTCGACGATGCGGAAGGAGGAGTCGTCGTCCGCGGAGGGAGGGAACGACTCGTCGTTGGAGAAGTCGAAGACAGAGTCAGATGGGTTCTTGGGCCGCCCCGGGTTATTGAAGTTGCGGGTCCAGTCGGCAATCCGACCGAGCTTGTCGGAGCGAGAGAAGGGGGCGAAGGGGACGTTCAGGGGGAGGTTGTTGCTGGTGGTGTTGCTGGAGGCGGCAGTTGTGGCGGTGTTAGTAAGATCGGGTGGGCCCCAACCTTCAGGGTTGAAGGGGACCGATCCAATTTCGAGCCCTCCGACCATATTTGGTTTCTCCGATGAAAAGAGATCGAAACCCTAGCAGACCAAAACAGAAACCTTAGGCGAGATAGAGACTGAAAGAAAGCACTTAACTTTTCTTTCTCAAATACAAGGAAGTATGCATAGACAATACCGTGATTTTCTAGCTGGAGATGCGCACTGGAAGAAGACTACTTGGGGAGCGCCGAGCACCAAGAGTGAAGTAGCATCTGCCTTTTTCCGGCTTGGGTTTTTTTTGGGATTGGATGGGGGAAACGGAAACTAAACCCTAGCTACAGGTTTAGGATGAATATCCTCTGCAATTTTTAGGGTACTGCACAAGGTACAATCCTCTCAATCGTGGCCATTGATTTCGAAACGAGCGGTTGCCATTATTTGCCACAAAATCAATCCGTGTGAAAAATAAGATATGTGTTTAAAACATTTAAAAAACACACGTTACTCTCTTAACGCCGTTATTTCTTTTTTCTTCCTTCCTTTTTCGTTCTTTATTCTTTTGAAGCAGCACAGAGCCTTCAAGCTCTTAGAAAATGGTCTTTCTTCCCTCCTCTCGCATTCTCGCTGCCGTCGTTTTCCATTGCCTCATTATCTTTGCTCAACATAGCCATTGTTTGTTGTTTATGTGACCTTTTGCTTTTGAGTTATTTGGTCCCTTATTTTCCTGATTGTTCGTCTCCTAGCCTCAAAATTTTGTCTCTCTGATGAAATGAAATTGAAGAAACATCAAAGAAAAACACCCGTGCGTATATCGTTTCTATCCGCCTCCCTCATTTTTTGGGATGAACAAAGATGAGAAACTTTTTTTCATAACCCAAGAAGTTGGCCCAACAAATATATAGGTGGTCATTTGGGCCTTTTTTGCGTTCTAGGACTCTTTGGTGGACTATTTCTCTGCTGTTGTGAAAGAGTCCGTCTCATTCCGTCTTCAAATGTGGTTGGGCTTTCTTTCTGCTTTCATTGGGCCTTGCTTTGGGTTTCCTACATAATGCTCTTAACTATTACCATTTTTTGGATTTGATACTAGCAACCCATCTAATTTTTAACCCTCTTCAGTTGAGTTGTTATTCTTCTATGTTGTCCTTACCGGCCCAATCGGCCTCCAAGAATCCTGGATAGAAAATTTGAGGACAGAGAAATTGCTCAAGTGAAGTGCCTTATGGTTCATCTTTCTTATAATTTTAGCAGAAGATCAACCACTCCAGTGCTCAGAACAATGTCATTCAGGTCCCCTCCGAGATTTGATAGCATAAATCTTTGGGTTTCCTATATGATTTTTGTCCTGCTTATAGAAAATATAAAGGAGAAGATGGTGTATTTATAATAGGAAAAAGACCAAATAGATGACTGATGAGAACAAGACAAGATAGATACGTCCATGTGGATTTGAACCGTGAGTAGTCGCATGTTGTCTCACCTAAATCATGCAACTTTCACTCTCGAGCAGAGATGCCTCAGCTGCTAGCTAAACCGATCATATCATGAATTCACATCTCCTTCAACGGCTTCATTCATTCCTTTTTCTGCTAATGGCAAACTCCTCGAACTATATACGACACTTGCAACACCTAAACAGAGTGCATTTGATTTCAAACTGCCCTTATGCAGTATTGCTAATTTGAGATACACCATATAATTTTTCAAGAAAAGAATCGTTCCAAAACTTCCACAAAATGTTTCTACCTAAAAGTCATTAGTTCTTCATTCATTCAAACATGGAGGCCCCCGAGCAGGCCTCTATGGATTTTCGTGGTCTTATTTCTCATGTTCCAAGTACGAGTTACGACATGCCTTATAGTCACCGATAGCCATTTTGTCCACATTAATTGACCATTCATCCAAGACTACTTTCCACATATATTAATATAGCGAATGGGAGTTTTCCATTAATTTCTTTAATGTAAACAATTTCGCTATGTAGTATGTGAAACATTCAGCTTAATTTCAACAAAATACATATGGGAAGAATTGCAGCTGCCAATTATTTTTCTTCTGCAAAAGCAGGTTTCACAGAATTCTACTGCCATTTTTTCTATCCTGACCATTTGCTTTGGAATCAAGTACTCTTTGTGGTCTAATTACTAATTTCGTAATTAGACCACGAAATTTGGTATCAACTCTTTGGTATCTCCAGATTTCCATACTATATAACCCTTCTGGAATCTGGCGTAAGAAGGCTACAGAAGCATTTTTTGGATTTCTAGCAACCCTTTAGACCACTGGCCAGTAGAAACAGTATTCTTCGTAGTGGGACGAGGTCTTTTGTTCCTAACACTTACAACAGTTAGTTGAGACAGAGAATCTTGACCTAGGTTACCACTAGTACTTAAGGGCGCTGATCATATAACTATGTTAACGACGATCAAGGATAAGTCCTACACTTTTGAGAATACACCGGCAACAAGTTCATTAATTCTGAATGCCAAAAGCGTACAATTGATTAACCTACGCCTTGGAACCATTTTACCTAGCACGGAAGTTTGGAATTTGTTTGTTTTTATGAGAGTTACGAACCTATTTGCTAGCTAAAAGAATGTTTTTACTAAAGTTTCTGGCTTTATCTGTGCGAATGATGGAGAAAAAAAAAACAAACTCATCAAGCAATTCAATGAAGCAGTTCCCTAATTAGCCGATGCCAAAAGGATTTTTGAGATCTCTGTGACAAGTGTTGGTCAATGAAATTAATTAGGGTCTGAATTCTTCAAAGATTATTCTTAGTTTTCCGGTAGAGAGGAAATACAACTAGCGTACAACATCAAACCATCTATATATATAGCTATCTAAACACTATATTAGAAAGGAGATAAATGTGTAGAAGTGGATATTTACACAAGAAAGAGTAGCTAAGGAAGAAAGTTATAAATGATCGATCTAACAAGACTCATCAAAGCTTAACCCACTGTTAATCTTTCTTTCTTCAGAAGCCTTTGTGTTAGATCTACAAGTAGTACTATATCTGCCAATGAGTTATTAGATGCATTTAGTACCTCGGACCTCCTAAAGAAGGTTTTATGATCAGTATGATCTGCTCATTTAGAACCTCCTTCAGAAGATCACATGAGCTACTGAGCTTCCTTTCACAGTAAGTTGATACAAGTACACAATCACTTAAGATCATTCCTTTCGACCACCATTAACGAAAACGAAAGTGTAGAAGGACGAACAAAAGAGCTCTTGTTAGCAAAGAGCATTCAAAGCTTAAATTACATGATACAGTTCTGAGTCTTCCCAGACACTAACTGATCATCATATGTGTACAGTCACAGACCTTGAGTAAATGTAATCGTTCTTCCATTAAGACAGCATTGATCACATCCTAATTTAAATTGCAGTAACATCACCGGCAAATTTTCTTTAGTCTCTCACATATTCTCGAAGCTTCGTAACCCAGCGCTGACTCCCCAACCTACAAAATATAAAGCCAAAAATAGACTTAAAACATTTTGGATCAACAAACTACTGCCCTTCACAAAAGCGATTGAAACAAAAGAATTGCCTACCTTAGAATGTATTGTGTGGAAAATCGTATCTTCAACAGCAGTGAAACTCGCATTGACAATCTCGGCTCCTTCTTCATGAAGGACGCGAATAGTCTCGCTGAACATGAACTCAGAATTCAACCCAGTTATCAAAACAACCTCTAAAGCCGTATCAATTGCATGAATCTCAATTTGGGGTGGTCTTAACCCCAACATCATTCCACTGTTTGCGCCTGCATTAATTGGCCTTTCAATGCCCACTAGGCTGTCTCTCTTCTCCTTCATCTTCTCCAATTTCGTTTGTAGCTTCTTTATATAGTTTGCAGCTTCATCCAGCTGATCTGGCAGCGATATAATTTCCTGCGCTTCGGGTCGGGAGTATCATCTGTTAGCTATGTCTATGGTCAGTTACAATGTGTTCGAGCGCGTGTGGGTGATTGTGTGTGTGTGTGTGTGTGTGAGAGAGAGAGAGAGAGAGAGAGACCCTTGAGCTTTGATGGGGTACAAGAGAGTTGAGCTCTGAATAGAGGGCCTTCATATGATTTCTCCTATTTCGCTCTATTGTTTTTCGATCAGTTCTGGATGAACTAGGGTTGCTCTCCATCAATATGTCTAGCCAGTACTCCAAGTTAACAGAAAAATAAACAATCAAACTCAGCAGACATTGGTCATTAACGTCTTGGACGTACGCTTTTTATCAGAGTAGAAAGCCAAAGGTGAAAGTTAAATATTATCATTACAGGCCAATGGAAAAAGTTCCCTCATTTGAGAGGCTGGTGGGGCTAGCTGTGGAATTGTTTTCTGCTGGCCTCTCTGACCATCTTTGACCGCACTTTAAATTTAAGAAATTCAAATGAACTGTATGAATTTCGGCCTTAACAACCAGCTTGGTCATTGTTTGTACTTTGTCAAAATATGAAACATTGTTCTCATGTGTGATTTAGCTCTCATTTGCAGCACAAATCACAGAAGTTTTGTAGAATATCCTCATGCGCGCATCAGCTAAACTTGATCACCAGAATATTATTTCTGCTAGGGAAATAACTATTTAAATGCTAGAAACCTCTTTGGAGTTTGGGCTCTTAAACTTATCCAGGAAAACATTCAGATAAACCTTGCAACAGCTTGACTGAACTTATAAGATAGCAGCAAGGCTCAGTTTTTACAATTTGTTGCAGGTTTGTAGCAGTAACCCTGATAAAGTTTCTGCCATCTAAAATTGTACAAAATGATAAGAAGGCTAATTTAGACGAATTTATATATGTCAATGTTTCATTCATTTCCTGTCTAATGTGTAATTAATGTTGAAATGCCTGGAGAGAATTATAATATTGAAGAAGTATACTAACAACCAAAATCATTGTCACTGACGAAACAAAAAAAATATATATAGGGGGAAAAAAAGAGAAGAAGAATTTATAAAAGAGGAAAAAATGAACATCAAACAAATGAAAAAAAATTCCCGATTACGGACTTAGACAAAGATTAATTAAAGTACTGTTACAAAAGTAGTGCCTTTTTATAACTATTCCTTTCAATTCAGAGTTGGGTTTGTCCAAATGACCATATCAATTTAAAGTTAGGCTACAAGAAAAAAAAAATTTAAGTTAGGCATGCTGTCTAATCATCTTATCCAACAAATTACCATCATGCATTTATATTGCTAAACGTTTATTAATTGGTGATCAGTTCTAAACTCATGCCAAACGTGGTTGTACTTGAGGCACAAGCTAAGAGGATTAATCTTGGGCATCATCCAACAGGATCCGTAATGAAACTCACGACTTTCAAAGACCAGGCCGCCTGAAAACAAAAACACTGGAGCGAGCTAGCGCATATGTACGTTCTATTTCCATCCCTCAGTTTTGGTTTCACATAGTTAAGAATATGGTTCGGTTTGTCGTTTCAGGGTAGTAGAAAACGTCAAGAGCACTATATAAAAGAAACAGTGGAGAAGAGCGCCTGTCTGTCTAAAGTAGCTTTGTGTCTTCCTGCCACAGCCACACAAAAATGAATGTCCTACAAGAAAGATTTGAAAACGACTACTCCGTCTGATCATCCATGGGAGGAAATAAATTGGCCCATCTACTTTTGAATTTGAGGTGTAATATGAGGAACAGAATCAGACACATATTCTTTGGTTTCAGATTTTTGAACAACCTTCCAGGATGCTGTGTTGCCTTGTTGACTGTTTCGGCAAGGCAGGAATATTTAGTGGACGCCATTCATGATTCCTTAATTGCCACAACTGATTTGGGTTGCTTTCTTAATTGCCACAACTGGCCAAAGCAAATTTACCATTTGGGTTGCTTTCATATTCTAAGATACAGAATCTCAGTCCAGTACTTTGGTATAGTATCTAAGACAGTCACACGGTCTACAAAATGGTTCAACAAGCTCATGGGACCTTGAAAGTAGGTACGAGCTTTGAAAATGCGATAGGTATTTTTAAAACCGTTGGTTCTTTAATTTATCCCAAATATCTGTTCACATGTACAACCTAGAAATCTGGAAAAAAAAAATATTCCAACAATTTAAAAAAATATTTCAGAATGGTTTCAAAACGTCTGTGTTTTAAAAAATATTACGGACGGTTTTTCGGAATTTTTACAGAATAATTTTTCAGATTTCACAGTCCAAGGAAAAAGGCTTAATTAATTCGTCTCTACCTAATCAAACGTGTTCCTTGTGTTGGTTTGGCAGTACTCTAGAAGACAGTACGACATCTTAGACCACAACTGAAGGTTCAACAATCTGCTGGATGGGACCTTCGAAGTAGCATTTAAACGAGCTTTGAAAATGTATAGATGGATTTCGACCTATTGCTATCTGGGTCTTTGTTTTAGCTTTCTTATACATTCTCTTTTCCTTGGTTTCAAAGTACTAATTAATTAGCATTCGGAGACCATGACATGAATGATATAATTCTGCCAAAAACTGTTCTTTGTCTCCACTGCCTCCCTCTTTGCAAATTCATGGAAGAAAGAAAATACTGTTATTTCAAAATATTGTATCCGACTGTTTGCATACACTCCAAAATTTTGATCTAATAAAATAAAATAAGTACAAAATAATCTTTCTTCCCATCAAACACCTATCCTCTGGCAGATTATCCACTATATATTGAAATTAAAATTTTCCGAGCTATAGATGCACAAAAATGCATCAATATGTAGATGCAAGAATTTTGCAGCAAGTTCATGAGTAACCACTGTCTGGCCAGCACGCCGCTGCAGGCTACTCTTCGTCATACTCCTCGACCGCCTCTTTACTTCTGCCACCCTGCACACTGACTCCTATCCTACACTTTTCCGAGTTTAATTCAATATCATGTTTTTCTTCAACGGGGGTTTCAGTTTTTGGGGCTGAAAATCATATACATAAATGGGCCCTCACCGTCAGGCCGGTGAGAGGACTCGTAAGATCACATCCCAATTGAAAGATTACAGCTGCACTGTTCTAGAAAAACATGTCTGTTGGGACATGGATTAGTCCTGATCTAGCGGGTGTCCTATACTCAGTGGCCCTACTCATGTCCGTAAACATTATCACATGCTTCGTGCCTGTCCGGTCACTAACAAGCTTTTATTATCGCTACAGAGAAAGCTGCAGTTTTATCTGGATGTTTTTGGACTTTATAACAAACCCAATTTTGGCGGACTAAACGGATGGATTCAAGCTAAAGTCAAGATGATTCTCATACTAGAGGGCCCTCCCCAAAATAGCCTATCTATTGGGTCCAAGTCTTTACCTTAAAAAATTTATTCATTTTAAATGTAAGGAAAAAGACCATCTAATCTACTCAGACACTTATCTTGATGACCTTAGTTTAGCTCATACATTATGCATGTGTCAAGCTTAACCCATTGAAAAATTGACTAGTAGAGATCAGTTTTTTTTAGTTCCTTGATCACTTAAAATTTAAGAAGAAATAAATTTTAAAGACTAGTTTAGAATTTGATCATACCTCATATACTAGTGGAATAATTAAGCCTAAAATTTACCATAATAGAGATTCACTACCAAAGTCTGGCAGAATAACCAAGTGAGTGCTACAACCTAAGACATAGTAAGCCATAACAATGCAATTCCTGATATATTATAACATTAATTATTGCTGAGCTCAACTCAACTCCTGTTTAATGATCCTATCATACCTACCAAATCCCATTAGGATTCAACAACCAAGTATTTATCGAAAATTGTTGGACCAAAGACGTAATAATGGAAATGGAGACCATTTAGAACCTTGACAATGCCTTTAGAAAATCTATTCCAACATGTTCCCGGAGCTCCTTATCTGGATTTTCAACATCAATGCACTTATTCCGAAACAGAATCATTTGATTGGCACCACATTTGCTAAAAGCATTCGGAATCCTTTTTCCAGAGATATTCTTCGTTTGGTTTGTCGGAGCTTAATTTTTCCATTATTCTATTCTCCAATTCAGCTATTTGATTGGGCAAGCAAAACACCTTTGAGATCTCGTCTCTTCCACTAAAGGTAGTGAGTCTATTTTTTTATTTATCCCTTTCACCGGTCTATTTTTTCAATTTTCACGCAATTTACTCAATTTTCGCACCACCATCATTAATTTTTTTAAAAAAAAAAATATTAGAATGCAAAAATGACCTAACACCCATCGAGGAGGACCAAGTACAATTTACAAGTGTGGAGTGTATATCCACAAAATAAATGATTTAAAACCTTCTTCTCCCTCTCCACAAACGGCAAAGGCTTTTGTCAATTCATTGGTAGGTAGACAAGTTCTATGAAGTGAGAACAAAGATTAACGAACAGGGGTTTTTGTCAATTCTTTGGTAGGTAGATAAGTTCCGAGAAGTGAGTACAAAGACGAGAACAGTGGGACAAGTGGAATTCACCCACCAATTTACCACTTGCAGCTTTAACAATTCCCTTGCTTTTTCTTTTTTTCTTTCCTCTAAGAGCAAATATATAACATTTAGAAACTACTATATGCTTTCCAAGAATTTTCTATTTCCGACCACATCTTTCCAAAAGCTAACTAAAAGTTGAATTGAAATTAGAGAATTGCTTGTCGTGCAGAAAACAAGATCCAAACTCATGCCTAAGGGTTCTGAAATTCAATTAAGATTCTAATCTAAGGCATGTAATTAAGATTTTTGAATTTCATGGTGTAGATATTATCACCTCTGTATTTAGAACCTACATGATGCAATTAATTAAGATTAAAAAAAAAACAAGGATCTTTTCAGATAGCGTCACTATCTTTCTTTTCCGAAAAAATTCGTGTGGCTACTCTCAGTCTCAGACCTTTATAGCAAGTTAAAAATATAACTAAAAAAACCTTGATTTTACTCTTGAAGATAATGACAAATTTTCTAAGCACATAGGCAAAAGACTCCTGATTGCCGAAGAGATTGGCCACAATTTTTGGAAAGGATATGCATAAAATTATAGGCCTCTTTTTTCTTTTTCTCTAGGCACTTATATATGCCACCTGATTACAGGCCAAACCCAGTTTTCGCAAGCCCATCGAACCTTTGCAAACGGTAGCTGATCGTTGGTTTGACTGAATGATATTGACACAAGTAAGAAGCAAACTAAAAACACTTCCGCTAATTTTCCCACGATTTTCTCGGTTGGTTTAGTAGGTACACTGTATCTCGACGAATTTCGTGGGTTTCCCCAAGAATATCCAAGTTCTGTAGAGGACGAAGCAAACCCTTCACGTGGCATGCAATTGATAAGAAAAGTCAAAGTTTGACGCCATGATATTGACATTGGAAGTAGCAATAAAGCTAAATCACTATCACTAAAATCTATCATGATTTCCCCGATTGTTCTCGTAGTTACATTGTATCTGCACACATATAGGGTCTGCTCCACCTACTCCTTTGGACAATGAAACAGAAGAAGACGAAGAGAAGGTAAGTGAACTGGAACTATCCACACACACACACACAATTTGGAAGACCAAAATCAGAAACGAGAACAACTTGAACAAAGTGAACTGTTCCTAGTCAGATCTTCACGCATTCTAGGTGAGTGCCATGAATGTGATCTATAAATGCATACTTGCCAACCTGTGAGTGACAATTAATTTTTGGATACCTTGCTGGGTTGGTAAGAGTTATAATATTGTTTGTATCAAAAGAAAATGAAGGCTCATAACAGGGGAATTTCATAACTACCAAAAAGCATAAATGAAGAGGACACAGAAACTCTGTGATGGATGACCGCTATCAAATTATCTTCTTCTTCCTTTCTTCTATTTAGGATGAACTATTCCCGAGTCCACTTGCGGGCTATCAGTGATATTTATAAGACTGTAAAACATACATAAAGATTACGTGAAAGGGTCTATCTCCAACCGCTTTTCCCATGGTTCTCATAGATACTAGTATCAATAATTCAATACACCCAACATACAAGAAAAGACACATGAAAGATTGCGTACACCATGCAGCTGTATGCACGTGCATAAGTACTGTTTGTCTATGGCTTTATGCATGTATATGTCTTCACGTGTAAGGTGTCATACCATAGACTCACGTGTTTTGCGAGGGGAAGAAGATCAGGCACACGGAACTAAACACAAAGACGGACACACATTATGATGAATTGAAATGAGCATGATGAAAATACAATAAGATAAAATTTCAGCAATAAGCAACGACGTTGAAACTGTTGATATGTTGTGAACACATACTTTTAACACACACAGTCTGAAGAAACTAACATCAGAATTGCATGCAACCGCACCGTTAAGAAGTCCAGAAAACACTGAAGAGTATACCATAATATTCATCTGAACACATTTTGGTAATAGAAGAACGGGGCCACTGCCACAACCAATTTGGGGGTAGAATTTATGGAACAGAGATTAGGGAGGCCATTTTACTGGATTCCTAAGATCGACATATCTTAAGAGGTGTATTGTGCAATTGACATCCGAAATTGCAATACAAAAAGAGATGACCTTACTCTATTGCTCAAAGGACCTCTTTTCCTTTTCCATCAATTTCTCTGACAGCCACAGCAGCCTCCCCCCACCCCCGCCCCACTTTTCCTTCAACGGTGGCAAATTCCTTACCTATTTCCTAACTAAAGTATAACAAGCCCTGCATTCTCTAGAAATCTCAAGAAAATCTCACCTACCACTAATTTCAATTACCAAAGATGTCATTTCACTCCACTGCACTTTTAGTCTCTTCTGCCTCACACAAGGTATATATCACGAGAATATAGACTTAATTAAGGACCTTGATAAGTAGATAGACAATTCAGTATTGTATTAATAAAATCCTTTTTGTTTTCATTTGGGCTTCGTCCTCTCTTTCACTTTTTAATTTTTTCTTTTAGTTTGATAAATGCAGGCTCCAGTTCCCTCAAGTTAAGAGTACAAACTTCCAAACTCACGGCTGGGACCCTTTGCTCCTTTACTTTCCAAGAACACTTCCTTTTTTGCTATTATTTTTCTGTTTTAACTAAAGTTCACTCAATTTTTTATTGGCTATTACCAACTTCTATAGCTGTGTTTTCCATTTTTGTATATGTAAATTTCTCCGTAAAACGTAGAAGACAAATATATTCCTCGCAAATTTGCTAGTTTGTTCTCAGTTTCTTGGAATGGCCACTTCCCCTATGTGTACTTTTCTTTATTGGTATTTATCTCATTTTGGTTTTCAATAATTTTGGGCAAGAATATTTTAGTTTTTCGAATGGGGCTTTTTACTTTGTGAGCGTGAGTGTTTGTTTATGTTATTACAAATAGCTTGTTTGAATTTCGAAGTTCTTGATATATTTATCTTGGCCCTTCCTAAGAAAAAAACAAATATGACTTTGCACTGCTAACTTTCAATAACAGTTTCTAAAATTGTATAGGTAAATGTACAAGTACTCCTTTCAGATGTGATAAGAAAAACAATTTTAACCTGTAAATATCCAGCAAATTGAAAAAGGGATTCCATAGCCTTCCAAAAAAATGCAACCTTTTTCAGTCAATATACAAAAGACCATGATACACTAAGCTGCTTGTCATTAGTTTTGTGTAAATAAAAAAAGCATCTCCACCTCAATGCAAGTCTACTAATCTATTCATTCACTCTCAAATGAATGGTTGAATAACATGATAAAAGAGGCTTAGAAAACAAACCTTTTTTAATTACAATTGACCTGGTGAGCTACAAAAGCCAGGTCCTATGAAAGATTCACGTGAGTTTAGGTTTAGGCATTGATGAACCATTAGGATGCGAGGGGCCAAGCTTTTGGATCCAATGAAGCAGCCCTTTCTTGTGATCTTGGCAAGTAGGATTTTGCACCAGATTCAGGGTTCCATCACGGGCAAGTGAAGACTCAAATTGCTCCAATACCTTCACAACCTGCCAAAAGTCAGGCCTTTTCTCCGGTTGCAGGGACCAGCATTGCCCAATTAAAGCTCGCATGGCAGGCGGACAGTCCACTGGGATAGGAGGTCTGACATTCTGAAAATGCAAGAGTTAATTGGGTTAGGATGGTGTCATTGAAATTGCATGTAATTTTGTCTCACAAGAGTAAGGGAACATGGAAAGCAAAGAGAAGTACCAAATAGAACATGAACAAGATGCCGTTAACTCCAATTCTCATTTTAAGTTCAGCCTAAAAGCCAACTTCATTACATCATCCCATAATATTCCAAACCAGATCATTTTTTAGCCTCCATCTTCACTGATAAAGAGATAGGGGAATTTCCACCTTAAAAATTTAATCCATTCAATCATGTCATATCACTCCTAGAATGAGAAAATCATGGCTTTTGAGAGTCCAAGACCAGTAGATTATGCAATATCTGGGAAGTATGCTCAAGGATTGTGTGGTACCAAATGGATGACACGCTAATTGAACACAGCTAGTCTATGGTTTGTCTTATGTGTTTTTTGTTAAAACAAGTGTACACTGAAATCTATACGAAGTCAGAATAAATGACGGGAGGCAAAACAGGAAAAAAACATGAAACATTAGTGAGAGGAGGGTGAGTCTTTTTCCCACCAATTTGAAAGGAATTCCATACATTTAGAACTCATAGCACATCTGAACAATCCAGAAAATACTACGGAGCTAAGCACAAATGGTATAATAAAAACAGAGTAATAGAGTATGAAAAAAAAAACATGGTAACAATTAGAATAATAATGTAACATCGTAGAGGATATAAACCATGAAAATGAAGGTTCAAAGAGCCTCATGCATTACAAATCTGTAAAAACGTACCGTAAGAAACATTAAATTCAGGATCAAACCTTATTTACTACTGCAAAAGCAGCCTGTATGGGATTCATATCCTCATAGGGGATTGTTCCAGAGACCATTTCCCATAAGATGAGTCCAAAACTGTACACATCAACTCTACGCCCATAGGATTTATGTTTGATCATCTCAGGTGCCATCCAGCGATAAGTCCCAGGGTCATCAGCAAAAGAATCACAGTATGCCTCCTCACAAGCTATTCCAAAATCGGCAATTTTCATGTGGAAGTCTTGGTCAATAAGGACATTTTCTGGTTTAAGATCTCGATGAATGACACCTTGAGAGTGAATGTATTCCATTCCACGAGCAATGTCCAGAGCAATTGCAATTAATTTTTGCAGAGGAAGTGATTTATGCTCGAGCTTATGCAAAAATGCCCTCAATGAGCCCTCTGATAGATATTCTGTAACGACACAATATACCGGTAGCTTTCGGCAGGCTGCTACAAACTGTGTTGACGGATTAGCACAATTAGAATAGAGGTTTGAAAAAAAAAAAGGCAGCATCCTTAAACATATTCACTGCTACGATCGTTTCAGCCACAATTCAAGAATCACTAATGAACTACTAAAAGCCATGGAGCTAGGGCAAATTTGTGATCGACATACTAGAAAGTAGTGAATCAGCCAAAGGAAAATATGTCTGCCATAAATTGCATACACATGACAAAATAACAGACCACTGGGGGACAAAAGGAAATCTTTATCACCTTTATGACATTTTGATGGTAGAGGCGAGAGAGAAGAGTAACTTCACTATTGAATTGCTTCTCTAGTCGAGCTGCCAAGGCTCCATTTTCGTCGTCATCAGGTGCCCGGATAATTTTAACGGCAACAGGTTCATCCTTGTATATTCCATGGTAAAGCCGACTATGAGCCCCATGAGCAAACTTCAGCCCCAGGAAC
Source organism: Morella rubra (assembly GCA_003952965.2). Classification (NCBI taxonomy): domain Eukaryota; kingdom Viridiplantae; phylum Streptophyta; class Magnoliopsida; order Fagales; family Myricaceae; genus Morella; species Morella rubra. The sequence goes on along the minus strand of CM025850.1, from coordinate 7,524,910 downwards.
AACTTAGACAGATCCACACACCATTCATCTGCTGTTTCCACAGCGTTAACCCTTCCTCCACCATGGTCAAAGTACTTTGCCCAGGACGACTCCTTCCAGGTTTTTGATTTGTCATTGACTTTTGGCGAACCAAAGTGCCTGAGCGGGCTGGCTGTCAATGGAGACTTCAACTTGGATGATGTAATTTCTTGGGAATACTTATTCTTAGGCTTTTCCGCAATCCCCTTTTCCGATTCCCTTCTCCTGGGAAATGGAGTCATGAATCTCTTACGCTCAGTCCTTGCTTCCTTAAACGTATCTGAGAGCACGGTTTCAGGTAACGGGGACAACGATCTCTGCTTGCTTGTTATAAGATTCTGCTGACTCTTCGGATCACTAGGAATTGATTTCTCACTAGTACCAGTCGCTCCAGGCCTTGATTTCAACCCTGAACATCGCTCAGGTTGAAATGAAAGTGGAATAGAGGCCAATCTTGAATAGTCCAACCGATGATAGATGGTATGAGAAAACTTTGTTCTCCTAATCCAAGAATTAGCATCTTCTGCCATTTTCCGTTCGCACAAATTCCTAGAAATCCTAAAAGACGTTATACCCAAAAACCTCCTTAATCTTCTTATTCTCCCCCAGCTGAGATGAAGGGTCAAACTTTAACAATCCTAGAAGAAATTCAACGTTCCTTCCTAAGCCCATAAACTACAATTGGCATATTGACTACTTAAAATCAAAATTTCCCTTCATAAAAATCAAAGAACCATTGAAATACTTGAAAACCGAACATGATCGAGACTGCTCCAAACCCTAATTTCGTCTCCATCGGGACCAAAATTCCTCGAAAACCACTATAGCCAATCCACAAGCAGACCTCCCAGACATCAGAATTGGCTCATCACGACCAAACCCAACAAACCCTTTTTTTGGCTTCAAAGTCAAATACCACCTTCCGTGAAAGCCTGGAAAATCCTACACAGATACCCGCTAAATAAATCGAAAAATAATTTCCAAAATAAGAATAAAAAAGCCCAAAACTCAGAAAAGTAAACTCATATATTTTGAAAAAGAAACAGCCATGATTGTAAACCCCATTAGTCACACAGGAAAACCAATAATTGTGCCAAAACAATCATAAACCCATTAAAATATCAGAAATAAACAAGACCCACATGCGTAAACAAAACAATATACGTAACAAGAGGGCAGAACAAGAAGGTCTGAGAAGAAACACAAGCTCACCTCAAGGGGTGTAAATGGCGTCCATCATGGTGACCAAATCACCATGTCTTTGAAAGGTACCTGGCAAGTTGTTTAGCAATCAATTACGTGTGAGAGAGAGATTGATAAAAGTTTTCCCCCTTTTTACTTCTTACAATACATTTTTTCTTTTCTAAGCTACTATACGTATCATATATTAGGGGAATGGTTACCGTAGATTCCATGGACCCGGATTTTTTGGTGAGGTTTATGCAGGTGCGGTCGGGTTTGGTGCTGGGGACCGCATAGAGAAAGTCAAAAAAGACGGGCAGAGGGTCAGAGACGGAATTGTTTCATTAAAATAATAACGAAGCGGAATCCAGTGTCTCCATCGGAGAGAATAAGGTACGGAAAACTTTAGCCATAGAGCCAGCGAACTTCCGGTTAACAGTACGGTTTTCGCACGGGATACGTATGTGTTATTCCGTATCAGTGAACAACTTGTATTGACGTATCTATTAAAAGATTCCTTAGTTTTCCTAAATTTTAAGATCATAATTTTGTTTTGTCGATCCTATCGGCTTAACTTATCACTTATTCAATTTTTGAAATAATTTTAAAGATTTAAATTCTAATTATACTGAATTATCTATAATCAAAATACTGAAAAATCTGTCCATCAATTTTGGAAATTGTATGGATAAGTCACACGATTTAAAGTTTCATTTTTCATTGAGATGTATCCGAACCTGCTTAAATGAAAGCTGTGTGGCTAGGGCTAAAATTTAGGGATCTGTTTTTCATTTTTATTAAAATAAATTCAATTTTGCTCACAACAAGTAACATCAAAATTACAGCATCTAGTTATGGCGTCTAACTTCTTATTATAAGGTCTAACTAAAATTCTTTTTTCATATTTTATAATAATTGTAGGCTAATAATTACTACGTCTCAAATATTTTCCATGATAGTTTAGATTCATTCCCCTAATAACTCGAGTATTCTCAGTAAGTAAGTGAGAAAATCTTTTTAAGTTTTTATTTTGAGAAAAAAAAATATATCAAGGTTCATTGCCTTTTTATCTTGGGAAGGGGTGTCAAAATGCTTCCATGAAGTGATAGTGAACAAGTATTATGATTAATATAATAATTAATTATCACTATGTTTATTAGTTCAGTTTTCAAATATATATATATATAGGTTATTTCATCTGCACAAAAAGTAGCTCATTAACAAAAGACCGGCATAGGGTCAAAATTGTAATGTCCATTGTCAATCAAATAGCCTATCTCATATCCTGTTTTAGTTAGCAATGCTAAAATTTGGTAGCAGAAGGATTTACACGTCTAAAAACTATACTACGACATGTTTAGAGTTGTAGATTACACAGAGAACCCTTCTTTTTAAAAAAAAAAAAATCAAAACACCTCGTTTTATTCCAAACCAAACCACCAAACAACCCCCTAAGGAAGGTCAATACCAGTATATAATCATGATAAATCAAACAAAAGCTCACAATCATGGAGATTGCCCTTCAAGCTAAGCTTAGCAGCGGCCCAACGAGTAAGGTGATGCGCTATCTCATTCGCACCTTTAAGGACATAAACTACTTGCCAACTTTGTAATCAACTACACGCTACATGAATCTCCTTAACATAAGAGTAAATACGCCAATCTAAAATTTGAGGCTTGGTGTGAATAGCCTTAATAACTATTTTAGAGTCACCTTCCAAAATTACATTCAGAAAACCTTTGTCACATGCCAACTGCACACCCAGCTTAACAGCCTCCACCTCGCCATCGAGAGGCCCAACAGTATCCAAACACTTAACCACTGCACCTTTGACCTGCCACTCACAGTCTCGAGCAAGAGCAGCTATCACTGCATAAAAGAGTTACATATAACTGCATCTACATTTCAAGGCCGGCTCAAGGGTAAGACAATTGAGGCAGTTGCTTAAAGCCTCATAAAAGAGTAATTTTTTTTTAGAACCCAATAAATAAAAAGACAATTGACCTAAGAAAACAAAAAAGTAATGGCAAGATGCAATATTTTTATATATTTTTTTTATCACGAGAGACTGTCTTTTTACAAGTGATATTTTTTCGAAACCTCCTAATTCTTTTTTAGATATTTTTGAACTTTGCTTAAATAGAAAAAATGCCTTATAGACTTTTAAACTGTGCTAGTCATGGGGACTTAATGTTATGTATGAGGAGTCATAAAAAAAACAATTAATAAGGCATTTGAATATTTTATATTAAATTTAATAATTTTCAGATAATTTAAAATATTTTTATATTAAAATGTATATAAAAGGCCTAAAATAATTTAGACTGCCTTAAGCCACCATTTGATTTGAGCCGGGCCCCGCTACATTTATCTTTATTGTATCCACGGGTGGAGGGGTCCGATGTAGCACCTGCACTGGACAAATTTTCTTACGCCAAGCCTCCGCATGCTCAATGCTAAGTCGACGCACTCTACCAACCAACTCCTGCACGGCAAATCTCCTACCACCGTGTTCAATCTAGTTTCGAATAGCCCATATCATGTCTATGGCGTTGTCACAGAGGGACCCATTTTGAATGTAATATGACGGAGCTATTGAATACTTATTCGTAAGTTTTTCAATACTCCAGGGACTTTGGGTACAAATATGCCTCATTTTTATTTAGACTAATTGTCTTAATTAAGGGTTTGGTCTACTGAATGTCAAATCCCCCCACCCCGTAGGCTTAGTTCTACTACCACAATTTGTCTAAAAAAAACCATATGTTTTAGAAAACAATTATTAGCCACGTTGTTGTGTACATCCAATATAAGCAGCTATTATTTAAAAAAAACTCCTGCGAACAACGGTTACTATTATTTTTGAAAGAAAACCAGGTCATTTGAATTAACTATAATGAGAACAAGCATTTCAGTTGTTTTTTGAATTTTTTGTTGGTTGATATTTGTATTCTCTTCACTCCTAAACTGGCAGGAAAGCACGAAAATCTGATTTATATCCCTTTTGAGTTTTTCACATAAGGAGAAGCTGCTATGGCAGTTTGTTTTCAAAATATATTTTTTTGTATTGATTAAGAATTATATATATATATTATTAGAAAGATGTTTGGAAAGAGAGAATTTTTAAAATTTATTTGTTTTAAAAATGTGAGAGTAAAAAAAAATATTTGGAAAGGAAATTTTTGTAAAGAGTCTGTATAAAAGTTGTTTGGTTTTTTATGTTATTTTTCATGGAGGCTAACCGCTAATTGATTACATAAATTTTTTTTTATTGAGAATTGAAATTTATAGTCTGAAAAATCATGCTTATATTAAAAAACGAGTTTGAAATAAAACATGTTTTTAAAACTATTAAGCAAACATTGGAAGAGTAGGATTGAAATTCTGAGGAACCGAAAGTAACAACAGAAAGTAAGAAATTCTAAATTGGCAGGTGGGTTATTTTGATATGTAGGATTGAATTAAGATGACGTGGTAATATCCACACCGTGAATGGAAGGAAACATGAGGCTTTCAACCGGAGGTGAGCGCAGCAGATAATGACATGTTTTTAAACTAAATTTTTGATCAAAATTATTATTTACAAACATAAATTCAAAATTTTCAATATTATTTTAAAATTTTAAAAATCACATATTTCAAATCTGTTTTTTCATTATAATAAATATAAAAAATTTAGTGAAATCAAATATCTTCATAAAATTATACTTTTAATTATTTTCTCTTAGAACTCAATAAAATTTTAATTTATCTCAATTTTGATAATATTATCAAAATTAATCTATCTCAATTTTCATAATGTGCTCAAAATTCTTATATAAGGCTTAAACATTCTAATTCTCTGTCAACAGTATGGTACAATAATCTCAATAACGGCACAATTCTTTTTTGGTATAATAATTATTTCTAATATTTTAATTTGAATGGTACATATAATTATTTTATATTGTCTATAAATAATTTTTGATGAGCGAGATTTTAGTTCCAATGGAGCTTAATTATTAAATCTATAAGAAGTATTAATTTTTTTTATACAAATCATTAAACTTATCAAACATCATAAAATGTTTATAAGAAAATATTTTTAAAAAATAACCAAACAATAAAAAAGAGAATTTCCTGAAAATAGTTTGATATTTTTGTTTTTCGTAAAATAATATCAACAAACAAATCGACGAAAACATTTTCGGTTGATCGTAATTGTTTTTCTGAAATTGGCTTACACTGTAAAAGATTTCGTAAAACAATTTCTTCTTCTCCAATTCAGCCGCCTCTCTCGCGAGTCGCGACTCGCGACCTCTTTCTCATCTCGATTCCAAACTCTTCTCTCTTTCGCACTCTGTCCAGTTCTGCCGTTACTGAACAGCCCATCCACCGTTCGATCTCGTTCATCGAGGTAAGCTTATTCCCTCTTCTTTGTTTGCTGTGCTATGAGCCGACATGTAATAACATCTCCCCGGCTCTCCCGATTGGTTCTCCCCCCGCCCCCCGCTCTCTTTACTCACTCTCTCCGTCTCTCTCCCCCGCACCCAGGATCCGCGGCAGCCGCCCGTTGCCGTCTGCAGCCACAGTCGTCAGTGGGGCCGCCATTCGCCGGCTTCAGCGAATCAGCCGTGCTATCCTCACCCGCAGGCCGGGCCACCAGGCTCCAGCAGGTGGTCCGGGACACTCAGCCGCCGTCCATCTGCCGCCGCCCGCCATCGTCGGCCTCTGTAAGACTGTAACTCTGTTCGGTGAATAAATATAGCTTGCGTCCCTTAAAAACGTTTGATGAATGATAGAAGTGCATAAGATTCATGAAGCTTCTGCTCCTCAAGTGTCTGCATTACTTAAATTTGGTTCTTGAGGTTTTTAATTTGAAAGAGCATGCTAAATGTTATAAGCTATGAGTGTTTTGGCAACAGTCTGGTGGTTCCATTTTTGTTTCTTTCCCCCATACTCGATTGATAACAGGACCCTGATTATTTGCTGTTAGGAGTGGAAACCAATCGTTTCCATGGGTTTGAGAGGCTAATTTGTGAATATTGCTTGCTGTTTTACCCTTGGAGATGCGTATGTCATGTGCTATTGCTTTACTCATGGAAGTGTTGCAAATACTAGAAGGAAAATGGATATTGATCATTCGGACAGCATGATGTTAGAGTTTTTTTTTGTGATCAAGCATGAAGTTGGAGTTGTTTTGATTTTGGTTTTTTTGTGTTAATGGCCATGTTATATGCTTGTTTTACAAAAGAAGATGTGTAATAAGGTGGTCTAATCAGATCTGGAAACAGTGGTCTCTGTGAATAAAAGGTTTGATCAAAGCTTGTCATTGATAGTTAATTTCAAAATAATTTTCTGTTAGTATGATAACTTAGTTTATTGATGTACGTAGTATTTTAGTACAAAGCTTGGATAGATCAACCCTTTGTTTTCATCACCAACCAACCAACTTTTTTTTTTTTTCATAATCTGAGCACATTGAATATTATGTTTTGTAAAGGGCTTAAGATTTTGTAAGCTTTAAACTTTTGTTTGGTAGGCCGTGTAAGTCCAAAGCTTTTGTTAATACCCCATGATTCTATGTATTTTGTAAATCATACTTAGAAAGAATTTCACGTGACAAATAAAGCGACCATCAATCCAATATGATTATAGAGGACAAGGTGACCTTACAAAAATGGCCTGCACTTTTAATGTTTTTTTGGTATGTAAATGTTGAAAGAAATTGGCCTACAATGTTTTTGTAGCATGTAAATGTGTAGAAAAACAAATTAAACAATGTTAGAGTAAAAACAGGGGGCAAATTCAGAGCCCTCCAAAAGGCCCAAAAATAAGTATGCAAATTAGGCTCCAAAGCAGATCTAAAAAAATGGCCTGAAAGGAGCTCAAAACCAGCCCAATACAAGCTCCAAAAACAGCCCAAAACAGGGCTCCAAAAAATTGGAGAAAAAAAAAGGCCCCGTCCAAACTGGGCTAATTTGTGGCTTGTGGCCCAAATTAGCCCAGCTCAAACGGTGACACGGTTGGCCAGTTACCATGTAACCATCACTGTTAAATCGGCACTGGCAAAGACCGGTTACTGTGGCCAACTGGTGCCAGTGTAAAAAGCTGCCCCACTGTGTTTGACGGTGCCGGTTGTGGCCAAACTGGTACCGAGATCACTGTTAAACACCCCAACACTGAAATTACATATAAATTGGCTGGGACTTTGTGATTGGTAGAGATGTGATTTACCTTTTTTATTTACTGGGATTCTTCTGTATATCTGATGGAACAGCTTTTACAGATATCAATTCTACAAAGATATTAAGAGCCAGATCAGCCTCTAGTAGAGAAGGGAAAAGTGACGCCAGAGAGGGCGAGAGAGAGGTTCAGGCTGTTTTCTCTCCGACCTTAACCCTCTCTAAAACCCCAAGCCAATTAATCTTCCTAGAGCACCCTTGTTCCCTCCCTCTTCAGCCTTTCAGGTGGCCCGATTAATTTACTTTACCCTTAGAGGTACGTTAACAATTTGCTCTTGTCCTATCCATAAATTGTTGGTCTATTCCTTTATATGATGTTTTCTTGCCAGATTAACAGTGGCTCTCTTTCTCCCAGTTCTTTACATTATCAGCGTGTTAATGCTATGTTTTTTTCGTAATCTGTTATTCTGTATGCTAATGAATCTTGTACACTTTGTTTTTTCCCTGGTGTTTGGTTTCTCTATGGATTTTTTAGTTGGACTTTGAGAGACAGATTGATGCAAAAATTTTGAAACTCACATCTGATGATTGTGTTAGCGCGTCTGATGCTTCTGAATAATTCTCTTACTTTTGGTTTTTTTGGGGAATTGTTCCTGACACTTGAAGGTTTACTTTCAATCAGCTTGGCTGCAGTTGCTATTTACGTGGACTATGGTTTTTATTACCAGTTGTGCTAGGCATAAGCCTACTGTTCATTACGACAATGGCTGTGTGTAAGTAACTTACTGCGCTATTCACTGACTTTTATGGCTAATTCCTTTTTTTTCCACATGTTTTACCAGCTTCCTTATATTTGTGTTCTTGTTGTTTTAAGTCCTTTTCGAAGATGTGCAAAATCAGTTTTATAGTATTAGCTTTGTTGTCAAGGTTAATTTCACTGTTAATGCTCCTTTTTCTTTTCATGAAACCCTAGATGTTGTGAGTTATGTGGAAAAGTTCTCCATCAAGATGTATTCACTGAGGAACCTACTTTTGTTAAAGGCGCTGGAGGAGAGGTATGTCACTGGTTCTTTCATTAGTGTTCTGATGACAACTGGATAGGTGATGACACAAACTTTTATGTTGCATTTTGTTAGCCACTCTTTCCAGGATATTTGGGTAAGCTGTTTGAACTGAGAAAACGGTAATGGTTGTAATAGCAGATATCTGCTAAATCTCGTTTTTGGGATTTATGAATCCTTTGCTTAGGAACCTGAAGCTAAAACGGTGCAACAAAAGTTGAAGTAGCTTAGGGGACTCAGTACCCAATTATTAAACATGGGAAAACTGCCATCAGGCTGTGAAGTAACAAGTCCACCCAATCTCTTTAAGACTTTACCTCTGTTGATGTAAAATTTCAAAATCCCATATCTAGGACTTGCGTGTTGATGATTGCTGCTTAGTTGTTGGAATGGCAAATTCATGGCCCTGTTAGGAGTTAAGGGTAGTGCCAAATCTTAGGACTGCGAATGGGTGTGGAGTTAGGTAGTAGAGATTAGATTGAAGTTGTCCTTTTAGATTGGTTTGAATTCCTGTTTAGAAATCCTTATTGATTTAAAAATATCATTTTGCTTGAGATTGATGGCGTTTTTTTCATAGAATTCTCACACCCATCGATTTTGATGATTGTAGCCATTCAATAAAAAATTTACTAGAGTGATATGAGGATGTTTGCCTCGAAGAGTTATTGTCACTCTTGCACAAATTGGCTGATTAAGATGATATTGGGACTTCGGCATAAAGGTTTTGAATAAGTGTTTGGATTTCGGCTTATTTGGACTTCTCTTGTATAGCTTGATCTTTTCCTAAAAGACAAATTCTAGAAATGGGTTTTTCTGATTGTGTTATGAATGTTAGGTTTGAGTTTAGCCCTTCATAATCAACATGATTGTGCAGTTAAACTAGTAACTTAACTCTGGGGAGCATGGATTTGCATTTAACTTCATCACTTAGACTTTTCCATCATGGGGTATTGGTGTCAAAATACATGGTTTATACATCATTGCCAGTACGAGATAACTGCTTTTTACATCAATGTCACTACGTTTACTTTTTCATATGTGTGTTCTGCCATTAAACGTGAGTAAACTATCAAGAAGAGTGTAATTTTGATTAACATCTGCGGGAGTTTAAAACTCTCGACAGTGATGCATTATTTTTTGAATGGTATGGTTGGTTGAAATGTATGTTGTGCTTGGGATACCATATCAATTAATTTAGTAATCCTCAAAGTCTATTATCTGCAGAGCCGGGTGGCAGGTTCCTATGTAAGATCCATTCAAAGTGGGTATTCAGAATCATTTAGAAGGACCGTCGATAAAGGTATGTCATTGTGCTTTGGAAATCCATTTATTTCTTGAGTTAGGTTGATGGTATGAGTTGTGATTAATGATTTCAAAACTTAGAGTGTCAACTTTGTTCCTAAAGAAAACTTGGAATGTGAAAACACTGGTAGAGAATTTTGTACACTTCCATAGGTAAAACGTGAAGTTTGAGGCAAACAAGTTTGATCCACTAGGCAACGTTTGACCAAAGAATTTTGTACCGTTTTGACATGTTGTGATCGCTTTCCATCTTTCCCTTTTCTCCATAAGAGACTTAAACTGTCCGAGGGCTACAGGAACTTTCCACTTCTGCTGGTTTTGTGTACTAGGTTAGTATCTCTTGGTCTACGCTGAGGAATTAATAATCATAAACATTTAGTGGATAATGGAGGAGCTTCTATTCAACATATTTCTGGGCTGTGAAAAACTTTTGGTTTGAGTCCCTAGCAACTGAATGATGCTTTGTGAAGGTTATTATGTAATCTGATGATGCTTGTGTGATAATATACATATATAGATTGCTTTTATTTTGTAAATTTATTAAGTGTGGATTGAAAGGGCTATATTTTATGGGAGTTTTGATAATTTATTTTTTGCTTTTTTTGCATTTTAGGGAGAGATGAGATAGATCGTATGGTTACAGCCTTTAATATCAGTGGTGGTGACTCTATAATTAATCCAGCCAGTTCATTTTATCGGGTATGTGTTTATTTGGTTGCTATGTTCACTAGATGAATGCTATTCTAAAAACATTTGATTTGGGTATAACTTTGCAGATAGCAGTTGAACGGAATTTTACCAGGGGGCGTAGAACAGAGCAAGTTGCAGCTGCCTGCCTTTATATTGCATGTCGGTAAGCAAATTTATTTGGGGTTCCTTACATTGCCAAATTACAGTTGTAGTATAGGAACTAATATACTGTGGTTATTGAATGTTTATCTGTCACCTTGAAATACTTGACATATAAGAACTTTGAGTGTAGTGAATGAATGAATGATTGGATTAATTATAAACTTAGAAAAAAAAAAGATTGGATTAATTATAGAGTTGGTGACTCTATGAATGAATTGCATTGTGCTTCAGTTATTCTATTTATCTAGCCAATGTTAAGTTTTTTTTTTCTTTCAACTTTTTTTTTTTCCTCTTTTGGAGAAGTGGCCCCAATTGTTTTTTTTTTTTTTTTTTTTATGTTGGGGGGGGGGGTCCTGAACCAGTGGCTTCTTTCTATTGCTGTGCCTAGTGTGGTGCCCCTTGGGATCTGGTCAATAGTGAGGTTGACCAATGGGGTGTTTGCCTCTTGTAAACTGAACCATCTAAATAGTTGAGGCCGTCCTTGAATTTGGATAAGTGGCCCCAAGGGGAGGAGGAGGGTAGGGGGAGAGGGACATTCAATCCTGTGTCCTCTAAATGCAATGTTGAACCTTTTGGGTTTGTGCCATATGTAAACCGGATCATCTAGCTGTGGTACGAATAGATTTAGTGATGAGAAGAGTTAAAATAGTTGAGTCTGTTCTCCTTGCATTGGTCGACCTTTTGTCTAAAAACTTTGTGGTAAACTTAGATGCAACATCTAGCCCCGCTCTTTAGTCACATCTATCAGCATTGTCATTCTGTTCTGGTTCTGTGGTTGTGCACACGCGTGCTTCCATGTGTCTTCCTCATAATTAATGATCATGCTTAAGTAGGATGAATGGGAATTATTAGGCCCTGTCATCTTTGTCCTTACTGGCCAGTACAGCAGGAACAGAATGAGGGGTTTTATTTCCACAGAATTACACTGGAGATTCTTCTTTTAGCTCTGTTAAAGTATGCTTGCTGCTATGAAGTATTAGGTAAATAATCTTGTTGCTACCATTTATTCAACTTGAAAAATTTACGCAGACTTGGAAAACGATCATACGCAAATGACTTTAATATTTGCAAATGGTTCTTTAAATTTGCCTTTCAGTACTTTTATTATTTCCTTGTGTTTTTGTGTGGGCCTCTTTTGCATGCTGATTTTGCGACCACAAGCAATTGTATCATGTGTTATCATTAGGATGTCATTGGGATTCAGTAAATAATGACAACTTTTTATGTTTTGCAGTGTAGCAAAAGACCCAAAGCCATTTCTTCTTATTGATTTTTCAGAGTTTCTGGGGATAAACGTGTAAGAGAGTACCTACCTAAATATCAACTTTTGATTTTACATGTGGAGCCAATATCAACATTCGATAATTTAGGAAATATATCTTGCCTTTATTCTGAGCTCTTGGCTTGTACTATTTTAATCAGCTCTTTTAAAATTCTGCAGTTATGTCCTAGGCGCTGTATTTTTGCAGCTTTGCCAACTTATAAGCCTTGGAGAGCATCCTACTATTGTAAAGCCTGTTGATCCTTCCCTTTATATTCCTCGATTTGCAGAAAGTAAGAATCTCTTATCCCTTTGTTTAGAATCACATTCGTAGAAATTTGTGTTGCCAGATTTTGTATTTTTGTTTTTTGTCATAATTCAGCTTTTGCCTTGCTCTCTGGATTAGAAATTACCAGCTTTTAGTCACTGTACTCATTTTACTTGGATTGCAGTAGGCAAAGTACTATAAGTCTAAAGTATGCTAAGAAGCATGCCTGATAAAATCAAGGAACTATAACTGCTCTGTCAAGTAAAAGAATAAACATAATATTGGGAAGGCAGTTCTTTTGTTTATAAGGAGATAAACATGGTATCGCACTGTCATGCTTAAGTGTGTGGTCAAGTTCTATCTAACACAACAAATCCATGTTCATTAGATAAAATATTGGGAATGAGAAATAGTGGATCCGCTGCAAGCATTATGGCCATGTTCGTTTCAGATGCGTACATAATCTATTAGCCAACAATTTTGAACAGCGGATTTTTTTCCCCTTGTAGAGCTCTTAAAGGAAAGAAACATGAAGGTCTGTGGAACCGCATTACACATTATAGCAAGCATGAAAAGAGATTGGATTCAGGTATACACACACATGCATGTACACTACCACCCACCCACACACACAACCATAAATATCAATGGGTTCTTTGTTTTTTTGTTTTGTTTAATAACCACAAACCTTACTGTAATGTGTATCATTTGCAGACAGGCAGAAAACCCAGTGGACTGTGTGGTGCAGCATTATATATCTCTGCCCTTTCACATGGGTACAGATTTTCGAAGTCTGACATTGTAGGTCCAGTTTACCTCAAAGAGTGTTTGCTTTTTTGCTTCTGTAATTGTGGATGAAATTCCTTGCATCATCTTCTTTCTTGTGTGCAAATTGATGCATTGTACTAGTTTTGCTTACACATAAAGTGCACTAGAATGATTTGTTCATTTTCAATTTCCCTACCAAGCCATAATTGTCATGCAACTCTCTGTTTTTACTTTTTCCCAGTCTGACATCTAAATTTGGTCTTTTTCTGTACTCTCACTGCCCTGTGATTTGTTCAATGCTTGTCCTAACAATAAATCAGCATGTTATGCTTGAGGACATACTGTCTTCCAAACTCTCGGACATATGTAAAAAGAATTGACTATCATTTCCCTCTTTTTTTTTTGATAAGTAACTATCATTTCCCTTATAGGTGCACATACTTAGGGAAGCACTATTATTCTTATCTACAGAGTTGTGTGGGGTTATTATTACATGAATACCACCTTCTGCATGCAAAGACATACAATCAGACAAAGAGATATATTATGCATGTTCATAACATAACTATGGTACGTATTTTAACCCATCAGTGCACCTAGATTTTTGGGGCTATTCCTGTCTGTAATTTCTATCTTCCTATGGGAAACTCGTGTCTGTGTCATACAATTGTTGTGTCCCCTATCTCTGCTGTTATATTAAATTTGCTATCAGTCTTGAGCCACATTACCTTACATTCATTGTTCATATAATTTTTGTACTGTTTAAATTTGTAAAGGCCTTATGTTTCATTGTTGCCTGATTTTATCATTGGTAATTTAATTTTGCTCGTCTTGAAGTTACATTCTCTCTATTATTTGTTAGCATTGAATAACTGAGGTTATTATAACAACTTTCTTATTCAAGTCTTCCATCTTTCTTTGTTGGGTATGGCCTCCTTATCACTGTTAATACCATCTCTCAACAAGATTTTTTTAAATAACTCTGACGCATGCTCTTTTTTACTAGGTAAAATTGTACGTATCTGTGAAGTAACGCTGACAAAACGATTGATTGAGTTTGAGAATACTGATTCAGGAAGCTTAACAGTAAGTTCCACTTCTATTAGGATATGATGCATGCATGCTTTCATTGAGCTAGTGATGTCTGTTACTTTTTTTACATTTAAAATATGCTATAATGATATGATAAAATGATAATATGAAATGGCAAGCTGTAATTTTTTATGGGTCTGGCTGGCAGAGATGGGGCCCTTGGCTGGCAGATTTTTGGAGGCTCTGCCAGTGATGTGCAGTGATGTGCAAATTGATTAAATCAGTTGCACCCTCAATGGAGTGTGTAATAGGGTGTCAGCATGTTTCAGAAATTGGTGCAAGGTAATGGCGAGTTGTATTGTTGCCTAGTATTGTAGAAATTGCTCTTAATGCTCTGCTTCTCTAATGGGTTGAGCCCATGATTGGTTGTAGATTCACAAACTGGATGTCTGACAAATCTTTTGAGAGTCTACACCTCTCTTTAGTTATTTGAAGTCAATCTAAAAATTGTTGTCTTGTCACTCTAGCTTGTCGTCCTCCTCACAACATAGCAATTTTTGGTAAAGCTTTTTCTGTCAAGTTTTCCAGCATTAACTTGGCATTTTCCCATTTACCTTTTCTCTTCCCCCCACCCCTTTTTAATTTTTAAGAAACTGATGAGTTAAAAGGTATATTGGTACATAATGTCCATGCTGGAATATAGTGAAACTTAGCTATTTGGTATAATCTTGGGCCAAAAACACCCCATACAACTCTTTTTACAACATAGTTCCTGTTAATAAACACATACTGTAGAGAAAGAAAACTATACCTTGGAAGACAGTCACATACAGACTGGAAAACAAATTAAATAATATGTCTAAGCATGTGCGCACAAACCATCTCTCGAATCTATCAAGAGGGTCAATGGGGGATCCTTTTTTTCTTCTTCTACCGGATAGCAGTAAGGATATGTATTTAACAAAGTGTCAATAGGGACAACCCAATCCTTAGTGAAAAAAAAAAGCAACACAAAAATTAGATTAAGAACACTGATAAAATTCTAGGACAAATGACAATAGTTAGGAAGTGAGATTATCCGAACCCCGTTCAAGCAGAGTATTGAGAAAACTGGATTTAATATCCTCCGGTGACTTCTCTTCACCTTCAGACAGTAGGAAGTAGTTTCCTATTAGTTTCTTGGTTCTTGGGTGTAGTGCATTACACTTTCCTTGTGGTGAGTTACTTTTTGCACTGCATGTCCCTTGTGCAGGAGTTTGGTTTGCAAAACTGCATATAGTTTTCAGGAAAACAGTTTCTGATTGCTGAGCTTGTTTCTCTGGCAGAAACTTCTTGCTTCGATGAAAAATGACATTGTAAATAACTATATGCTCGTGTGTATGATTATATTTCTTGTTTCATGTTCTCACATGTGCACCTGAATGTAATTCTAAACCTCCTTTGCAGAATTGTCTCAACCAGAGGCTAGAGTCCTTTTCTGTAATATATGCCACGATTGGTGTTACTTTAGGGCTAATTTATCAAGATAATGCATTTCTTTTCTGCCCTTTAGTGTATTTCATTGTACTGAACCACTTAATAATTTTTTTTACAAGTTTCTAGTTGGACAAAACATGTGCTGCGTTCTTAGGGGCTGTGCAAAGTAATGCATTCCCTCAAAAATTTGGTTGGCGTAAAATGTTAGCTGCATTGAACTACCAAAGACATTTTTAATGCTTGAGACGACTAATAAATTGATTAAAAGAAAAAAGTTTTAGGTTTACCTAATGGCAATTGTTAAATATTGTTGAAGCTATGTTTGACTAGGGAAAAAACAATAAAGATGTGGTTGAAGCAAGAACTTGATTCTGCTATACTATGTGGTTGATAGTTTGTATTGTACATTTCTTGTGAAACAGGTTGAAGAGTTAAACAAGAATGCTTCAGAGCTTAAGGAATGCGGACCATTAAAGGATAGGTCCCAAAGTTCCGGAGAAGTGCTGTGTGAACATAAAGATAGTGGGGCGCCTCATTTTGCCCATGGACTTTGCAGAAATTGTTATGAAGATGTAACTCCACTCTCTTTTCTCATCTGTCCATTTTCTTCATTATGCTTTCCTCTTTGTTTTCATGCTTGTTTCTGGTTGCTGTAGTTCATTGAACTTTCAGGGGGACTACATGGTGGGTTGGAACCTCCTGCTTTCCAACGTGCTGAAAGGGAGAGACTAGCCATGGCATCTGCTAATAAGGGGGGTGAATCAAGTGTTTTCTTAATGTCTCAGGAGGGGACAGAAAATATTGAACAGGTATTCTGCCAATAAGTTCTGAAGTAAAGAGCTTAATTGTGTAGTGGAAAGAAACTAAGGACAGAGCTTTATACTTATTATGTTCCCTACAAAATAAATAATTTGGGGCATGGGTGTATTTTTGCAGTCCATGTTCTGGCTTCTGCGTTATTACTGATTCTCAGAATTTGTCAACATTTTTATCTTCCATTTCCATGTATAATGGATTTTTTTCTTTTTGGTCTGATATATATTTTAAGGTTGAGAAAGTTAAGTCTTCCGACGAAAGTGGCCACAAGGCAAGCAAGAATGAACACTTGGACCAGAGGGAGAATGGCAGTAACTGTAAGCATCATCAAAATATTGTTGAAATAAAAGCTCTAAATCATGTAATTTTTATACTGCTTATATGCAATAAATTCTATTGAGTAAATGTTTGATTTCTGCAGCTGACACAGGAGATCAGATCAAAGAAGATGGTGTTTCTGATGCAGGTCGGAAATCTAAGGATACAAGCTCTGTCACTGATGATGAATCTGATCACCTTTCTGATATTGATGATGTTGAGGTACGCAGCTTATTGCATTAGCTCCATACGTTAACCTCATGTAGATTATCTTGGTCTCATGGGCAGTGCAAATAACACAAAAGGTTATGAAATAGGATTCGGAGTTGGAAAACTATTTACCCCTTTAAGTTTGTCTCCATTCTTCCACATGAGTAATTTGGGAGGAAGCATTGGTTTGCAATGGCTTTCGGTATGGTTTTGACAGTTGAAAACCTTAGGAAGAGAAGAGAAGAAGATTTATTGTGGATTGGTATTGCATGTGTGAAACTGATTGAGATGGTAAACAACTTTCTTTTGCATTTTGATATGGTGAGGGACTTGTGGCCATGGGGGTTATGATTATCTGGGTTGCATGGGGTGTTGCTCGGCTTCATGGAAGTTGTCAGATTTTGAATGCCTCACTGCTTTGTCTTTCGTGGATCTTCATGAGAGACTTTACTGTAATGATGGAGCTAAATTTGAATTTGATCGAGTATTTGTTCCTTAGAGCACTATATGAGTGGATGTTGGCAGCGCCCATGATCTTTCAGTCATGCGTTTTATAATCTTTTTCAACTCTGAACTTTAAATTTTACTAGATGTTCTATTGTACTATTCCTTTCATATGTAATACCTCTGAATCTGCGATTACATCTCTCTTTCCTGGGATTTTGAGTTTATCTAGCTGTAGGAATTGATTTAACAATTATTTGGTGAGGGTTCATTCATGTAAGAATTACCTGGGGAACTTTCATTTCTTAGGAATTTGTTAATTGTTGGTTGTTCATTTTGAGGTCATATCTAGTATCCAGAGTTTGCCTCGATTTGGTACCACTCTCGGTGCCCGGTTGAAGCGTAATCATCATATGTCTGTAATGCATAGTGCAAGGTCCATGAACACCTCAGTTCTCCTGAAATGTGGGAATGATAACACTTACCTTTTTTCTTAGAATTTCCATTCTCACATGGCTTGCCTTCATAATAAGAATAGATGTTACACAGATTGTACTCTTTTCTGGAAAAGAAACTACATGTTCCTGACTTTAGAAACGGCTGACATTTAAAGTGAAATATCAAATTCTGATCCTGGTGTGTTTGAACTTCATGGATGTCGGTACTTGTTCTTGATGGTTAGTTAGAGGTTTGATACGTATACAGTTCTGTACAATTTTTTTTTTCTAGATAAAGTTCTGTACAATTATGCATGTAGATATGTTACAATTTTATTTTATTTTAAGCTTGTGGGAGGGAGTTTGTTAAATGTGTGCATTTCTAGGTGAGTGGCTACCTCAACAACGAGGAGGAGATGCGTTACAAGAAGATTATATGGGAGGAAATGAACAGAGAGTATCTTGAGGTTAAAGATTCATTGTGGTGTTGAAGAATCTTTTGCTGACTACAAGACATACCTGTTCTCATAACATATTTTGCTGAAATTGACTAAGCAATTTACAATTTCCAGGAACAAGCAGCAGCAGCAGCTGCTAAGATGGAAAGTCAGGCCAACTTTCAGAATTGTTCTGATGAATTGCGAGCTGCTCAGGAACTTGCTGCAGCAGCCGCGGCAGCTGTGGCGAAGTCAAGAAAGGTGCTTTTTTATGCATGAACTTTCTTTTCAGGCATATAACTCCATTTAGATGACTACTGTTAGTGCAAATACTTGGTGATTTTTTTTATATATGTTGGTTTCTCATTAAATTAGGAGCGGAAACGAAAACAAGATGCGAATGCCAATCCTGCTCAAACAGCTGCAGAAGCAGCTCATCAAATGCTAATCAAGAAGGTAAGTCATGTAAAGATCATTTCTAAAAGCAAATGCGAGAGGGAGTCTGTGGATCATATTTTTCTGCATTGCCAAGTGGCTCGTGGGCGTATTTGTTTTGCATTATGAACCTTTCTTGGGTTATGCCTAGGAGGGTGATTGAGGTGTTGAGGTGCTGGAAAAAGAAGTTCGATAATCCATTGCTTTGGCAGTGTGGCGAATGATTCCTCTTGCTGTTTGGTGGATCTTGTGGGGGGAGAGGAACAACAGATGCTTTGATGATTCTGAGCGGTCTTTGGATAGTTTAAGGGGTCTTGTTTTGCAGTCGCTTTTTCTTTGGGCCAATGTGATGTTGGGTTATCCCTTTTCTGGTTTTCCGGATTTTCTTAGCTTTCTTGTTTGTATGTGTTAGGGGTTCTCAGTATAGTCTCTTGTACTGTCGACTCTATCGTTTTATGTTCTTTGTTTTTCTTCTCTTTAATAAGATTGGCTTACTTATAAAAAAAAAAGGAGCAAATCAGTTTTCACTAAATAGGGTAAGTAGTGTAGGGCATGTGGTATTTTATCTCATGGTGGCTCAGCTCAAATCTGGTTTGTAATTTTTCTGGTTCAGCCATGTCAAGGGCATTTTCCTATTAGCTTCATGGGAACACAGGAACCATATCATCTTCGATTATTGGATCTTTCAAGATTATTATTTCAGTTGGTTTTCCTCATTGCTCAAGGTTGCTAGTTATGAGGTGTATTACATATTTTCTCTGTGCTGATTGCTCGCATTGTTCTTGTTTACAGAGACTCAGTTCGAAAATCAACTACGATGTATTGGAGACACTCTTTGCTGAGAAGGTATTTTCATTTTTTGTTATCTCTATACTCAAAAGAGTTCAAAGGAAGTGAATAACAATAACTGTAAATCATAGATAAAGCATTACAGAGTAGCTATTGGTACCTATACCGAGAAAAGGTGCATATTTGTAGTTATAGTGGGTGTTTGTGTCACTTGCATGCGTATGTGCCCTGTCACTTGAACTGGTGTACCTTAGTTTTCTCCAAGATTGGGGACACGTTTTCTGGTGGCAGCATTGGGATTTCTAAAGCTTTTTCCGTGTTGACTCTACACAAACGAATGAGGCCTTAAATCATCATTAGATTAGGGTTGATTTCTTGGATTCTTTGGGAAAGTCTCTGAACGATTCATATTTTAGTACTGGACTCTGTCTCACACTAGCAGACAATGTGTAACTAGGAGCTTATGGTAGACACAAAAGCATGCAGAGTCAGCTTGAGTTTTTTTTTGGTTGGGGGGGGGGGTGTGTTGGTAAAATAGAAAAAACTGTGTTAAGACCTCAAGGGGTAGTCTGCCTTCGATTATTTATTTGTTCCATTGACGACACATATATCACTGACCTTGTTTGGATAGGAAGTTCCGGATGGTCTCCCATCCAAACACTAAGAAGCCCAAAATTCGTTTTAGACACAACTTCTTTGGATGTACTTGTTTCACAACCTGAAACCTGGAAAAGAAATTTTAATTCCAACTCAAAAAACTTGTTTTCAAATAGTTTTCAGTTGTTAACTACCAATAACCGTTTCCTTTAATCTCTGTCCAAACAATTTGGAAGTTTTCTATTGTTAAGTGCCAAGAATGATATTCCTGGATCTCTATCCAAACAGTCAGGTTTCAGTGTCACAAATTTTGTTAAAGATCTCTGTCTGAAGAACTTTTCATCCCACTTACCAGTTTTCACAGAACCCCGAATAACCTGTTCCATTTATTTTTTCCATTGGTATTTTTTTTTTAGCAATATTACCACTTACAATATTGCTTACTCCTGCCAGCCACCTTCTGATTTGGATAAAAAACCCAAAGCATCAAATGGTGACAGTGATGCGAAAGGGCAAAGCGATGGTGAGAAAGAGCATGATGGAGACATCACCGACAATTATGAGGAACTGGGACAAGGATTTGAAGACATGGAACAGGAAGATGTCACAGGAACATATGGCAGTGAGTTGCACTTGGAAAATGAAGAGGATGTTTATGGGTATGAATATGATAATGGTGAAGATGAATATTGACATGTAATTGTGGTCAGAGTTGTGGCTCACCAAAGGCAGCAAGAGCTAATTATGGTCAGTAATAAGGCTCATTTGCCTAAGAAATAATAACGTTATTGGCGGGGAAATTAGAGGGAATTGAAAAGGTAGTATGAATGGCTAGAAATTACTCGATGAAAGGCTTTGATCGGGCCTGCTACCAGTTTTGTCGAACATCTAAGATACGAATTGAATGCGAGCTTCATCTCCTCGTTCTTCTGAGTCTTCGGATGCAAATCAACTGTGGAAGCATCAATTCTGCATGTAGTATAGTCTGTAGTGTCAATGTATTGTTTTTTTTTTTGCACCTCTGTTGTGGTAAGTAAATCATAATTATTCTTTCCTCTGTACGACTACGCGCTACTTCGAATAACTAGTTGTTTCTAATCAAGCAAAGAATAAATCTAAGCTTAATATTGTTGAGTTTTGGTTCAATTCGGAGAATGCTTCTGAGTTTCATGCAGGCAACTTGTTTGGCTTTAGACAGTTAGATTTTGAGAAATCACAACTTGATAGTGATATAAATCAGACTCTGGCGGCGTTTATTTCAAATGGTTTTCTTTGGGTCGCTGTATTGTTTTACGCGATTATACCAAAATTTTGGGAATGTTTTAAGAATTGAGTTGTATTCAAGTTTTATTGGATTTTGAGTAATAAAAAAAAATTAAATGATATGTGAGTTGAAAAGAAAGATGATTTGAGTAAATTTTTTATGTTTATTATAATAAAAAGGAAAAGATAAATTATTTTATAATTATTTTTTTTAACTAAAATTTTGATTTGCAAAACAATTAGACAGAAAAAGTAGGGTTGAAACTTTGTTTTCCACTTTGTTCAGGAAAACAAAGGGGCTCGAAGCAAGTTTTTCTGGAGGGGTTGCTCCAGTTCGAAGCACTGGATGGCTACGTAAAGGTCTTGGCCCTAACAATGCAACATTTCAGGCCAGAACAAATGGTTCATCCAGCGAGCCTCTCACTTGTTAGACAGTCCAGCAACTTGCCACGACTGTCTTTGGTCCACACATACGAATGCAGGCTTGGCCATTGAGGAAGCCTCCTTTGATCAAGCCAGAGGAGTCCCGTTCATGCCCAGTCATACCTCATTTGCCCTCACACAACAGTAGAGAAAGGATGCTTGTAGCAGATTGCTACAAGTGTTGCACGCTGGCATGTGGAGGGCTTGCTGCTGCAGACGAATGATGAGTGCAGAAGGACTCTGCCCTGAGAGCTTACGCACGCTTCCGTGTGTTATGCGTATGTGTTCGGTTACCTGAGACTCGGCATTCTGTCAGTGTTATGGGCAAAGGCAGGGAATTTGTGGCCGAAATCTGGCCCATGTGGTGGAACAACGAATCAGAGGACAACACTAGAACAAAGAAGAAGATAGAAACAGTCTCTGACCATTTAAACGGCAAATAGAAATATGTTATATGTGCCTAGAAAAAGAAAAAGAAAAAGAAAGATGTTCCATGTGTGAACCAACATCTTGAATATTCTCCTTTCTTTTTATTCTTTCTTTCTTTTGTATTTTTTTTTCCATCTTTTGGTAAATAAGTTACTGCATTAAAAACAAGTGTACAAAAGGAAGAGACAAGCTCTCTTGCTGAGACCCTCTGCATATCAGCACCTGCGCAGACTGCGCTGGTAACTTTTGCTCTTCTTGCTTTGCTTATTAAAAGAAGGGAAATTTAAACTATTTAAAATTGACAAATAATTTCTTTCTTTGAACTAACAAAATTGATGAATATATAGTCATATGTCATGTTATGTATTAAAATTAAAATTATATATATATATATATTAACAGGAGCCACATCATCACTTCGGTTAGAAATTTAACAGAAATGTGACTGAGGAAGAGATTTTTGCAAGCATAGCCTAAATTGATTCGTCAATTTTAGAAAACAAAGCCGATTTTTAAAATCTCATAACAATTCTGACATTAATTTTTTAAATTTCCTCAAAGAATTTTTTTTTTCCGGAGAGAATCTCACAGGCCACAGCAGCAAAAAAAAACAGGGAGAACTGACGCAATGAGAAAAAGGAGAGAAGACAGAATAAAAGAAAATGGATCACGTTTTACAGGTTATTTCCGCTTTTTCCTTATATCCTTATCGATATAAGAGAGAGAAACTTAGAAAGAAAGAAAAAAAAAAACAGGATCACGAATTAAGAACCCAAGAAGATGAAGAGAAAGTATTGCGCATGAAAGTCTTAATTAGAACTGTGATTCAAAAGACTAAGGAAGAAAATGAGTAGAATACGTAAGGAATAAAACAAGTTTATGAAGCAGCTTCCTTATTTTGATTGGCTATAATATTTGGGATCGGTAAAAAAAATAAAGAGAGATGATTTGAGTGTAATTTTTAATGTTTATTTTGATAAAAAAGATGATTTAATAGAAAGAAAAATTATTTTGAGATTATTTATATAACGAAGAAAGAGATGATTTGAGCGTAATTTTAATGTTTATTTTGATAAAAGAGATTATTTAATAGAAAGAGAAATTATTTTCAGATTATTTATAAAATGAAGAGAGAGATTATTTGAGTATAAATTTTTAATGTTTATTTTGATAAAAGCGATGATTTAATAGAAAAATAAAATTATTTTGAAATTATTTTATTAGGCCAAGTTCAAAATTCTGGAAGCCAAACATCATGAACTGAAACACGAACTTATAATCTACTTACAAGAACCGTCGCTTCATTCGTTTTTATGCTCTATTGCTCTGGATATAATATATCCAGATCGACCAATAACACCAAAAAAGACTGAGACTTTGTTAATCTGAAAAAAGGAAAAACAATTTTCATGAAATGCATATCTTTGTGTAATTAGAATATGGATGAAAAGTAGATTAAATTAGCAAAATAAGTGGTGCCAAAATGAAGTATTCGATTCCAGTATTACTTAGTGATCCCTTCATCTACACAGATATACTCCTAAACAGGTTCCAAGTAGATGAAACATGACCGCATCGAGGATCACAAAATTAGAGGAGTAAAATCTTGTTTCACAATCACATAAGTACTGCAACTGCTGTACAATGCACGTTAGGCAACTTCTCTAGCAAATCTACGGTAAGCATGGAAGCCCTTGGTTTTGGCAATCGGGGAGAATGATCCACTGACAAGCTTGGTGAGGGAGCCTTCCTTTCACATGCACTAAGCCATTTTGCCTGCATGTACTTCTGCTTCCTCCATGGCCCCATGTGCATTTTCTTTTCCTTCATGCACTTTTTGGCGGCCGAGCAAAGGACCTTGACCACGGAACTCAATCTTTCCACTTTTCCGACGAATACTTCCGGAAGTTGCTGAACCAGCCGGTTGTATTCTTTGCTTGCTCTTGCCATCTCGAACTCAGCCCGGAAGTTTAACTCAATTATTATCCTCACATCTCCTTTCTTCGACCTAGAGTTGTCTATGACATCCACAAAGGTGTGCTCCCCTGCAGCGCATATAAATTAACCATGGGCCTCACATGTCACATATATAACTTCACGGAAAGTAACCGCACAACAGTCACGGTTGTAATGAGAATGGTAAAATGGGAAAAGTTGGCCAGAAGAAAAGGATGGGATATAAAGAAATTTACAACAGCAGCTTCTTTTGTCATGTAACTAGAATTGTTCAAGCGTTCGCGACTCTCTTTTCTGTAAAATATGTATATTTACCTGATGGAATATCAGGGGAGATTCTCCACTTAGACTTGCAAATGGCACTGTTGTAACCGGCATTCCGAAGACGACCGGAAACTTCTGCCATCAGGCATTTCCGGCAGCCACTTGCCAAGGGTCTGCCGCATCCACAGACGTTATTCGCAGTCCGTATTTCCTTTAGTGCTCCTCTTGTGGCACTCCTGATCCTCGACTCCAAAGAGTTACTTCTGCATAAGGTAGCCTGTAACATGGTCGACATAAATGCAAAAGTTCAGTTCAGGCTTATGCCGTGAGAAGATCAAGACATCTAATATTGTTCGGAACACGTTGCCCAAGATGCACAAATGGAATTCTAGTTTTCAGGATTGTAACGTGAGATTGCTGAATGTTGTGTCGAAGATGGCTTTTAAAAGGATAACAGAAAAGTATGGTTTGCCATCTAAATGTCAAAATTTTGAATGGAGTGCCACCGGCTGATATAGCAAATGAAGTAGAACAAAGTTTAGTTACCTGCAAAAGCTGGTGCTGGTTTTCCCAGAAACTCTTATCTTCCTCAACATTGCCACTATTCTCCTTCTCCTCTTCTTCTTCATCTAAGTCTTGAATTTCCCGACACCCTTCGTCGCTACTAACACTTTCCGGCAATCCTTCTCCCCCTTCCAAAAACCCGAAAACCATGTCGGAGAGACTCGCTGCGGCTTGCAGAGGTGATGTAAATTCATGGCCATTATCGCACCTCCCATCCCGGCGGCCAGGTACCGGAAATCTAGCAGTGGTCAGACCAGCCATGGCGGTGGTTTACAATTATGCTCACGTTAGTAGTATGCACAAAATGTATGAATTGGTGGCGTGGACCATGTGAAGGCTAAGTCGAATATATACGAATGTTTGGATTAACGTAGGACCCCACGTCGGTAAGGCAGTTAGTAGCAACGGGCCGCCGCGCAAGTGGGTGAGTTTCACGCCCTTAGGTGGCGCGAGGCTATTGGGCGTGGCAAATCGGATTCGGACCTGGTCTGGCCGTTTTGGGGTCCGACAGCAAGGATCCACGTCAGTGGGGTGCAATTATTTCGACGCACCAATCTTTATAATAATCTATGGATGTACTCGAATATTCACGCGTTAAATTTTGATAACTTTCTAATAAAAACAAATTAGTTTTTTTTAATATTTTGCTCTTTAATGCAAAAAGATAAAATAATTGGAGAGAGATAGATGAATGACCTATCCTGATATTAAAGCATGGGACCACCAATAGTGTCGATGGGCTGGGGGATGTGATCGAGTGTTGAATAATCGTGCAACGTGGCCAGATCTGGATCGTCTCTGCCTGTGACTTATCCGATGAGTGGGACCTACTTGTCCTTCTTCGCAACGCAATGATTTGTACGTCACGTTTGCAGTGCGAGTTTCCTAGCGGTATAGACGGGATTCTGACGTATACGCGGCGGCCTGCCTATGGTTTTCACTTTTTTTTGTTTTTCCCTCTCACTTACTTGGATACTTGTTTCTGGTGGGCGGGACTTTTGCCCATCCATATATTAAAGTTTTATTTGTGAGAAATTAATGAAAAATTGGAGTTTTAATAGAGTTAAAAAAATATATATAATAGAAAAATAATAATTTGGGTGAATTTTTTATATTTATTGTATTGAAAAATTTT
This sequence comes from Morella rubra, assembly GCA_003952965.2. Classification (NCBI taxonomy): domain Eukaryota; kingdom Viridiplantae; phylum Streptophyta; class Magnoliopsida; order Fagales; family Myricaceae; genus Morella; species Morella rubra. Next base: position 7,499,008 of record CM025850.1, on the reverse strand, counting down.
AAAAAATAATTTGATGGATGAGAAATATTATTTTGATTTTTTTTTTATTATCCTCGGCTAAAATTTTGTCTTAATTATATTTGCAAATGAGAATTTTAGAATGGGCATAATTTTTATCAAAATTATAATTTGCAAACATGCCATATACAGAGTACTAGTAATTGTAGGTCCGTTAAAGATATTCCTTTTTTTTTGTAGATTCCAGCCTCGATAGGCTTCCTTATTACTTGGAAAGTTTCCGAGCAAAATCTATGTCGAGTTTAAGTGAGGAAAATTACGACACCACTCGTGTTATAGTCTAATTTTAGTATCATTAACACATAATAATAGAGAGTTGAACGAGTCTAAACTCCTTAATATTTTTCTTTATAATAAAAACTTGGATCATAACATCTTATTTTTTAAATTCCATTAGAAATGAAGTTATAACAGTAAATCAATTAAATATGTTTATATTCATCAATCATAATCCAATAATATGATATTTATTTGTTTTAGAAATTAACATTCCCCTGACCGTGATTTAAAAATCCTGGCCCATGGTTTTCGTTTCTTTTGGCGACACAATAAATTCATTGATTTGGCTATGAGAAGTTGTGGACAACATTGAGGATGTTCTGGTCATTAGAGTGATTCAAATTATTTTCGAATAAGCCTAATTCGATTCTATGAACTGATGTACGTGACTGACATATTGATGCTATTTTTTGGTGGCTTCTTCTTGAGAGCCTATCAAGATAGGGATATAATATGTATTCTTTTTATGTTTTTCTTGTTAAAGACAAGATATATAATTAAAGGAACCTTGCAAAAAAAGCATCGATCCGTGCTCAAATTTGTAATTGGTGTATCCCAAAGAAAATACAAAAAACAGCTTTGTATTTTCCTTGTGGTAATTTCTCTTGATTTGTTCTGGAAAGAAAAATGCTTTGGAAAACCAATACTTGGTATAAGAGTTAAAGCCATTTTATAAACCCTTGTTTAAAAAAAAAAAACTTTTATACCTTTGAAACTTCTCCACATTGTTATCTTTTATTAATTTTAAATTGCTTCTAAACGATGCCATGCATATCTACTGTTCTATAAATAATTTTTAGTTGTTGGCTGGTATAATAAATACCTTCCCCTCCTGATCGTTCTAGGATCATGTACAGTCATTCATTATAATTAACGAAAACTGATCAGCTCAAAATAATAATTAATTAACCTTCAAATTTGACATGGGAATTCCATGTTCTTAGTGATGAATGGACCAATGTTCCTAATTTATCTCTGATAATTCAACTCGAATCAATATTATACAGCTCCTCGTTTATTATGATCTATCGCTTGCGTTTTATAAATTTGTTGTTTACAATTCTGATAAAATCATCGACAAGTCAGACTTCATTTTCAATAGTTGCCACCTGTCATAGTGCAGAGCCCTAAAAGGACAAACTCTAGGATCAATTAGCTAGCTGGTGAAAAGAACAAGATATTAACATCGCTTAACATTGTCCACATTTTCGACAAAGCCCTCTGTTATTTGTTTTTCATATGGGCAAATTGTTTACTTCAATTCAGTGAAGCTTATACGATAGACATGTTTGTGGTCATTTCGTCGGGTTGCTAGCTCTCCCTGGAGCCCAGATTGTGAAAACCTAACCCACATGTCTCAGTACCTTCAAAGTTGCATAATTAACATCTTCAATTATCCCATTATTTGTCAAGAAATATAATCATTTCAAATCGAGATCATGAGTCATGCCTCACACCTGTCTGCATCAAATTAGAGAAGTATTGAATGGCTTTCTTCATTTTCAACTTTGTTTGGGGAACATCGAGAAAGTTGCAAGTAGACTAGTTAGCCGGTAGGACTTTCCAGACAACATTATTAAGGTACACAAATTGGAATTAATTGTCTATAACCTGGTGGAATCCTAAACCCGGCTCTATATGTATATATTTTGTTTTTGAGTGGTGAGGGAAAACTCCGCTTATTAGTTCGATTAGAGTGGAATCCACCTAACAGGGTTGATAAACTCTAGAGTGAAGCAACTCGACTCCAAACCACACAAATGATGTAAGTTCGGTTCTATATTCTTGTTAGTGGCTATTTCTTAGATTCTAAATGCATACACCTCTAATTATTTCCTTTTGTTTTTGGTGGTGATATATAATGCATTGTAAGATAATTAATGGATAACTTAACCATTAATTCATAATTTCTTATAACATCGTAATTAATTTTAAACATGAACGAAGGCGGCATCCATCATAAAATACTTGTGGTTGGTAGTGAATATAGATAAGGGTTTCGACAACACCAGCTCTGGGGTTGGGATGAGATGATGACGTCCACCTGGAGAGATAAGATCTTAGTCAGTCATGACAACAACAACTCAAAAGAAAGGCAACATGATGAATAGTATCTTAGAGACATGATTTATAAGTAGCAAATACGTACCTATATACAGCATATATTATGGATATATGTCATGTATATATAGGAGTAATCAATACAAAATGCCAAAGGGCATGCTGGTGATTATATTTGGTCCTATATATATATATATATATATATATTCTAATACTCGCATTTAAAACGTTAATATTGGCTTTATGCCAGGCGCATATATATATTGGTCTTTCAAAAACAGTAACTATACTATCACGGGCTTATCGGTGATTGATCATAACCCAGAAGGTCAAAGCTAGCTTATCGGTGCAGAAAACATGTATCGCGCGCGTCGAATAGATGGACCAACCAAATGCTCCCAGATCGAATAATTTAGCACGCAGAAGTATTAATTTAGCTTGGGAAGTTATAATCACGGGCTAGACATGCCAGGCCAGTCAGACTTGAAGGAGAGAGACTTGGTGTAGGCATCAATGTCGACGTATGGCTCGTGAGAAAATTTTTATTTTTGGCTCGAGCCTGCCAAGACCCTGAATAGACACTATGTTGCGGGAATAGAAAATATCTCTCTCTATATATATACGGTGGATCACACGGCATGCGGGCATGTGCTAGGATACGTAATATATAGTATATACCTACATCAGACAAGTGACCTGAATGGCTAGAGGTATCATGATCTGGTTCTAGTCTCTTTGTGCATGTGCATTGCCCAGTGCCCACTACTCTTTCTTAATTTATTTGTTAATTGTAACAGTCCGCCGGTTACTTTTAGGAAACTCCGAATCTTAATTACTGTTAAAATAAAAATTGTCTAAGTCCAGTTAAGAATGTGAGTTCTTTGTGAATTACGTCTCATAATTTTATTTTTTTTTTAAATAAGGATACTACCATAAATTAACTACCAGCAAAGTCTGAATCAAAAACGAAAGCAGGAATAGAACTAAAACTAGAAAAGCCGAAAAAGTCAACATAATCAGCCCATTTAGCAATACGATGAGCCAACTTGTTTAGACGGTGCAGGATCCACACCAGGGAATGAGCAGCATTGGACTGGAAGAACTCACGAATTGTAGCCATCCATTCTTCAGCCTTCCAACGAATCCGAGCAGCCGGGTCGAAGACATCCCGAACAATCATGAGGCAGTCACTCTCAAAGAAAATCCGAGGCAGAGGCTAGTTAAGAGAAATTCGAACTACAGCCAAGAGGGCAGCAGTTTTGCCTAGCAAAAGATCTTGGGAAGGGATACGCTCCATGTACGTCGTACAGAGGGGAGCCCTCATGGTCGCGGATCACAATCGCCAAGACCGAGTGAGTAAATCTCACGACAACATCAATGTTGAGAAATACAAATCTAGTCCATTGAACTTTCTACCATGGACGTAGGTTTCTCCAGACCCAACTTTCTTAAATTTTTCTCTCTCTCTTCCTTTTTTTTTCTTCTCTTATTTCAACTACAGCTGTTGATCTTCTATTTCAACTACAGCTTGTTGAAGCAGATCAACAGCAGAAAATATCAATGGCGCATGCGTGCATTTGAGTATTTACTCATGATCCTTTTGTTTAATTTATTGCTGGGGCAAAACTTTTGCCACTTAAATGCCTCCAACTTGTTGAGCTCCTAAACCTTATCCAAATCACAGCAAATTTGATAAAGAGTTAAGCGTAATCCTTTTGGTGAAAGTTGCAGAAACAAGCAAACATTAATTAATTGGGTAAATCAAAAGTGGTTGTTTCCCAGAGAAAGAGAGAAACGGATAGGACAAACAATTGAGATATCTGTCACCATTGGATTTGGACCCCAGTAGCAAGACGCGTACACTTTGCATTATCTTATCTAACTGATGATTAGAGACAACTTGTCCCACTAATGTTATGCTGGAAGTTCTAGTCAACGGAGGATTATGGTCTTTTCACTTTTGTATTTGCCTTTCATTGATTGCATACTCAACGGTGGATTACACTTTTTAACTTTACAGATTGGCCTGAATCGACTCATAGTCAGGGTCCAGATCCGAAAACCCACCTCTAAGGGTACTCAGGACAGGGATCTTCAAGTAAAGGACGTGCGAACTAAAGGCAATGTTGCCTGTAGAAGTACTGTTTTTTTGCCGGGTCGAGGGAAGGGAGGCCACCAGGGAATTAATTTACGCACCCTGCGGTTTGAGAAATAAACAAGACCCAATATGTTTTTCCAGAGAGAATTGAACTAGGCTTCTTCAAAGCCCACTTAAATAAGTAGTGGCCCAAAAGGGGTTGTGCGGTGACCCAATATGTTTTTCCAGATAGAATTGGGCTTCCTGGAATTGAACTCCTAGAAGCTTCTTCTAAGCCCACACTCAAATAAAATTAAATAAAAGTAGTGGCCCAAAATGGGTTGTGCGGTGGCCCAATATGTTTTTCCAGATAGAATTGGGCTTCCTGGAATTGAACTCTAGAAGCTTCTTCTAAGCCCACACTCAAATAAAATTAAATAAAAGTAGTGGCCCAAAAGGGGTTGTGCGGTGACCCAATATGTTTTTCCAGATAGAATTGGGCTTCCTGGAATTGAACTCTAGAAGCTTCTTCTAAGCCCACACTCGAATAAAAGTTGTGTGCCCAAAAGAATTTGATGCGGTGAGCGTGGATCGAACCCGCTACCTTCAGATCTTCAGTCTGACGCTCTCCCAACTGAGCTATCCCCGCCGATCCTCCGATGCACCAGCCGGGAATCGAACCCGGGTCTGTACCGTGGCAGGGTACTATTCTACCACTAGACCACTGGTGCTTTATGCCTTACTCGGGCCAACTTTTCAAAATAACATGCAAACTAGGCTGCCCTTAGTGCTTCTTCAGTGAAACAATGTTCCCCTGTTCTATTTGTTTTTACTTTGCTTGATCTTTAAGAATCACTTTCCCACCACAGTTTCTCAGTTCTCACCTAACGCAATCATTTTTGGAACAACGCTTCGCATTATACCAGTTTGGTGAGCTCAAGTGGGCACTTTTACAAGGACAGGATGATTACTATGATGCAATATTCTAACAAGAGTTCAATCCCAGCCTAATTTTTTTCACTTTCTGTTTCTCTTTAGCTGACATTATTTCCAATGGAAGAATATACAGGAACAACAGGGCAGAAGAAAAATAGCATGATCTGCATCATATTAATAATAAATAGCACATACTTCACTTGTCACCCCTGCGGGCCTGCTAATTTCTATCTCTGTACACAGTAGAGAGTGTTCCAAATTTCTTCTATAACGCCCAACCCAGTTAACATGAATGAAAGAATGAAAGAAATTTGCAATAACCAATCGAAATAGCCACGTTTGCATGTCAATCCCCGACGCATTTTTCAGAAAAACCTCTTGCGTTGATTCGAAGCTGATTCAGCCCCAAAATTACCCCCCCCCCCTTTCTTCATTCATCACGCAGATTCATTCACCTGCCCTCAACCATCGAAGTTGACCAAGAGAGAGACATGGTAGAAGAGCGCCGAATATCTTCAAATGTGGGGTGTGAGGAAGAGCCAAGACGTTTTGAAAACTCGGACCACCTACCCTTGGATTTCATTTTTTGCAGCAAATAACTTTCCATGCCTTCACTTTCAAGCTCACCTGACTCATTCTTCCCCTCCAAGACTTTCACTACTTGTCTCATCGTTGGCCGGGATTTTGGTTCAGGGTACGCGCACAACAAGCCCAAGTGAAGCACCCTGTCCACTTCCTCCTCATCAAAACCTCCTTTAGCTCTCAATCTCTCGTCCAGGGCATTCAATAATCTCCCTTCCACCATCAACTGCCATGCCCAATGTACCAAAGGTGGCTTCCCCTCCTCTATTGGCCTCCTCCCGCACATCACTTCTAAAATCAAGACCCCAAATCCAAAGACGTCAGTTTTGTCGGAAGCACGTCCAGTCCTTATAACTTCTGGTGCCATGTATCCCACAGTCCCGACCACTCTTGTGGTGTTAGGCACTTGATGATGGCCGTGCATCCGGGCCAATCCAAAGTCCCCTAGCCTTCCATTCATATACTTGTCGAGTAACACGTTGCTGGCCTTAATGTCCCTATGTAGGACTTTGGCTTCCCATCCGTCGTGTAAGTACAGGACAGCTGAAGCCACATCTTTCAGAATCCTTATCCTGTTTCCACAGCTCAACATCTTACTCTCATCACATCCAAACACCCACTTCTCTAAGCTCCCATTTTCCATATAGTCATAAACCAACAAGAGGCTCCCCTTCTCTCTCTTGCACCACCCTCTCAACCCCACCAAACTTCTGTGCTTCAATCTTCCGAGGCTTGAAATTTCAGCCAAAAATTCTCTCATCCCGTCATTTTCGTACGAAATGCGCTTCACTGCAATCTCTGCCCCTCCCGCCAAAGCACCCTTATAGACCTTCCCATTTCCTCCAGTTCCAATCACATTTTCTTCCGAGAACCCTTTCGTCGCCGCTTCAATTTCTTGATACGCAATTCTGCGTGGCCAATACTCTAATTCCCATTCTTCCATTTCCTCTCTCTCCTTAGCTTTCCTCCTCTTCCTCTTAATCAAAAACATAGTAAGCAGAGCACAAAGAGCGATAGCCAAGAAACCTCCCACTGCGATTCCTGCAATAAATCCTTTCGATCGAAATATGGAAGCCCTTGGAAGAACAAACGATGGCAAACCTGTTGTGACCAACTTTTCGCTCAGGGAAAAGTTTGAATTACTGAAGCTCCAAGCTAAAATCTTGTGGCTTTGGACTAGCTGTCCGGTAGCACTGGTAAAACCGACATACATTTCTTCCTCGAAAACCTCGGAAAGATTGAGAGAAACATTCAACAAAGGCCTCCGAGGTCTTTTCAAGCCTACTGGAGCCATGGTAACATTAAGCAAAGAATCTAAATAGTCAATCCAAACTTGGTAATTTTCACCATTGTTCAGCTTCAATTCCTTGAAAGACTTCTCATCATCAGCACCACTGCTATTGTTACTTAGTTGGTTGTCGGGCCAGAACCCAGCATCATGCGCTGTCATCGATTTCAAAGAGTTGACATCGACACCAACATGGTTGGCGTTCATGTCCTCGAATTCTTGGTTTTTAAACACATCGAATTCCACCCCGAAGACATGGTTACTGGGACTCTCGTTGTTGGTGAAGTTGAAAAGGCCAAGATTCTGAGCTGAGATCGCCCCTTCTATGCCAGTGAAGGGCACAAAAATGAAAACCAGGCCATGCCCAGGAAGAGTATTCTTGTAAGGAGCCATGTCGAAGATGAAAGAAGTAGAGAAAGGATATACATAGGAAGAGTTCGGCTTTTTGGTGGGAATCTTTTTCGGGTAAAGAGCGCGACCAATTGAGAAAGTTGTTTTGTTAGTGAGCGTCAGAATTCGAGATTCAACGGTTGCCGAGCCATAGAGTAGAGTATCGGAGGAGTTGAAGCCGTTGAAGACGAACTCAACAGCCGACACGAATTGGAAGATGAGGAAGATGGGCAGCAAAAGAAACGGTAGCAGAGGCTGTAGGTGTTCGCGTTTGTTCATGATGACAGAGTTGAAGAATGAGAGCTACTTCGGGGAGGATAGCTAGGTAGGGAATAGGTGAATGAAACAGGGAATGGGAGAAATGAGGAGGTGCTGTGGGAATCGAAAAGGTGGCGTTAGATGACAAAAGAGTTATTGAACCTTCTTAGTCAACTTTTGGACTTGAATGTAACCCCTAGATCTTTTGTTTATTACAGAGATCTTTTGACTATTATCTCCATTCTATTTTTATGAGCTTCGAGACACAATATTGCGATGTCATGTGAATCAACATCTTGATTAGAAAATTTATCAAGTGCAGTGAATGAGCAAAAATTGTGTTAATGCACGAGTCTTTTGGTTAGCTTCTCAGAAACAGGTGACGTTCGTTTTTAGAAAATTTTAAAAAAAGAATTAATATTTAAGTGTTGTTTGATATACGGGTAAAGGTTATAAAAATTATTAAATTTGTATTGATATTTATAAAAAAAATAATTGATAAATTATATTAATAATGTTAAAAGTATAAATTTAAAAATTTAAATTTAAATTCTTAAATTTATTCTTAAATTTTAGTCAAACCAACATGCTCCGAGCCTAATTTTGAGGCGGGAAAACGATAGCCGGCATAGCCGGCAGGCGGTCCAGGCCACTGGAGAAAGATCCTGGAAGATCGGGAGGGCTAGTTGTTTGACTCTCTGTATGGTTTCTTTAAGAGTTGGGGCTTTAGACAAGTCAAATGAGGATTGTATAATTGCACAGTTTTCTTTGTCATGATAAGGATGTGCCTGTAGATATTATTTAATATCTACTAAAGTATGGCCTCCATGTTACATGTTTTTAAGGTTTTAATTAGACGGGTGGTCAGAGATTTATTTTAATAACAATTTTAGAAATTTTAATTTTAAATTTAAATTTAAATATAGGTTTATTTTTTAATAAGAGGAATATTTAAAAATTAAATTAAAATTAAAGGTCGATGACCTAATCTATAGATACATGTCTCATGCGACTCTAAAATTATGAATAAATTAGAAAATCCTTTAGACTAAAAATATGTTCGATCCTATTATTATTTCCGCTGCACTTATTTTTTACAGTGCCCACCAAACAAGTAAGTGGCTCCTCTAGAATCAGCTTTGGTTAGCTGCCATGTGACGGCAGATTTGGCTTTGGTAAATAAACCTTGCAGCCAGCACATCGTTCTGATTATACAAAGATAAAGAAAGCAAGTTATTGAAGACAAAATAAAAGAGTATTTATATATCTGTTTCTTTTTTCTTCTTTGAAGAGTATTTATAAAAGAGTATTTATATATAAAAGAGTATTTATATTCCCTTAAGATATTGACTTCTCGAAAGAGGACAATCTTAAGTAGAGTATAAGAATACTTCCACCGTTTGCAACTCCTACTAACTTTTCAAGCAGATACGTGACACAGAAGTCCTTTCCACCACCGTCACAGTTTTTCGATTTTCTGAATCATTTCGTGCCAATCACTTGCAGAACTAACGATATCCATCAGAAAAGAGAGGGGAACTTCTATTTAGATCACGTATCAAAGTCGGCACCTATTAATAAAGTCCTAAAAGGTCTGGTTGCCGACGACAGAGAGAGAGAGAGAGGGGTTCAAATAATGAAAGCATATGACATTATTGTGTTTGAGAGCGTCTTGCGAATTCAACGTCTTACCGAAGGCGCTGAGAAGGGCATTCATTCGCATGCCACTTGACAACTATGCCATAACTAAAGCATCTGCTACGTGTAAATTTGATCGAATTGTAACAGGACCAGGACGAGGCGTGCGCTAATTTCTATGGGAAGAAAAGTAAAGACTTGTTAGTGGCGAAATACCAAACAACAATGGATGTTTAAGAAACCACCGTCTTTTCATGGCTTACTCCGACGTTGAGATTTGGGCAGCGAAAAGTAGGTCAGGACTTTAAAGATCGCACACGAGAAGAGAATATCTGATGTGAACACGAAGAAGAACTAAGCACCAGTACGAGCTGGAACCGTCGGTGAGTCTGGTGACTCTCAACCAAGCAGGCATGTTTCTTCGAATGTATCAACAAAGTTATCCTTTGGCCAATTAAAGAAAATTAAAATTTTTTATTGACTATGACTGTTGAATTTTTAGCGTTTTTTTTTTTTTGGGTGGACGCCACCACTTCCGATAACAACTATGATAGTGACCCATTTATTTTGTTAAAGAGGAGAAAACCCTCTTTGTGGGCACGGCAGGCCCACACGGGATTGAATTCAGCAAAATCTCATTGATGTGAGTTTCAGTGCAGGTGCATGTTAGGAATCAATTACTCATCTTAGGCTAATAGGAGGGAAAAAATTTTATTATTTAACCCTTATACTCGCGTGTGTGGGTCAAATTTTTTTTTAATTAAAAAGTCTAATTTGTGCAATATTTAACTCAAAATTAGAATAGAATGCAGACTCAAGTCTCGAACTCAAAACCTTAATTTTAATATTATATAAATACAATCCTTTGACAAAAAATCCAAAATGAAACATATGATAGATTGAATCTGGCTCCCGAGCAGCTAGTAAACACATTACCATCTCAATAAAGACTTTAGCAAGTGAAGCTTCCAGAAGATACTAATTAACGAAGAAAATTCAACTCCAACTCCGCCTCCTGATCCATTTAGTCTGTAATTAGCATCAGTACTTAAGCTGCAAACACGACATCATAGCACCACTCAGATGCATCCCCACATAGCAGTAGGATCACATGATAATAGAGGATCAAGGTTTCATTAATTATTCGTATTCGCTTGGGAAATCATTCAATGATTAGGCAAGGACCCATCCCAGACTGTGATCATGCAAAGAGAATCCATCTCCGTTTGGTACCAAACAGGAACAGAAAAGGTCGAAAAAAAACTTTTTTTTTTCTTTCTTTCCCTGAGCTGACAAGTTCGAAGATCATGTCGACCAGTCCTTTTCTTCCAAACGAAGATCAGACCATAAGATTGAAATTTCGAAAATCTCGTTGTCCTACGCTTCCCTCCATTTTCTGGCCGGGCGACCAAACTGGAATGATCAGACTCGAGAGATGGATTGTACGTATTTCAGAGCAAGTAAATTAAGCACCGTAGTTCTACTAATATAGCACAAAATCCTCCCGTTTGAAGGTTGGCAAACGCTTCTAGCATCAAATTCAACGGGCGGGATTTGTATTGAAATAGGACCAAGCCGCTAACAGATCATGACCGAGACCCTAACACAAGTTTTGTATTTTTTTTCTTTTTTAAAAAAATAAAAAATAAATTTAACCTATCCTTAATTAATTTATAAAGTTTCAAAAATAAAATCATAATAAGTAAATCGTGTAATAAAAATTATGGGTTATCACGGACGTTGCGAGGAGTTCATAATTATTTTTTTTTCCTTATGTAAAAGAATGTTTTTTTTTTTTTTTTTTTTTTTTTTTTTTTTTTTGTACTTTTAAATTCTAACTATCCAAATTATATTTTATTGTAATTCTCTAACCTTAACTACATCCCTGCCGGTAATACTCGTGTCGAGCAATATGTTACAAATATAGTGTACATTATTCAAATATTATATTTTTATAGTACACTACCGCATGGTATTATTCTTAAATACCCGACATATATAGTGGTTAATTAAAACGCAAACATGCATGCGGCCATATGATTTTACAACAATTTGTTGACTTGCTTAATTTAGAAAGGAATAAAAGGATACACTAAATAACCATCCAATTAATTGAACCAATCATATTGAGAACATGCTATTAATCATTGTGCTGTTATATATAATAATTATTAAGAAAAATAGGTCATGCCGGAAAGATGATTAATTCGAAGTAGCATGTGCATGCATGTACAACTTTGTTCCTAAATTTATATATGTACTCTCAAAATATCTTTTCCCCCTAATTCTTTAGATGAAGATCAAGAGTACTTCTAATTATCCCTCATTTTCCATCCAAAAGTTAAGGATTTTTTTTAAGTTTAAGCTTTAATTTTTTTACATTGACCTTCCCTAAAATTATCATATTATAACTTAGCCCTATCAACTATCAGGTAGAATTGAGAACATGCTTCTTGATTATTCGAATTTGCAAATCCGATATATAATAATATACTCAACCCCACCAGAGTCTTTTATTCTTAGTGGCAGCCAAGTCAGAAAAAAACACGACTCCACTATGATTGATAGGTTTGGTGATGTTTGCTGGAATTTAATAATATTCGTTGACTGGATTTCAGCCTTCCGATTCGAGTTTTGGCACCACATTTGTACGTTCGTGGGCTTACGAAAGAAAATAATGTAATATGCAATGAACTGGCAAGCTTATTATTATAAGGTGCAAGAAAAAGTAGACCTACTTAAAAATTAAATAAACTTAGGTCATGCCGAGGCACAATGTAATTAACCTATATATGCATATAAAACTATTTAAACAATTCTATCTTGCATTACTTTATTTTATTTTATTTTTGAGTATGTGGAAATGTCCCCCGCACCCCTAGCACCAGTCCTGTATAGCAGCGCCAAAATTGAACCGAAAAAGGCAGATGTGGTTGGTGGCGACTGGCGAAGTCATATAGTTTGGGAGAATGGAGGCTTGGACTTTAAGAATTACGTAGGCGCATGGAGCAATTTGACACATTCTACTTTCTACTTCTCTAGATAAAACGTGCTCGTGATTTTCAACGTGGAGAGAAGAAGAACTTGACGATATTGTCATGATGGACGTAGAAGGTATCCGAAGGTTCTTACGGTATTTTCCAATTTAATCGGTGATATTTGGAAGGAAAAATACCAAAGGAGAAAAGAGAAATTTTTCACAAAAGATGAAGAGGGAGTTTGGAGGGACCCGTACTAACTCTTGTGAAATTCTCTTGCTTATTTTATAGTTGGATCAACATCGTTATCAATCCGACTGCGACTTCTAAAGAAAAATCTTGTCTTTAACATTGTCTCACCCATATTTGCAAATCAAAATTTTAGGACAATTTTAAGAATGTTGTAAAAATTGAGACGATTATGTTTGAGTGCCAATATTTTGGAGTATGAGAGTTGATGAAAAAGTAAAGACAGTTCATGAGAATTGATGAAAAATTGAAGAGAATAATATTCGAATAAATATTATAGTGAAAAAAAATAATATTATGGGAGGAGAGACATTATTTTATAATTTTTTTAATTAGACTAAATTTTTTGATGGAGCAAACACAACAATTTGAATTTTGAAATGAATTAGTGAAAAAGTAAAATTTAATAAGAGTTAGTGAAAATATGAAAAAAAGAAATGATTTGAGTGAGTTTTTGTATATTTATTGAAATGAAAATAAATGATTCGATAAAAAGAGATAAATTATTTTTAAGTTATTTTATTTGATAGAAAAATTGAGCTAATTATATTTACAAGTGACGAATAAACTACAATTATGAACTACTCGCTCACCGCGGTACTCATTATTTATAAAAATAGAGTCTATTTTTTAAAAAAGCGACATCAATTATTAAGATGTCATAGTTTAAGTTTATGGTTAGAAGCTATAAAAGGCCGGATATATAATGCACTGCATAATACTCATATATGATATATCACATAAAAATGTTGTGTGCTATATGGACGGCTAGTAAATGTGAATGGTACATTATAAAGTCGACCCGCCATCAATGTTTTGGATAGTACTTGATAGGAGCACAGCTTAGATCCATCTTTAAAAATAAAGCAAAATGGGATATTTTTTTATTTAATTTCAAAAAAATATTTGTTATTTTTTTTTTCGTATCTATCGTTGATAGATGTGCAATAACTACTTGGACAAAATCTTCCAAATTAATCAGACAGGATTTTGGCAAATATGGAAAATAAAATTGGATTTAAATCGGACAAAAAATGATAAGAAAGAGATGGGATATCAAGGAATTGACAGTGGACCACATATGAAATGCCAAATGTCAGGCATCGAGTTTGGGTAGCATGAACCCAAACGTACATTGTCGGGTACGACATCAGTCTCGGGTTGTTAACATGATGCACATGGTGAAATATCGCCAATCAGAATTTATTAATTTACCATGTTTTCATCCTTTTGCTATAAATATTCCACAAATTTTCTGCTTTTTCATCACGTAAGAATTTAGCAAAAACAAAACAGAACAGAACAGTTTTATGATCCCAGATTTGTTCACAGCTCATCGATTTCACAAAACCTAGATTCCTGCTAAAAACCCTACACGCCAATCAGAAACCTTGGATTCATCCTCTCCTAAATCCAATACTATTGTTTTATTCCACTAAAATTCCGTACATCAGCTTACTTGATTGCCACTTGTTCTTCAAGAGCAAAAGGATTTGATTTGATTTGTTTTTGCTCTCAGAAGACAAGAGGGCAAACTTTCTTGCTGAACAGAAGTTTGGAGTAAAATTATCACTGCGATTGGTAAGTGAGAACTTTGTTTGAGGAATTCAGAGGTGCTCTGTGAGTCTGGGGATAATTTGGTGAACTGGGTATGGATTATTAGGGTGTGTTTGATAGTGTATAATCGCAATTTGAAGAAGTTTTTTCCCCATTGGTTGTGTGTCCGTGGGTGCGTGAATGGGAGGGAGATGAGACGGGCACATGAGGGTTTTGGGAAACAATGAGCGCAGGGTCATTGGGTTTGCGTTCGGGGAGTTATGGGTCTTTGGATAAACAGCTACAGCAGAACAGCAACAATACCGGCAACATCAATGTTAACAACATCAATTACAACGGAGTGTCGCCAATCCCAACAGCGCGGAAGCCTTCAAAAATGTTAAAGGAGAAGGATAGGTTTTTCCATTGGATCTGCAAGTTTGCTGGCCGCAAAAAGGTCGGAATGCTGCTTATCTGTGTCGTCTCCGCCGCGGTTTTTGTCTTTGTTTTGTGTGTGGGAAAAGGTTGGTTATTGCGCTCTCTCCCTCTCTCTCTTCGCTTTGGCTGTAGGTGGTGGATTATTGGATTATTGTGCTTAATGATAGCTAATGCAATTGATCAGAATTCAGCGAGGAAGCTGGGAAATAAAATGGACGTGCAATGCTAGTCAGTCTGATAGGAATAATTCCCCTAGTTGATCTTCAGAGGAAAATTCTATAATAGGCTGAGAGATTAGCATCCATTTCACGAGATGCTTATAACAACTAAAATTAATGGTTAATTTCTATATCCGCTACTATCGGGGTTGCTTCTGAAAACTTCATCAAGTTTCTGTGTTGTCCCCTGCCTTCGCGAGAGGTTGTCCTGGGTTTGGTGGTTTAAGTTCTAAATGTGAGTCCAATTCTACAATTGAGTATGTAGTTTTTCAGGAAATGGAGACGAGCTATGTTCTTTGTATTTTTCTCAACTTAATCAACTTCCATATGCCTTTTAATCCTGATGCAGAAGTTTTAACTGTGGTTTCTATATCGGTCACTTTAATTTGATTGTGTTAGAAAATGAGGCATGCATTTTGGTTCATCTTTAGGTGAAGATGCTCAAGACGGTGAAAGCGTCCAAACCATGCGGGTGAACGAGAGCATGCCCGTCAATAATCCTGAGGGAAGCAGCACTCTCTCTTCGCTGAACACAGTGGGAGTCCTTCAAAATGAGGCATTGCCTCCACCTCCTCCTGCTTTTTTTCTGGGCTATACCCTTCCTCCTGGGCATCGATGCAATAGTTTCACTCTGCCTCCCCCACCAGCCGATAAAAAAAGAACTGGGCCCCGCCGTAAGTTCTGTCATTTTCTTTTGTGTTACTTTAGATGTTTTATCGTTCATATTAGAATTGAAGTCACTCAACATTCCCCATAAGCATAATAAAGAATCCTTACGTGTTCCAATACGACCAAAAGTATAGGTGCTAAGTTATCCTTAATGATCACTGTGAGGTTAGTGATTCTCTGAGTTTCTTGCTTGTTTATGATTCAGCTTGCCCAGTATGTTACCTTCCTGTTGAAGAAGCTATTGCCTTAATGCCAAAGTTCCCCTCACCTTCTCCGGTTCTTAAAAACCTAACATATATCTATGAAGAAACTTTATCTAGAGATGGAGAATTTGGAGGTTCAGACTTTGGTGGATATCCTACCCTGAAGCAGAGGAGCAATTCTTTTGATATAAGAGAGTCGATGAGTGTGCACTGTGGGTATGCTCCTCTTCCTCTTCTACTTATCAACTTATCATAGAAACTGAGAAATGTTTCTTCAGAGTTTCTTCTGTGTCATGTTTTTTTTATTAGATTGTTTATGCTGGTAATGTGCGTAGATGATATCCTTCACATAAATATTTGCTCTTCCATGGATTTTTTTCTTTTCATTAATCAGATTTGTCAGAGGAATAAGACCTGGCCTCAACACAGGATTTAACATGGATGATGCTGACCTCCTTGAGATGGAGCAGTGTCATGGTGTGGTTGTTGCATCAGCTATATTTGGTAATGTTTTGTTTTTTACTCATTTGATTTCATCTGCCTCTGGTTAAAACTGTTGGCCTGCTTGCCTAAAAAATCCATTCTTCATCAGGAGCTTTTGATGATATAAATCAGCCAAGTAATATCAGTGCCCATTCCAAGGACAATGTTTGCTTCTACATGTTTATTGATGAAGAAACAGAAGCATATATGAAGACTACTGGCACTCTGGGCAGCAGCAAGAAAGTTGGGTTATGGAGGATAGTTGTTGTTCGTAACCTTCCTTACGAAGATGCGAGACGCACGGGGAAGGTAAGAAATTCAAGTTTCAGGCAGTGTCCTTTCTGTCGATACTAGGAGAACATCAGACGAGATATATTGTAGTATCATGTGAGGTTCTAGACATAAAGTTAATTTAGCACCGCTGGTACTTTCTTCTTGAAATGTCAATAATATATCATGGGGCTTTGTGCCTAAATTGTTCTGTTGAATGTCAGTGCACTATGCTAGTACTTTGATGTGCAAAATAGCTCTGACCCCACCACCCGTGGCAGATTCCAAAGCTACTATTGCATAGAATGTTTCCAAATGCCCGCTTTTCCCTCTGGATTGATGGAAAACTCGAACTTGTTGTGGATCCTTATCAAATACTTGAAAGGTACTATTGCTTTCTACTGTACGCTACTCTGTTTATCATTAATTATGTTCTCTTTTCACCATATTGTTTCCTTGTATTTAGTTGGATCAGGACCTTGCTTTTAAGTTATTTAGGCCTTTTTAATGCATTACTAGACAAATTGATCGGATGATGTAAACATATATTCAGAAACACAGGACACTGCCAAATAATTTTGAGATGCTCTTTCAAACCTTACAATTATACAAGGCAAATATAACATTCGAGTTTCCTGGCTTCTCTTGTAAGAGGAAGGGGGGCAAACCTCTGAAGCTCAAACAAGAGGATCCTCTTATGGACATTCCTGACCTCATTTGCTAGGTCATGCAAAGCTGCTTTCTTAGAGAAACAGAGTCTTTCCATTTCATAGAGAAGCCATGGTCTTTATTCTTTAAGATTTAGAAGGGGAAGAAGTGAGTTGAATTGCTGTAAGTTAGAAATAACTGTTTTGTTGTCTCTTGCCGGATGAAGTGTGTAACTCAAATCACCAAGGTGGATAAGCTTCCAACATCTTCTTTGACATTTTGGAAACACCATCACTGATGGCATCCAGCACCCAGAGCAAGGACATGTTATATAATTGGAACTTCAATTTCGATTTCGTTTTTTTTATTTTTTTTTAGTTATAGAAAAAATTGGTGGGTCTTGTACCCACAACTTCCTTCTATCTGATTTCCACGAGTGAAGAAAGTATCATCTGAGCTAGAGCTCATTGCTGTAAGTTCACTTTTGATTGCTGTTCAGGAGCATTTGACTCTCTTGCGTCCAGCCTTTGTGAAATGGTTAATGTATGTTGCTCAACCTCAGGTTACAAATACTTGACAAATCACTTTAATCAAATAACAAGTCTGCTAAGTCCGTGTAGACAATACATGGGTTCAACAAATTCCCGTTCAACCCTTGATGAAGGTTATTTCAGATTTGTCCCCAGTGACTGCATACTGCCTTAGGTGCACAAGAGAGTTGAAAACCACTAGGACTTGTCTGCTTTATACTCTTGATTTTGAGGGTCAAATCTCTCCAGTTCTTTCATTCACCTGTGAGTTTAGTTAGGGATCTCTGTCTGGGCATCTTCTCTGGTGAAGCTTCTTCTAACCCTTTTTCTCATTACTTCTATTAATATCATGTCAGACCAGTGAGGATCAACTACTCTCTGATTGTATGATAGCATATGGATATGAAGTTATTTAACTCCCCAAAGCTGCTTCTCCTATTCCTCTTTTTCTAGTCTTGTGGTGCTATTAACTTTCGACTGGGACATCTTTGATTTCCTTGGTGACTTCATTTATCTTCTGAGACCTGCTCTCTGTACTATATGTCTTTGACTGTTTTGTTTGCTTTGAGTGAATGCACCCAATCGATGCTGCAGTACACATTGGAATCATACAAAGGTCGGGGCATTATTTGATTAATTCTGAACCTTGGAGTAGGAGTCCATCTGCGGATGTACTTAATTTGAGTGCTGGATGATGATTTTACACATTGCTTCAGACCTCACAATTTGCAGATTTACGATCTTAAGGATGAATGGGAGCTGTGCCTGTTCATGATTTTTCTTTCTCTTCTGGGAGTATAATCTACTGTTAAACCTAATTTTCAGGTTCTTGTGGAGGAAAAATGCTACTTTTGCAATCTCTAGGCATTACAAACGCTTTGATGTCTTCGTTGAAGCTGAGGCAAACAAAGCTGCAAAGAAATATGATAACACCTCTATTGACTTTCAGATTGACTTTTATAAAAAAGAGGGTTTGATGCCATATTCGGAGGCTAAATTTCCCATCACAAGTGGTAGGTGCAAGGTCCCTTCTCTTTTCAGTTCGTCCCTTTAATTTCTTTGTCAAGTCTTCAGATTTATGGTTGGATCTGCAGATGTTCCAGAAGGGTGCGTGATAATAAAGGAGCATACTCCTGTCAGCAACCTCTTTACTTGTCTTTGGTTCAATGAGGTGGACCGTTTTACTTCCAGGGACCAGCTTAGTTTCTCCACTGTAAGGGACAAGATTATGTCAAAGGTGAATTGGAGTGTCAATATGTTTTTGGACTGCGAAAGACGCAATTTTGTAGTGCAGGTAATTTATTTTATACATTTAGGGGTTATCAATG
Organism: Morella rubra; assembly: GCA_003952965.2. Lineage (NCBI taxonomy): Eukaryota > Viridiplantae > Streptophyta > Magnoliopsida > Fagales > Myricaceae > Morella > Morella rubra. The sequence goes on along the minus strand of CM025850.1, from coordinate 7,479,931 downwards.
AATGCCAAATGTCTACCGAAAATTATAGTTGATCCACTACAATCATGTGTTATTTTACTCTACTGATAGAACTGCAATTGATTATGGGACCCGAATGATAGAAATTTGTTGCAATATGTTTCACCAAATGATGTCCAATCTTCTTTATGAAGCTGTGCATGTCGTCATATCTCTAAATGTTTGTTACATATCCACTAAAGGTCCAAATTACTGAGAAACCTGTTTCCTTGAAGTTTCTACTTTTCAGCGAGAAAAAGCTCATGAAAACTTTGGAAGTAAATTTTTGAAACATTTCTGAAATTATTTTCATGTCTTTCCTAAACCTTTCCCTCGCCTTGCAGTGGTGATGGTTTCTTCAAATTTCAACTACTATTTCTTGTGGGAAAAGGGGGTGGGAGGTTCTTTCTGACTTTTGAACAATTTCTTTTGACTGTGTCCTATTAATTTCCAAATTTTTTTCCTGTTTCCTTTTTCCCATTTGTTTTTCAGTTCCTTTTTATTTTGTAATCTTTTTCCTTGCCTATTGTTTGGGCTGAGTATCACTAGCACCATCACATCTACTTCCTGAAAAAAAAAAAAAGCTCATCTGGTACACCCATTAAGTGAGGTTAGTACAAGGTGCCTTTGCTTTTCACCTTGATTGAATTTTTGTAGAAGGTTCTGCAAAACATGTGAGGCCATTTTAATGATATTTCTGCTGGCCTCTAAAGCCATCCACCTCCAGTGTATCTCCTTTGCTATATAGATTTGTCATCTCTCGTCTCTCTCTCTCTCTCTCTCTCTACCTTATGTCCCTCACTAACAGTTCAATTTGTTGTTTGCTGCCTACAGAAATACCACAGAGATGTATTGGAACAATTGGAACATAGTGATTCCGTTCCTCCTACTGTTTTTCCACCTCCTCTACCACGGCTGCCGCCGCCACCACCACCACCATCAGCTCTTTTTGATCAACCCCCAATTAAATCGTCTCTTGAAACTTCACCAGAGAAGACTCTGCGTACTCCAATTAGAAAAGTCCAACCAAGGCGTGCAAGAGACAGGAGGTCCAGTTCTAGACGCCACCGCAAAGTTGCCGCTGGTGGTAGGGATATTGGTTCCAGTTGAACTTTTGTTGAAGAAGCTCGTTAAATTTTTCTTTTACTTCCCACCCTAGAAAATCATTCAGTTCATGAACTGGAGGATTTGGGCAAGATGATTATTCTACTTCTTCTTCCACAGAGAACGCTGTCTTCCTCATTCTTTCTGCTTTTGGAATTGTCAATTTTGGTTCTTTTTTTTTGTATATAATAATCATAGTATATGGGTTGCTACCAAAGCGCTTATATGTGGTGACCCATTTTGTTGTTCCATTATCATAGCAAGCTTATATTGAAACTCTCTGATTCTTCTCTCTTTTGAAAAGGCAATAAAGATGAAAGTTATGGAATATTGTCCTCTTTTTCCTGGCG